>CM056958.1:6317347-6917347 GCA_029856935.1 Cyclocarya paliurus
TCGAAAAAAGACGCTGTAACTCCCTGCTTTTCTTGAAACTTGATTTGGTTTCAAGCGAGTGGCTTGCCTCGATTGCAGTAATTAATTCTTTAAATTGGTCTTCACATCCTCCATGTGAAATTCTCACGAGCTGCTGAATCTCGTTCACTTTAGGTAGAATCCAATCTGCTATTGGAGAGAGAGAGACCAAGGGAGCCACAATATCCCCAGACACAGTATCCAGCTGCACTCCCGACTCTAGGCAAGGCACCAATGCCAAATCCATGTTCAAATCCCGTACCTCCTCAGCAACTCCATTGGTTATCTCCAATGGCATGACATCAAGTTTCTTCACCTCTGGTGACCCTTTATGTGCAACTTCAACAGGTCCCTTCACCTATAGTATGACACCATTTTCCTTCAACTCCGACGAGGGAGCCATAGTTTCTTCGGATACAGAAGTCACCTGAGGCAAATGACATTCTATTACAGATGTCTCTACGCCAATATCCGACGTAGAACCCACTTCAAATAACCCAGACTTCCTTTTGACCCGCCATACTCTTATGGATTTGGTTATAGAAACAGGGCCGAATCCGATTTTTCATTTTCCTTTATCTGAGTTTAAAGGATTCGAGCCTATCTTAGTCTTGTTCTTTACAACCCTGTTGCCTCCAATTGAAAGCAAGTCTATTTTCGTAGACAAAAAAGTTATAGCTGCCTTCAATTCGACAAGTTGGGTTTCCATCTCTTTTAAAGAATTATGCATTGCGACAAGTTGGTTCTGAGGCGTGATCTGCAAACCGCTTACATCATTCCCTTTACTATGAACCCCCGAATCATGACCAGTCTTCAGAGCTGACACATATGATTGTCTCGCCACCCTGGATGTACTTGGGTCTTTATGATTCACCTCCAAGTTGATATTCTCATTCTTCTTTTGGTTTTCCTTCTTTGACCCATCAGCAAAAAGCATATCCATAGCTCTGTGTAATTCCGTAGCAAATCTCTCCCAACCCAGACCTTCATACCCTTCAGGAATGGCTACAACACTCCGCCGGCCTCCTCCACCATATTTGGTGACAGTTAAAAACCTACCGTGCTTATTGGAGCATCTTTGAGCCATGAATGTTCTGCTGCCTTCGCACAAATGTTTTGTGAAGTCCAAATTTTTTCCCGCTTGTAATACTGCTTCCATTGTAGCCGTCAACCATTCTGGACCATTGCAACCCATCACTACAAATCTCTACACCCTTGTACTCCTCTCCACAATTTTTAATGACGATCTCCATGATTCTGGCAAAAGCTCAAAAGCCTTTGATTCCACCCAAAAACGAACCAGCTGACCCATACTGATCAACCCTTCGACTTCAGATGTAGGGGCATCCCACGCTGAAATGCATCATTCTGTCGAGTAGAAGCAGTGGGAAAAAACAGGTTTGCAGGATTAAAATTGGATGATAAGTTTTTCTTCCCTGGAGTATTTGGTGCCATCTATTTAAAAGATAAGCATGATGCCTGCAATGTGCATTTTCTTTCCGCTTGAATTAAGATGAATTGTCATGTCTTGGGGCTGCTTTTCCTTATGCTGGAAGCATCAAGCATGTGAAGATGATGCGGCATATCTTTCTTATTTACCTTTTTTTACTTATGGGAGTTGCATTTTGTGTTGGCCTATTGGGTCAATTGGTCCTAAGTGGGTTAGTTGTCTGTAAATTATTGAGCCGTGCAGTAATGGGTGAGTTATGTTTGTGTTGTTGGTTGGTTATTGTCAGTTATTTGGGTCAGTTTACTTATGGGAAAAAAAGTTATTTGGGTTAGTCTCGGTATGTGGGTTTATTGACAGATTGGGTCGTGTTTCCCATAAATTGCTGAATTATCCATGAAAATTGCATCAGTTGTGAAACCAAAAATGATTGTGGAGGACTGGTGTAATGATCAAAGGTAAACTCAAGCTACATCTAAACATATATTCTAAAAGGACTAATTAAGGTGCCCCTTGAAATCATTATAAATCGCCAAAACTTCTCCTTATTTCCACCTGTTCTCGTTAGACCATTCCATTGTAAAAGGCATTGCTCAAGCTTCACACTTGCTAGGGTCGGCTTGGATTTCATTTGCAATGATCCAATGAAAGCCCAAGCCACATCTAGACTTATACTCCAAAATGATTAGTCAAGGCTACAATTGGAGCATCGTTGAATCACTATAAACCACAAGAACTTTGTGTGAAGGGTTTGTTTTATACAGAGAGGAGAATGGTCTTTGGCATCATTAGATGTGGTGGGAAGAAAAAATTCCAAGGGAGAAAGATTGTGGAGTTTGAATTGAAACGGGAGAGTTGAAACAATTAGGGGTGATAAACGGTTGGACCAGACCTGAGAAACCGACTGGACCGATCGTTTCGGTCCGGACCGAACCGAGACTGAGACCGGTCGGTCTCGGTCCATGTATTAGAGGATTGAAAAGTTTCGGTCCGGTCCTGGTCCAGGGTTTTTCCACCTCGGACTGGACCAAATGAAAAATAAAAATAAAAATAAAAAATATATTATATATATTATTTATATAATAATTGTACAATTTATTATGTAATTTTCATCTAACCTATCACCATTAATAATATAAAATTTTAAATATGTTATTAACTTGTTAATATTCTATCAATTAACTAATATATAATATCAATTAGCTAATTATATAGTAATTATATAAATTAATAATGTAATTTTCATCTCATGTATTATCATTGACCATATAAAATATTTTTTTATTGAGTTAGTTACATAATCCACATTAATAAATCACTTAATTTTAATTTAGTATTTTAAATAAATTTTTTTTATTAATTGATTTAAAAAAAAAAAGAAAAAAATAATTAGGCTGGACTGACTGGACTAGACCGGTAGCTACCCTATGGGTGTTTGGTCTTGTCCGGTCCAGGAAAATGATGGACCGAAAATCACTGGACCGGACTGGACTGTCCGATTTGTACCCTTAGCAACAGTATGAGTCTTTTGTTGTTTGGGGTCTCAAGGGCTGTTAGGTTGATTCCTAATGGGCTGGGTTTATGGGTTTGCCATCCAAGAAGTCCGGCTTATTCATTTAAAACATCATAGAGGATTGTATAAAACATGGGCTTGTGGCTTGTCCAACACTTATCCTATCCGATAACTTCAAAGGGGCTTTTAGAAATTCATGGGCCCTTGGGCCAATAACAATATTCTCATTTCAGCCCTAACGAAATTGGGCCTGGGTTTTGCATGATCAATCATGGTTTGCAATTCATTCCAGTAGAATACAATGGTTGCCTGAGGAGTTTAGGACCAGTACTTTCACTAGTGGAATAAAGGAGGAGATTAGGATTATCGTTATTATTTTTAGCACCCCCCCACCTTGATAGCAACTTTTGGTTTGGTTTGACTGTAGGAGAAGGATGCCTTAAGTCAATAACACCCAAAAAATAGACACCAACCATGTTCCACCATCCTCCTATAACAACGTTTATTGATATCTTTGGCACTATTAAATTGTGAATATTTTTTATTGGCACCGGAGGTTTGAAAACAAAGTCTTGACTAATCCCGGGAGTGCACCTTAGTAAGAAGTTTGTTGCAAGTGCACCTTGGGTAATTCAGGGGAAAATTCCTCTAGTCCGATGCCCCTAGAAATTGTTTGCACCAAGGGTTCTAAATTTAGACTTGGAGGGAGTATACCACCAAGACTAACGCTCTTACCACTTGAACCCCTAGGGCCTTGTTGGAATGTGAATTTTTCCTGGCCGCTTAAATAAAGGTGTGCTTGAATATCAGCAATTTCCTGAAAAAAATAAAGCTTGATATCAGCAATGGGCACTGAGACTATTATGCTACCTTTATTTTTTGCCCTTGTCCTTGGATCAAATGTCATCCCATAAGTTGGGAGGTTGAAGATTTCAAGTGTAATCTTGTGAGGGTGTGCATGTTTTACCTAGAAAAAAGGTTTTTTTGTGCAACTGCTTTGTATTAGGTTCCCTAAAAATTTGCTGTATCTTACATGTCACGTTTGTTTGTATTTAATATCAGTTATGGTTCACAGTATCATTTTGGTTGTTGTGATAGTTTTTCTTGTATTGTTCTTGGCTTTTTGCTGCTTTTTTCTCGAAACTTTAAAGGATTTTTTTCTTCTTTCAACAGGGCTTATCACCTTATGAGAAGAAAAAATATGTTTGGAAAATGCTCTACATTTACATGCTTGGTTATGATGTCGATTTTGGTCACATGGAAGCTGTTTCTCTAATATCTGCTCCAAAGTATCCAGAAAAGCAGGTAATTTCATCTTGTGTACTAATCTTTTCAATTACAGGAACTTGGATCAGTTCTTTACATGTTATTGGCTTGGTAAAGCCCTGGTTTCAAGCTTAACTGCTGAAGACCAGAAATATTGAGATTTGGTATCATCGTGGCGTTTTTGTATTATTTAACTTGTGGTTCTCAAAAGACATCTTTTGCATCTATTACATGGTTTCATGTTTGATGTTAGTCATATATTGCCTTGTCCTCTATGTTTAGAAATAACTTTACTCTCAGCTGTATTTCTGATTTTTATTGGACTAAAAATGGCTGCAGGTTGGGTACATTGTGACATCAAGTTTGCTAAATGAGAACCATGATTTTTTGAGACTGGCAATAAACACTGTGCGCAATGATATTATTGGTCGCAATGAAACTTTCCAGTGTTTGGCATTGACCATGGTATGGCAATAGGATAACTTTTTAAATTTTAAGATCTCAGTATTTATCTTTTTGCTTCAAACTACATTTGATTATGCTTATCTATTCTCTTTTACCTGTCAAAAGGACCATGCATTTACTTTATCAAGGTGCTTATGGAATATCCTCCAGTGTAGCACATGTCTTGATGCATATTTCAATAATTTACTTATCATGATGGCAAATATGGCCTGTACCATCAGTAGCTGATGGACTGTTATGTTTGATGCTTTATACTCAAGGATACTCTTTTTCATTTTGTATAATGATTATTCTTAACTCATTCCAAGACATCTGGTGTTCAATTTGTATATTTAATATTTATTAGGATGAGACAGTTTTGTTAAAGCATGTGCTGTAATAAATGTATTATGAAGGGTTGAGACATCGATGGAAAAATAGTGTTTTACTTTATTTGTTTAAGAAGCCAAGGATCTTCTATGTAGGAACATGTCCATCTGAACAATGGCATTGGGTTATGTGGTGTATGACTATATGTTTATTAGGACATAATGGACTCTCTTCTGATGTTTCATTCATGGATATTTATTATGAATAAAAAGCTGAGCATGTCCTAGTGTTTTTAACCATCCGAGACTTGAACTTGTTGGAAGTAACCCCAAGGGGTTGGCTCAAGTGGTAAAGGCCTTGGGCTTGGGGTATGCTCCCCCAGGTCCAAGGTTCAAATCCCCTTGGGTGCAAACAATCTCTAGGGGCCACACCCCCTGGTGAAAAGCCACTGATTTAACCATTTTGGTATAGGGAAACTTCCCAGGGTGCGGTGCACGGGACCGGAGTTTACTCTGTAGGGGTGGGTCCGAAGGGTCCTGCCTTGGAGAGGTTCCCCGACATAAAAAAAAAAAAAAACTTGTTGGAAGTTACTAATTATTTATCACAGAGAAGCAGTTGAGATCATGATGTGATCTCCTGCACAGTTTGATGTTCAGATTCTACATTTTCCCATTCAATAATCACGGAAGCACTGTATTGCAACTACATCTTGTCAAATTCCTGACAGCTTATGGAATTTCAATTTTGGAAAATCCTGCAACTGAATAAAGCCCAATTTTGACATGTTGGATTTGGTTAATCTCATATTTATCCTTTTCCCTTTACATTCTAGGCCTTATGTGCCTAAGCATACCATCAAGAATGGCTAGGTTCATAGAATCGTAGAAAGTTTTCGTTATGGCTTCCCACTGGCTAAAGTTGAAAAAAAAATAGCAATAACATTTTCAATTACCTCTAAAAGAGAAAAAAAGAAAAAAGAAAAAAGAAAAAAATTCAAACATGCTGCATCTCCTGGTTTATGATAGCCTGCAAGGAAAAATAGAGCTATACCACCAAGCCCTACCCTTCATTACACATCCTTTCTGTTCTCTTGTGGATATTTGGCTGCTTTAATGTAATCATATCTTCTCAACATACTTTATATGTTAGTACACTGTAACACTGCTTCCATTTTCCTGGAAGGTGGTTTAACTCTCGATAGACAATGCAAATTCTTTAGTTACTGTTCTAGTGTAATGAAGGGAAGGACTCAGTACTATGCTTTGCAAACATGCAGAACTTGAATCATTATATTTCATAATTTTACTATTATTATATGATCTATCTGAAATTATTTGATCTACTTTTTATGGTATTTTCACTAACGAATTAACTCTGCAAAGCTTTTGTTTATTATTTTTATTTTTTAACTATTGCGTGTGAGAGAATGTATGTTTTGTGACTTGTCCCTGCCACAGTGTCTTCTTTTTCTTAACTTTCATATCATACTCTTGTTTTGCATTAACAGCTATTGCTCTGTCATGACCTCACCTCATTTCTTAAACTCTGTAGGTTGGCAACATTGGTGGTAGAGATTTTTCGGAGTCGTTAGCGCCTGATGTTCAAAAGTTACTTGTAAGAGAACAATTTTTTTTTTTTTTATTAATCAGTAATTATAGAAAATGATGGGTTTAATGAAGTCTTTTGATTTAGATCTCCAGCAGCTGCAGACCACTTGTGAGGAAGAAAGCTGCACTTTGTCTGCTTCGCTTGTTTAGGAAAAATCCTGATGTTGTCAATGTAGATGGCTGGTATGTTTGAATGTTCCTTTTCTGGCAAAACGCTGCTTTAATGGAATAGAGTTACTTGTGGTTATTTATAGTTCCTTTTACCATTTGTCTTAGGGCGGATCGGATGGCACAGCTATTAGATGAACGTGATCTTGGTGTCCTGACATCATCTATGAGCCTTCTGGTTTCCCTAGTATCAAACAACCATGAAGCATATTGGAGTTGTCTTCCAAAATGCGTTAAAACATTAGAGAGGCTTGCCAGGAACCAGGATATTCCCCAAGAGTACACTTACTATGGTATCCCATCTCCCTGGCTTCAGGTTTGTTTTGGCTTTTTCCTCAACTTCTTTGTATGTAATGGATGTAAATTAATGCATGGTTGCGCAAAAATATCCGATTGCTGTTTCCCTAGACTGGACTCTTAGCTATAAAAATAAACTGGAAACTGATAAGATCCTGAAACTGGTTGCAGTTTAATCAGATTGGTCATCCCTTTTACTCTGACTGATCAACAAAGACAAAGAAGAATAGAAATATAAGAAATATCTATGTAAATAATCGCATCCTTGGTTGTCCAAGAGAATCTGAAGTGACCTGTTGATATGCAAGTACTTACATATTTATGAATGCATTGATGTGTTTCTGCAGATATGTGTTATCTAACATCCAAACGCACCCATATTGTTCTGGCATTAGATATTGTTTGAATTATAGCTGGAGAAGCAATAGTTTGAGGTAGAAATTAGCAATTGTTTCAAGACGCCACATAATATCTATGCAGTTTAATGTAGCTTACTCTAAATTGACTATCTGTTGATAATCTTGTATGCATTTTGCATTTAATCCAGTAAAACTATTAGTTTAACCCTTAGGGGTTTGCTCAAGTGGTAAAGGCCTTGGTCTTGGTGGTATGCTCCCTCCAAGGTCCAAGGTTTGAATCCCATTGAGTGCAAATAATCTCTAGAGGCCATCGGATTGGGAGATTTTCCCCTTGAATTACTTGAGGTGCGTTTGTGGGAAACTTCTTACCAAGAAGGGCTTGTGCACCTCCAAGATTAATCAGGATGCTGTTCCCAGACACCCTGTGCTAATAAAAAAAAGCTATTAGTTTTTCTTTTCTAGTGTCATCTATTCTGTTTTCACTGAGGACTTCTTTCGTCTGACTGAGTTATGTGTGGAATTCCAAAAGGAAGATAACTCTCTTTTGCCTTTTTTCCATTATTAACTTTGAATTCTGTTGGCCATTTCTATCTAAGGTTGTGTGGCATCTTACCCATGGATCAATAAAATACACAATGTGATCAGCTAAAAGGTGACTTAGATATTGTGCTTAAATTTTTTTGCAAGTAATGGAATATTGTTAGGATGCGCAAAGGGGTGCAAAAAGATACTCCCAACTAGTAAGAGGATGGAAAAGAGCAAAAATCTTTTTGCTAACTTCTGGGAATGTTAAAATTATCTGTTCTACACTCAGAAAAAAATTTCTATTCTGTGACATTAATTATTTACCATCTGACTGACTAGAGAAAGGGTGGCAAGTAGTCTGGTTTCAGATTTTGTTGTTCATAGTAGGTTTTTATGATGTTTTATTTGTGGGATTTAGAATGCCAAAGATATCTTCATCTTGGTGCTTCCCATGCTTAGCTTCTTAAGCATACAAAATATGTTTCCTGGTATGCCTGGATAATCTACTGGAGCCCGGAGATATCATCCAACTTTGCCGGAGCCCTGAGAGTGATGAAACTGGGGTGTTTTGCCTTAGCAATTGGCACTTATAACATTATCTCTCCTATACATGCCAACAGTATTTTGTTTTAGAATGAAAGATGGCATATAATGTTTAAACTTTGCTTTGAAAGGATGGTATTCAACTATTCAAGGTAAGGTGGAATACGTGGTTCAGTCTTTGCCTTGCCCCTAGATTGGCTTTTTGAATAGAATTTAAGTTCTATCTGGTTCAGGCGTAAAACAATGGTTTTTCACCCTTGAATGACAATCTAACACATCATTCATTCTATAATTTTTGGAAAATAAATGACAGCACCCGATTGTTTCTAAAGTCACGCTCTCCCCCCACCTTACTCTTTGTAAGCTATCTTTGCTTTTCCACCACTTTCTTTTCACTTTTCTTTCGTTTTCCTTTAATGAATATCAACTGCTCTACTGAAAAAAGAAGAAGAAAAGAATATCAACTGCTCCTACCCCCCATCCTTGTCTAATGTGCTTTCAAACAATGGGTCCTCTTGTCTTAAGCCTTGGGTGCTGCTAAAAAACCAACTGGACTGCCATTTATCAAAACTGAAAATTTCGCTGTTGATATACACCATCTGATCCACAACCGCCATCTCTCCCCAAATCCGCACCTCCCAAGTTGGTATAGTAAGAAGTCCCAGTTAACATGGTCATAGGCCTTCTCCATATCCAACTTGCAAAGGAGCCCTGTAGTGCCACCTTTTAGTCTACTGTCCAGATATTCATTGATGATAAGAACTGCATCTAGGATCTGTCTATCCCATACAAATGCATTTTGGAGTTTTGTAACAATCTTCCCCAAAACCTCCCTTAGGCAATTTGCAAGCACCTTGGAGATTATAGACCTACAAACTTAAATAAATTCCGAATTTAGACTAAATAAGATACCAAGACCTTAACATCTCCCGCATGCACTTCCTTTTTGACTAAAAGGTATTCTCAGATGCCATGGGATACATAGCTTTAGCCTTTGGCTTCCAAAGAGGGCGTTCACTCTATCCAAGTATGTATGTATCAACATCTCAAATGTTTGTCCTGTTTCAGTATACTTGTAAGTCATGAGAATGCTATCTTCCCCATATTTTTTAATCAGAATGCAGGAGTTACATCTAGGATTGTCTTCTTTTGGGAAGAATGATGTTTGGAATTTTTTTTTTTTTTGATAAGTAAGAAGTAAGTTTCATTGATATGAATGAAAGAATGATGTTTGGAAATTCTCAACCTCTTCTTAGAATTGTATTGCCGACCGATCTGGGCTTTGCAATGGCCTGGAGTAGACAGTAGACAGATCGGCTATTGGCTGTTTTTTAATTGTGCTTTGACTTGAAGGGTTTAGTCATTGTTCTTGTGCTTGTTTGGGGTTTCTTGGGTCTACCCATATTTTCTTTATCTGCTTTTGGATGTATGGTATCGAGCAATGGGGTTATTTTTATGACAGATTCTGGGGATCTATTAATTTTGCAGTTTTGTTGCTCATTTAGAAAGAGGAGAGTAGAAGATTTGTTGTTGGTGAAGTTAGCTTGTGGGTATGGAGGGAAGAATTATGAACCAGCAGGTCATTGATGCTTGATTATTAGAGATCATCATGTATCGGATATAGATGAACCTTCTTCTTCTTCTTCTATTTTGGCTTAACTTTATTTTACCTATAGGGAGATTGTTTATTTGCTTATTTATTTTTGAGCTACTACCTTGGTATATTAACCATAGTGAAAAGAAAATCAATGACTTATCCTCACATTCATATGATTAATGTAATATCTCTAACCCTTTTTTCTTTTTGATAGGTAACAGAAAGTTAAACAAAGATGGCCTCAGCGATAATATTAGATTGATCTCTAACCCTTTTTTCTAAAATGATTTTTTGATTAAATGTCTACATTTACACGAAAATCCCTCATTTTATTAACTTAGAATTGAAATGTACATGTATGATATGGAATTATGCTATTTTTTTTTATTGGCACCGGGTATCTAGGAATAGTGTCCTGACTAATCCCGGGGGTGCACAAGCCCTTGACAAGAAGTTTTCCTCAAGTACACCTCGGGCAATTCAAGAGGAAAATCCCCCAGTCCGATGGCCCCTAGAGATTGTTTGCACCCAAGGCCTTTACCACTTGAGCCAACCCCTAGGGGTCTAAAATTATGCTACTTTACATAGGTTTAGACAATTTCCATTTTTAAGAAATAATCCAACTTATCAAAAAAGAAAAAGAAAAAAAAAGAAACAGTCCATTGTGACTTGACTATTGGGTGACTTGTAATAGGTTGATGCATTAACAAGTTGGTGACTTGTAGTAGGTTTATGTGTTAACAAGTTAATATTAATGCTTCTTAGCACTTGGTTAATGCAGGTTAAGACAATGAGGGCTCTTCAGTATTTTCCAACCATTGAAGATCCAAACACCAGAAGATCGTTGTTTGAGGTTCTGCTTTTCTCAAGTGAAATGTTTTTTTTCCTTGTTACATTCTGTTTATATTGACCTTGAGTTGGTAATTTCAGGTCTTACAACGGATATTAATGGGGACTGATGTTGTTAAAAATGTAAATAAGAACAATGCTTCACATGCTGTTCTGTTTGAGGCTCTTGCTCTTGTAAGTTTACAGCCCAAATAAATTTAGTTCATTGCATTTTATTTTAAAATGGCTGATTGGTTATTTGGTCACTTTTGCACATTCATAGTTCCTACATGCATACAAACAAATTACTTTTGTGCATGTGTATACGTGCACAAGTGTGTTTATGTGGAGACGATGTTGCCGTTATGAAAACTTGCTGGAACTTATAAAAAGAATGAAAGTTTGAGTCCAGTATTTTTAATGGTTTCCACGGAAACAAATTACTTTGTGCATTTCTTGGGACAAAACGATTTGAGTTCTGTTTGTTGAACTGTTAACTATCCCGAACTGCGTAGGCTTACGTGAATGGGTATACACATATGGACGTTCCCACTTACAAGCATAACTATGCAAACTGCGAAGTTATGCTTTTGAGTATAAGTGAAATCATGCAAATGCACGACCCCACTCTCTGTTCTCTCTTCGTCACATATTAAATCTGATGCTTGCTGTCCACATGCATTTGCCCAAAAAGGGGAAAAAGATGCAGAAGGATACTGAAGGAGTGGAGCTTTCGAATAAATTTTTAAAAATGATAAATTTACAGCTCTTTTACAACTCTTCAAATAAAGGGTAGTTGTGTAAAATTGAAATTATTTTTAACAAAGTGGCATAATTACGTTGGTAGTTGTAAAATGGTTGCAAAAGAGTTGTAAGTGTATCATTATCACATTAACCTGTAAATGTTGTTTGTGGGGTTGACTGAGGTTGTTAGGGCATGTTTGGACACTTGGAGTATCTCATAATTTTGTGAATAGTTGTGAAATGATTTGAGTGAAGATGTTTTATTGGGTTTTGAGAAATGAGAGGGAAAAATTTGAATAAAAATATTATAAAGTTAAAAAATTGCTTGAATATAATTTTTGTTTTGAAGTTTGTAAAAATTGTATTGGTTCTTGTGTTTTGTGTTTTGTTTTGAAGTTTGTAAAAGTTGAATTGGTTTTTGTGTTTGGATAATGATTAGATGAAAAATTTGAAACTGAAAAGTGTTTTGTGTTTGAGTGATAGTTGTGAATAAAATTATGAGAAGTTTTGAGAATTTTTTACCTGTCCAAACATGCCCTTAGATTGCCTTAATCTTTTGGGACAATTCTCTCTTTTGATTCTTAGGGGATGCTTGGGGAATAAGATGAGATGAAAATTTTGTGAATAATAGTAAGATGGTTTGTGAATAGTAGTTAGATAGTTAGAGTTAATTATTTATTGGGTTTTGGAAAAAAAAAGAGAAAAAATTGAAAAAAATATATTATAAAGTTAAAATATTGTTAGAATATAATTTTTTGATATAATTTTTGTTTTGAGATTTGATAAAGTTGAATTATTTTTTGTTTTTTATTTGAAAGTTTGGGAAAGTTGTAATGATTTGTTTGGAAGTGCTTATGTTTGAAGGATAAGATGAGATGGGATGAGATGAAAACTTTTTCCAAACATCCCCTAAGTCTTTCCACTCTTTAAATCTCTGCTTCTTATAGTTTCCTTCTCTAATAGGTAAAAGCATGGTGCTTTTGGTTTCAGGAAGTAATGTTGCCAGCGCAACACTATTCCCTTACTTATAGAAAGGAATATAGTTGTAGTTTTCTTTACGATATTTAGTGGCTATCTTGTTGCTTTTTCTCATGTTCTAATTGCTCTATCTCAGGTCATGCATCTTGATGCTGAAAAAGAGATGATGTCTCAATGTGTTGCCCTTCTTGGAAAGTTTATTGCTGTGCGTGAACCAAATATTCGATATCTTGGCTTGGTAAGTTAGAGAAACATGTCTTTTAATCCATTCTGTTTTTACCTATAAAAAAAGATTGTAGAAACACTTTTGTTAGGGATGTATTTAGCCACCATTTTGGGATGTAAGGTATCTTTTTTACCTCTCAAGTATCTTGGTTTACCTCTGGGTGCCCCCTTTAAATCTGTAAGGATATGGAATGGCGTGGTTGAAAAAATGGAGCGCAGATTGGCTTCTTGGAAGAGGTTATATTTATCGAAAGGTGGCAGGCTGACTTTGATTAAAAGTACTCTTTCAAACTTACCCACTTATTTTTTGTCGTTGTTCCCACTTCCTTTGAAGGTAGCTAATCGCATTGAGAAGCTACAAAGAGATTTCCTGTGGAGCGGTTTGGGGGATGAGTTCAAGTTTCATCTAGTTAATTGGTCAATGGTTTGTATCCCTATTTCTGGGGGAGGTCTAGGGTTTCGTCACTTGACAAAATTCAATCAAGCTCTATTGGGGAAATGGCTGTGGAGGTATCAAACCGAAAGAAGTGCACTATGGAAGTTGGTTATAGACTCAAAATTTGGAGAGGCCTGGGGGGGTTGGAGTTCGAATGAGGTACGAGATACTTATGGAGTGGGGTTATGGAAATATATAAGGAGACAGTGGGAGACCTTTAGCGGACATGAACATATTGTGGTGGGGGATGGTTCGCGTATACGGTTTTGGTATGACCATTGGTATGGCGATCGTAGCCTACAAGATACCTTTCCTACTATTTTCGAACTTGCAAGAGAAAAGGATGCGGCGATCGCTGATCTTTTGGACCTTTCAAGTGGACCCCCTCAATGGAATATTGAGTTCACTAGGGCAGCCCAAGATTGGGAGATGGAGACTATCTTAGAGTTCTTTACGGCTTTGCATTCAGTAAACATGCCAGGGGGTACCGGGGATAAGATGCAATGGAATCACACTAAGAAAGGGAACTTCTCTGTTAAATCCTTTTACCAAGCTTTAACAAATCCTGGATTGACCATGTTCCCGTGGAAGAATATATGGAAAACGAAATCTCCTTCAAAAGCGGCTTTCTTTGTTTGGACAGCTTCGTTAGATAAGATACTGACTACAGATAACCTAAGAAAACGCAGGGTAATTGTGCTAGATTGGTGTTGTATGTGTAAGAAACAAGGGGAATCAGTAGATCATCTGCTTCTACACTGCGAAGTGGCCAAGGGTATGTGGGATGATTTTTTTACGAGAGTAGGATTGTCATGGGTCATGCCTCTTTGATTGGTGGACTTTCTCGCAAGTTGGCAAGGAATTCAGGGTAACTCACAGGTGGCAGCTATTTGGCGAATGGTTCCTATCTGTATGTGTTGGTGTATCTGGAAGGAAAGAAATGCAAGAAGTTTTGATGATTGTGAGAGAACAATGGAGGAACTAAAAAATTTCTTTTTTAAGTCTTTACTATTATGGGCGGGTACCATTGTTTGTAATGGTCTCAATGTTCTTCTTTCGTCTGTACACTCTACCTAGATTTCCGCTCTTGTATACTACCTGTGTACTTGGGATTGTCTATTAATAAAATTACTATGATTACCTATCAAAAAAAAAAAGTATTTTCTCTCCCCCTCCCTTCTCTCTTGCCCTTCAAGGCAACCCATGACCAATAATGCATGAAGAACGTTTTTTGTCTAAACTCAAAAGGGTAAATTTAATAGCCACTTTGTAACTGGATAACTTGATGTTAACATTGCTCTTGCGCAGGAAAATATGACCCGGATGTTGTTGGTAACAGATGTGCAAGATATCATCAAAAGGCATCAGGCTCAGATCATAACCTCATTGAAGGATCCCGACATCAGGTTGAATCTGTCGTTGTGTAATGTATTAGTTGCATTCTGAAGAATACTTGATATTACCACCTTTTCATTTGCAATAGACTTATTTTTGATGTGATACATATTCTATTGTGTTTTTATTTTTTTGATTATATTGTCTATTGGCGGATGCTAGCCTCAACTTAAAGTTGGGGATGTTAGGATTTCCCTAGCATGTGTGTTTGATGTGTAGGTATGTTTGTGTTTATGCATTTTAAAATCTGATTTTCTGACATCAATGCCCTCAGTATTCGTAGACGCGCTCTTGATTTGCTTTATGGTATGTGCGATGTTACAAATGCAAAGGACATTGTTGAAGAATTATTGCAGGTATGCCAATGGTAGATCAGGGTTAAATTTTTTATGATATTGATAGAAAAATCTGTTTTAATTATATTTTTGTCCAATATTAGCATGCCAAATTAGTTTCAATCTCAAGCCAGTTTCATTTCATTTGCAGTATCTCAGTACGGCAGAATTTGCGATGCGTGAGGAATTATCACTTAAAGCTGCCATTCTTGCAGAGAAGTTTGCCCCGGATTTGTCATGGTAAGCATGGTTCCTGTGTGCAAGCAATTGGGATTGGATTGAATTAAAAAACTATGTTAAAGCATGATATCAATATTACTAACTCATTAAAATGATATCTAAATTACCAAGTGTCCTTTAAAGGTTGTGACCTTTGAAAATTACACTTTGATAGGTAAGACAGTTAACTTTCCGGTTTTACTATGCGTGTATACCAGACAATTTAAATGTAAATAATGGGTTTTGGGTTTTCCACTTAAAGAAATGAGATGCTAGACCAGGCTGTCCTTTCTGCAATAATTTATTTCCCGTTTGAAATCTCCATTCTTCATTGTTATCCTGCTCCCCTGGGGTGGCAGCTTGGTATTGTCATTGAAGGAAAACATAAAAGGTCACAAGAGTCTTGAACCTATTATTTCGTGATTATTGAATTCAAAGAGAGTATTGGGGAAGATTTTGTAGATTCACGCCTGGATGACTGAGTCAGATGCTCTCTCTCTCTCTCTCTCTCACACACACACACACACACACATTGTGAGTTTTCTACATACCATTTTTGCCCAGTTCATGTTATAAATAATTACTGAAAGTTAAATTGATTGGCTATTCCTACTTAGCCTTTTGTTCATGCTGAGGATTGGAATTTTGAGGTTCTATATGTGACTTAGTAAATTCTATTATTGGATAATTAACAAGGCTCTAGATATATATTAAACCTTCAATTGAAGTTTATTGAGTGAATAGCCTTGTTAATTACGTGCATTCTGAATATGGTATTACGTGCATTCTGGATCCTTTGTCAATGATATCATACTGTTTTAATGTGGCACAGGTACGTGGATGTGATTCTTCAATTGATTGATAAAGCTGGGGATTTTGTTAGCGATGACATATGGTTTCGTGTTGTGCAGTTTGTTACAAACAATGAAGATCTACAGGTGATAAGATGTTTATAATATATGCCTTATTTCTTCCTGTTTCTTTATATTTTGTAGGTATTACATGAAACACGTCTCTATTTGTACTATTCAACTAATATTTCATGATTTAATCAGCCTTATGCAGCAGCAAAAGCGAGAGACTATCTTGACAAGCCTGCTATACATGAGACAATGGTGAAGGTCCGTAAGCTGTACAATGGTTATCAATGGTTTCGTGATGATATTGATATTTCTTAGCTAGATATATCTTTTAGTTCTTCTTCTTTGTTTTGTCCTTTGCCTCTATAATGCGTAGCTTATTGCCAATGTTCTATTGTCGAATAATTCATAATTATGTGCAGCAGAGGCCATTGCCAATATTAGTTTAGAAATTATTATTGTTTTTGGATCACTACTTCAAAAATTGAGAATGAATCTAATAGGCTGAATGAGGATTGCCTGAATTGGGAGCTATAACGAAATACTTATCATAGTTGCACAACTTGTCATTTTTCTACATGATTTATTTGGGCGTTTGAGTTTCATACCATGTCTCATGAAGGCTCTAGGGGTGGCAAATCGTGTTTTCGGGTCGTGTTCGTGTTCATGTCAAGTTATTAACATTTAACTATATAGGTTAATTTGAACTCGACCCGTTAAATTAAACGTGTCAAACCCTAATCCTACCCATAAAGATAATGGGTCGTGTCGTGTCACCCGTTTTGACCCGTTTAATAATTAATTAGAAATAGGTTAAGATGACTCATTTAAATACATTTCATGTATTCATGGGTTGAACTAACACACAACCCATTTGACCTGATTAACATAATTTCACATAAAAGTTAAAATCTATATTTATTAGTAGCCATAATATCTTAAAAAAAAATAAGACTATCTACTAACAAAAAATATCAATATTTTTCAAATTTTGACATATAATAAAACCAATATTACAAACCCTACAATAACAAATATGAACATAGGTCCAGAATTACAATCCCAATAATAAACACATAAGCATATTGAGAAATACTAATATTATAACTCAACAATAATAAAAAAGTAATTTTGAAATAAAATCTAAACGTTTAAAACGGATTGATTTTAGGTTAAGCAAGTTGACCCGTTATTGACATGCTTATAAATCGTGTCTTAACGGGTCAACTCATCTTGACCCAAACCCGTTAACATCAAACCCAAACTCACTAATTTCGTGTCGTGTTCATGTTGGGTTTACGGGTTGTGTCATATATTGCCACCCCTACATGAAGCTTGTGAATGTTAGTCAGTTGCTCTTTTTTGTATATTATCATATACCTCCATATATTGGTTAATTCCCTTGAGCCATTTATAATTTTTTGAAATCATTTGCAGCTGAATAAAACATATTTGATACACTAGACAGGTGCCAATAAAAAAAAATATTTGATACATTCAAAGAAAATTTTAATTAGGACAAATTTCTAAATGTATTTTGGAATTGGCTTATGTGCAACAGGTCAGTGCATATCTCCTTGGAGAATTTGGCCACCTTTTGGCCAGACGGCCTGGGTGTAGTCCTAAGGAATTATTTAGCATCTTACACGAGAAACTTCCTACTGTATCGTAAGGGCACTTACCTTTACCCCTTATCTTACTAATTTGTGGTTTCATTCTTCTACTATATCTTAGAGTCCATAATTTATTTTCAGGTCTTCTACCATTCCCATTCTCCTTTCAACATATGCCAAGATTTTAATGCACACCCAACCCCCAGACCCAGAGCTGCAGAATCAGATTTGGGGAATATTTAACAAGTGAGACTTTTAGCTGTGCACCTATTTTTGAAAATATTACAGAATGTTGTAGGTTTCTTCAACACAAATTTTCATTTGTGTACTTATAAAAAAATAAATTCATTTGTGTAGATATGAGAGTTGCATTGATGCTGAAATACAACAACGAGCAGTTGAATATTTTGCGTTGAGTAGGAAAGGTGCAGCTCTAGTGGATATATTGGCTGAAATGCCCAAATTCCCTGAGCGACAGGTACTTCTGGTATAGTTTATTCCAGGACAATATACTTTTCTTGCAGTCACTTCATAGATAGCTTTGGTTAAAGGGCTCACTTGAAAGGTTTTGGTACTAACTTCTAATATTATCTTTGAAATTTAGTCCTCTTTGATCAAGAAGGCTGAGGATACTGAAGTTGATACTGCAGAACAAAGTGCTATAAAATTGCGGGCCCAGCAGCAAACATCAAGTGCTCTGGTTGTGACTGACCAGCGTCCTGCTAATGGGACACCATCCAACACCC
The DNA here is from genome assembly GCA_029856935.1 of Cyclocarya paliurus. Taxonomy (NCBI): domain Eukaryota; kingdom Viridiplantae; phylum Streptophyta; class Magnoliopsida; order Fagales; family Juglandaceae; genus Cyclocarya; species Cyclocarya paliurus. The sequence goes on from CM056958.1 coordinate 6,335,841, forward strand.
AACTTGGTCTGGTAAAGGTGCCCAGCATGAGCAGTAACGTGGTTAGTTCTTCCTTTTTCATTTTATTATAATTTTTCTTTGTTTTCCCTGAGCCCTACCATTGTTAGCATATTCTCCCTCGCTAATTTTGGAATCTAAGGACTGAATCTATAATTTTTAGTTGTTTCAACTGGAATTGATGTGTGTTTGATTATCTTGACAGGATCAGAGTTTAGCAGAGCAAGGATTGTCCCATGAGAATGGGACTTTGAGTACAGTAGATCCCCAAACTCCTTCAGCCGATCTCCTTGGTGATCTCTTGGGTCCACTGGCTATTGAAGGTCCTCCTAGTAGTGATGTCCAGTCTCAACAAAATATAGTCTCCGGATTGGAAGATGTTCCAAATGCAGTGGAAGCCACAGCCATTGTACCTGTTGGAGAGCAGACAAATTCGGTTCAGGTACAACTGACTGTTATAATGAAATTCCGTATGGCTTATTGGAAGAGGTGGGTTGAATAAGATGTTCCATATGCAGTGAAGTGACATAGTCCATTGATATGCAAACAAATTGAGCATTGCATTGCTCATGCTCATGCAGACAAAATAGTTAGAAATTGATTTCAGCAGAGTACAGGTTGCTGGATTGGCTCACTTGCATTACAAAAGCTAAAGGCTTCTTAAGTCAGCCCTGATGGTGTCAATCTTTTTGTTTTTTAATTTATTGGATAAGAAACTGATGTTGTCAATCGTAAGTTGAGCTCAAGCAGGTCAACTTCTTTTTTTCTTTCCTATTCCTTCTATCTATTTCTCCTTAGCTCTAGCTAGGTGCATACTCTTGTATACGTCCCGCGTACTCAGGCTTCGCCTAGTCTTTTATTTGCATTAATAAAATTTCTTATAAAAAAATATTAATCTCAACTCCCTATGAATCTTTTTCCTGTTTTCTTTAATACTTCCCCAAAAATTACTGGTTTCCTCCCAAGATTGAGATATTCTTAGCAAAATCCTGCAGGGTTTTTTACTTGGATATATCAGCATTATTAGAACACGGCCTAGTATCACTGGCTATATGCTGTGAAATAGTGATGTACCTTCATTGTTCTTGAGTAAACTTTTAAGTTGCTAACTTCATTATTCCTTTTGCAGCCAATAGGAAATATTGCTGAACGGTTTTATGCTTTGTGCTTGAAGGATAGTGGCGTTCTGTATGAGGATCCTCATATCCAGGTCTCTCTTCCCTCTAAATGTTCTTTTGTCATCTATAATATTTTTTTATGAGTAAAAGATTATATTAATAAAGAATAGGCATAGCCCAAGTACAACACATCTATAATATATTTAAACTTGATGAGATGCAGTTTACCATAAGATACTTGCTTTGGTAGTATTTCATGTCTGGCTAACTATTTTTAAAGGTTAATTAGCATACTAGGCTTTTGGTAATTTTGTTATTAAATACTACCCCAGATTGGCATTAAAGGAGAGTGGCGAGCACATCAAGGGCGACTTGTTCTTTTCTTGGGAAACAAGAATACTTCTCCCCTTGTTTCTGTTCAGGCTATAATATTACCTCCGTCCCATTTAAAAATGGAGCTCTCATTAGTACCGGAAACCATTCCTCCCAGAGCTCAGGTGAAAACTTTGTTATTCTTGTATCGAATCATTGTTTGTTGGTTTATCTAGGGGCCACTCTTATCTTTTTTCTGTATTCATCCTGTGCTTCACAGTTTTTTGGTATTGTGTTACTGTATAGGTTCAATGTCCACTTGAAGTTATGAATCTCCGCCCTAGTAGGGATGTAGCAGTTCTCGATTTCTCCTACAAGTTTGGTAACAATATGGTACTTATATATGTTATTCCTGCTGTCTTCTGCCAAAAATCAAACATGAAGCTTGATAACATCTGTGACTTTATATGTTGTATTTTTCCTGTCGTAGGTCAATGTCAAGCTTCGCCTTCCTGCAGTCTTGAATAAATTTCTTCAGCCTATACCAGTGTCGGCAGAAGAGTTTTTCCCTCAATGGAGATCACTTTCAGGACCGCCTTTGAAGCTCCAAGAAGTGGTGTGTAAAACTTTCCTCCTCTTTGGAATTGGAGTAAAATTCTTCCTTCCATGAATAGTCTATTCTTTGTTATTATTACCCCCCCCCCATATGGATATTATGAATATCTTGTGTTTTACAATGGCTGGTGTTTTCTATTAATATTGTATCACCTAGCCCTCTAGCGTTAAGAATAAAGTCGTTTTAGAAATCTAGGAGAACCAGAGTGCTACTAAGCTTGACTTTAAAATTTTCATCCTAATGAAGTGCCAGATACAAAAGATTCCATAATTTAAAATAGTCATTCTTTATTAAAATGCTGAAAATATAAAATAGAGTATGCGGAAGCATTTGTTAAAATTTCTCAAACTTAAAAACCATAACTTAACAGCTTTGTACATGATCTAGGCATTTGTCTCGCCACCCTAGGCCAAGTCCCGTTTGGCAGCTCCATCCTCATAAAGATCTCACCTGGGGTGGTTAAAACATGAAAACATACAAAAAATGAGTCAAATACTCAATAAGTAGTACATCATACAATAAACTAGGGTTTTCTTGAAAGCGTTCATACTTAGGTTGTGTTTGGAAGATGAACCCAACTCAACTCATCTTAAACCAATCATTGATGGGACCTGCTACTTTTTCAATTTCTCATAAAAAAGTTAAACCCATCTCAACCTACTTCATGCATTTCATCCTAAAAAGTTAAACCCATCTCAACCTAAAAAAGTTAAACCCATCTCAATGGGATCAACAAAATACTACTATTCATAACTCAACTCAACATCCAAACAGAGCCTTAATAATTATACTAACATAAACATGCAACGTGTACTATTCACAACTCATTAAACTTATCTTTTCCTTTCTTTAATGGCCAGCACACCTTAACCCCCTGTGCAGGTTTGTGCACCGGTTCCACTGTCTGTGGCCACAAGGATAACCAATTAACTTATCATAACACACTATGGTGGACCACACTTAGATCCGTGGCTTGCACATCCGCCAATAACTGCATTGTTATCATGCATCTCTTATAACCATTCTTAAAGCTTCTTTCATAACTTGTCTTTTATCTTTCTTACCGTGATGCACATAGAACACATAATGACATAGCTTATCGTTATCATACATGAAAACATATCATGATGCATGTAAAACATATATTAACATGACATTGAAATTCTCTGTCATTATATCATATATGCAAAAGGGGCTTCCAGTGAAGGGCATACATACATAATGCTTTATAAAAGACATGTTCACCGTACATACATGGAAGTGTATGATCATGCTACTTACCTTGCAGTGTTAATCCATTATTTCCAGGGCGAGGCGAAGCTAATTACCTCTAAAATAGACACGTAACTTGTGTTAATTTCTAAGTAAACAGGTACTTTGAAATTAAAACCTGAAATACTAAAATAACCTATATTCCTTGGAAACCTAAAATTCTCATAACCCTAAAATATCATCAGTCCCCCAATCATTGTTCTGCACGTAATTTCTCCAAATAATTACATGATTAAACCCTAAGAATATTTTTCCACGTCCAACATCTAATTTTCTCTTGAATTTTACCATCAACATAGCATCATAAAATAATAAAACCTAAGATGGTTTCTCTGCAATTTCCACGTTAAAAACCTAGTGTTTCTAACCCTACCTTGATTTCCCTACACCCCATTATATTCATTAAACCCTTAGCCTGTGACTGCAAGTCACCTAAAATCAGGGCATATACGTAATTTGATTGAGTCTCAAGCGTTACATGTACGTGTCTAAAGCTTCATGGTTTTGAATTACAAGGTTGATTTTATAAGCATGATTTCCTGGCTTCTAATGCACTTACCTAGCTAGGGCATAAGAGTTATGTAATTGGCTTTTGCCCATTCTGGTATTAATAAAATCTGTTTACTTATCAAAAAAAAAAAGGTTGATTTTATAAGCACTTGGAGGAACCGATGGACTAGGTGGCTTACCTGTAAAACTGGAGAGAGAGAGAGAGAGAGAGAGAGAGAGAGAGAGAGAGAGCCAAAGTGAGGGATAGGGAGAGAGCTTACGTAGCTAGAGAGAGAGGGTTCATGGCTGGGTGTTGTCTTGGTGCTGCACGGTGCAACTCAAGACTTTGGAGCAGGGAGGGCATTGGACGTGAAACCGGTGGTGGAACAAGGTGGGGCTTTCTGTTTGGGTGGAGCTTTGGGCGGCTTGAAGAGGCTGGGTGGTTTCGGTTTGGTTATGGCTTCATGGTTGTACTTGGTGCAACTACTTGGTGGTCACTGGTAGCGTACGTTGGGTGGCTGTGCAACTGACTATGGCTGAGCAGTGGCATTTTCTGTGGAGGTTGGACGGCTGAGGGCAGTTGCGGCTTGCTGGTCTGCTGTGCTTGGAGGAAAACCGATTGCTCTGTTTTAGGTTGTCAAAACAGAGGACGCCGACTGCTGGTGTGGTGCATTTGGGCTGGCTTACAGTGGTGTGACTACTGTGGTTGGCTTGGCTTCAGGGTGCTTGTGCATGGTTGGTGGTGTGGAGAGGGGGAGCATGACCAAGCAGACTGGGCTGTGTTCACGTGAAGCCTCTGCTGTTTGGCCGTGGACTTGTCATGGATTGATGGTGGCTTGCCCCATGGTGGCGTTGATTGGATTAAACATCTGGTGGCTCACGGCTTGAGGTGCTGCAGACTGGTTCCATGGAGTTTGACATCAGTTGGCAGCGGGAGGATGTGCATGAAACCGAGTCTGTGTGTGGTGACTAGTGACGGACGTGCATGGCTGGATGTTGGTCTAGGTTGTTTTCGGCTTCTCTGGTGGCGACCAGTGCACTTGCAGACTGGCCTTGACTTGTAGCAACATGGAAACTGAGAGATATGAGCGAGGGACGTTGAGCAGTATCTACCCTAAACATATATATGGCAGCCCTAGCTATATGAGGAAGGAAGAGAGTCCTGTGTGCATGGGTTTTCTCGTGGGTTGGGTATCACATTTGGCCTTAAGGCTTGGGCCTTCCACATGGGTTTTGGGTCTTAGTTTGTCCATGGGTCACCAGGGTTTGTTCTTGGGCCCTTATTAAGGTTCTAACAAATGGGTTGGGCCATTTTAAGGGTCCAACTAATTTCCAGGACTTGCCTATAATTTCATTGACTAACTCACATAATAATCCTAATGGGCCGATTTTAAATTTCAAAATGATCCCAATCCGTCCAATAAATACTTTTGGGATTTTAAATAAAATCTTGGGCCTAATGCGAATTAAATATAGGCCCGCTTGGTCCATTAAATGGGCTTTAACCTAATTATTGAGCCCAAAAAAAATTCCATAATCCACCCGTGGCCTATTCAAAATTATCAGATAAACCAATTGTGTTTCTAAAAATATTGGCCCATTAATACCATTCAAAATCATCTACTAAACCTTAATGGGCCTTAAAATAAACTTTTGGACCTATGGACCCAACTAAAATTCCTAGCCAACATCAATAAATAATAGCTCGTGGCTTATCCAATATGGCCCATTAAACATAATTTAGCCCAGTAAAATTATCCTTATTTGGATCTTAAAAATATTGGACCGGGTCATCACAAATATCCATTTCTAATTGATGGGGATGAGATGCTAGGTATTGTCAACCTAACCTGCATGTGAGGCAGAACGATTGTCTCATCATCTCCTTGCTAGAGAAGGTTGAAATAACTACTTGCCACTGTTCCATTTATTCTACAGTTGGAGTTCTCATTCACCATCCAATATTATTATTGGACAGTGATGAGATGTTAGGTATTATCATCATAGCATGTCTTCTTCTCACTGTTGAAGAATAAAAGAGAAAATGTTTGAAATGTGGTAACCAATTTATTAACAGTCTGCAGTATTGCTCTTTTTGTTGTGTATTTGCAAATCTCAGTATGCAGTGGTCTTTTGAGTAGCTGCTGTGTTTAATGATATTGATTTGTATGTGCACGCTCTTGTTTTCCTGTCAATCTTGCAGGTTAGAGGCGTAAGACCAATGCCTCTCATGGACATGGCAAATCTATTTAACAGTCTCCGGTTGATGGTTTGTCCAGGGCTTGTAAGTAGTTATTAAAAGGAGAGATGTAAATACTTTTCATGTAACTCTTGGTTTTGTGAAGCTTAACAATGTTTATTTCTCCGTTATAGGACCCAAATCCAAACAATCTTGTTGCAAGCACTACATTCTACTCAGAAAGTACACAGCCCATGCTCTGCTTGGTATGGAATATCGATCCAGTTTTGGAATTTGAGTTTTACAATTGGATTTGATTTGATTTCATCGTTTTCATTATTGAATCTTACCTAGTCCATAAGGTTGAGAGAACTGAATTTAAAACCTTCTGGTCAATAATTGGGGAAATGAACTTGCAATGTTCTTAGTGGAATGAGCTATTTGTAGAAATTGGGAGCGTGCAATGACTACTTGTTATTAGGTTTTTTTGGTTATGGATGAACTTCAATGATTCGAGGTTTGCTTGGATAAACTTGTTAGATATATTGTTCTTAAACACATAAGAGCCCCAGTTTGAGAGCATATAGTGGCACAAGGGCACAGGCAATGTTTATTAAAAGAGATGAAAATAATTCATTTGGAGAGAGAAAAATAGACCTAGGATTTTGAAAAAATAAGGTAGAAAACGTGGAAAGTCGGCAAATGGGTGGGGGAGAGTCAATTGAAAAGGCGTTACCGATTACATTTTTACCAAGTTTATGATATTGTACATCACTAAAAGATGGATTTGAGATATTTTTGCAGAAGTCTAATTGAAAACTTACCAAGGGTTCTCTCCCCTTGTGGCCCCACGGGGAAAAAAATAGATGTGGATAATGCCCCAGTATGTGATGCAATATTGTTTGTGGAAGGTCACTGTTTTGAATGCCTTTTCTTTTATGATATATTCAGGCTAGAATTGAAACTGATCCAGCAGACAGAACCCAGTTGCGAATGACAGTTGCGTCAGGGGACCCAACATTAACGATTGAGTATGTGTTTATATTTCCCAGTCGCATACTGCTAACATAACTTTCTTTTTACCTAGGTGCATTTTTTCTGACGGCTGATGTGCAGGTTGAAGGAATTCATCAAGGAACAGTTAGTTAGCATTCCTACGGCGGCATCCTATGCTCCAATGCCAGCACCTCCAGTACCTCAGCCAACCACTCCAGCAGCATTAACAGATCCAGGGGCTATGCTTGCTGGTTTACTGTGACAAAGGTGAAGGTGAGTGACAGTGTGAGGATTTGTTCATTATACACATGTAAACCTGATTTATACGGCCGGGCCACCCATATGTGCCTCGAGTTAGAGTGGTGGATGAGAAATCAAGATGCAAGGGCTGGCGGAATTAGGGGTGGGATAATTTAGCAGCTGGCTGAGTGTTTGAGTGGGATTTTCATGGGTCGGTCGGGGATTGAGATTCTTTCTGCACAAAGTAATTGTGCCTTGGCGAGATTTTTCTCTTTTGGGGTGAGGGTCTTTAATTGTTTTTATCATTTATTAATCTTGATTTTTTCCCCTTCCCAGTGTCGCTGGATTGGTTTCTGTAGCATAATATTTGAGTGCATGTAAGATATTGGAAGTAGAACCGGTTGTAACAGTTTGCGTTTGTTTGTTAGTCAATAGTAATATTTTCGATAGAGCAATTACTGGAGGGTAGAGAACACTATCGATGTGATTTTTTATTTTTTTATTTTCAATTTTCCTTTGCCCCTTGATCCAAGATAGAATCTCTTAATAATACATACCTACGATCGAGAACTGCCTCATTGGGCAACATAATTACTAAAGAATAATGAGTAGCTTTAGTAATTACACTAACCCTTCATCTTAAATCTTATAATCTCAATTTACACTTGTGATGTAGCACAACCAAGTTACTTCTTCTATCAATATCTTAAATGGCAACCGCTTAAATGTGATTGAGGATGGAGAAGATCATTACTTGTATACAAGGCAACTGCTTAAATGGCAACTGCTGCAAGCATGTGTGCGTATGTCATAGTTAGGTTGCATTTGGATGTTGAGTTAAGTTGATTTGAGTTGAGTTATCTATAAATAGTAGTAAATTGAGTTGGTGAAGTGAATTCTGCAGGGGCCACCTAAAATGAGTTTAGTTGTGTTTGAATGTTAATATGAGTTTAGATGTATTTATAGGAAATTGAAAAAAGTTGTTGGTTTTACGTATAAAGAGGTGTTGAGTTGAAAAAGATTGTAGATCTTCCGTGTAAAGAGGTTTTGAGTTAAGAAGAATTTAATGATTTGAGAGTTGAGTATTTGGTTATTAAAAGATGTCTAAATCTAAATTGAATTCAACTGAGTTAAGTGTAGTTAAAGAACCAAACGAGCCTTTAAAGACTTGGTAAAAACGATGCGAATCATGTAGGCACTAGTCATTCTGTCCATTTGTGTGAAATCCAGTGGATAGCTAGATTTGTTCTAGGGCTGTGAGTGATGAAAGAAGGTAAAATAGGAAAAAAAATTATGTATTGTTTGTGGTGTAGGGATGATAAGTAAATTTTTTCTAAAGCAAAACATAGACTTTTTTCATGTTAGCTAACAAATCAGCATAAGAAATGTCACTTTACAATGAATAAGAAAAGAAGCCTATTTGTGCAGATGTTGGCTGCTTTCCGATCAAACTTAATGCATGCATGCTCTCTGCTATTAACGTGAAGTTGTTAACTGCGACTGATTGCAAAATGTTTTAATAAAACTTTGATTTGTACAAGCAATTCAATGAGACAAGCACAAAAAAAGCCTGCTTATCTTCCAAGCTCACTAATATTCCTGTACCTTGAAAATGATGGCATTCCCTAATCTCGATTGGGGAACAAATTAACCATTGTATAATAAACTTGTGACCTAGTATCTCCGCCAATCCTACATTCTAAAGGCAAGTCTTCCAAACTTCCCAATGAGAAAAACTGAATCCATTAGAGAGCAACTGTCAGGAAGCAGCAACAAGTCATTAACCCCAGCAGCATTAGAAACTGCTTCGCCTTTGAAACCACAACCATAGCATTCCAAAATTCTCTCCAAGGTTCGACAACAATGGAGACTGAACCATCCCCTTCCTAACATCATTCCAATCAATCAAACTGTAAAATGTATGAAACCATCTCACCACAGAGAGAGCTCCCTTAGAAAGTCACTAAGAGTAGACGAAAAAACCCAAAACCTCAAAGTGACTACAACTAGATCAGCTACCGTCACTCCTGGCAATTGCCACACTTCCAACTGCCTTCCCCAAATGATAATTCGGCCCAAGGTGAGCAGTTTCTGTGAATCAACAACCCACAAATTTGATTAGAAAGATCAGGGGCTGGTTCCGTATGTGAACACCTCTGACACTGCCCCATATTAATGGTAGGCTTTACAGAAGTTGTAGGATTTAGTTGATCATTAAAAGTATCCATTCTATACCATTCGGGGATTTCATCGGGTGAAATTTTACAAGTCAGATTTTCAAAGCTTCCTGACCAATCTCCAGATGTATTATCAACATCATTAGATGCCAGCAACTCAGTAACAGTGAAGTAGGTCTGGGGTTCAAATTCCATATCTTCATAATTAAAACCTTGATAGTCTAACATCATCTCACTTTCAACATCCCATTCTACATGAGGAGATATTGCCTTCTCTGTAGGTTTCAAGTTATTTGCTTCAACGTGTGTTGACATTTCAGCATGAGAAAGATTACCTCGAAATATACCATCTGCATCCCCCTCGTGCTTCAAATGCCTTCTGACGGGAAGTTTCTGCAGCCCTGGCCCAGAAGCAGTATTCCATTCAATGTCCAGTTCTGAATCATGCTCCGTAATAAGCTCAACTCCAGAATGGGGTAAAAGAAGAGGATCATATTCTGGTTTTGACACTAAATCCATAGGAAACAATGGGGTCTCAGGTTCACAAACTATAAATTCTTGACCCAAAACTTCCTCCATGGAGAACACCAGAGTTGCAGGTTCACATTCGTTAGATTCTTGTTTAGAGTTTTCCTCCATGAGAAACACTGGAGGAGCAGGTTCACACTCGTTGAATTCAGAAATCATTCCAGAATCAGAGTCAACTCTCATACGTCCTTGCCTTATTTCTCTCAAGCGTGTCTTCTTGCCCTCAGGCAGCTTGTCTTTAAGGTCCATGTAAGGACACAATGGTGACCTTATCCCGCGACACTTGCAAGCACTTGAAGCCCTTTACATCAAAGATTTTTGACTCATTAAGTTCGACAGCTTCAGCATGGTACCATTTTGCCATTGACCACAAACACAATTTGTGAAAAAAATAATAACAACAGATATATAACAAACCCACACACAGAGAGATGGAGATGAAGAGAGGTATTTTCAGTAAACACGTATATAATACCCCAAAAGCAAACTTACTTTGGCAAGTTTCACAATAGATATATATATATAAGATCAGACCTATATGGCTTATGGCACAAGTGACAAACAGGTCCCAACTGATGGTCATCCAAGCTGTGCTCCTCAAAAGGAATATTTTTAACCCTGAACTCAGTGCCTGTGTCTTCACTCTGCTTCTTCTTCCACGTAATACCCCAAGAACACAGCTTGCGGTGGCTTTTATTTGCCGAACTAGAATCAGAATTATCTTGTTTCAACTCAGAAGCAGTAGCCTGAGTTCGGACAGGTGCTAACGATTGATTATTACATGGAGGCCTTTCACCTTTGGTAACTTTCCTTAAGTTAGGGCATTCTTTACCTTGCAATGCCAAGGGAGTGGTCAGAGATTCATTACTGCTCTCTTTCTGAGCTAAAGCCTTTCATGGAAACAGTGCTTGCATGTAATCAAGAATTCAACTTCCTCATTCATGGACATTGTAGAATTCAAAATACATCTTTCATGACAATAACCTGACCAAAATATGGCACAAGCTACGATCATTAGTCCAGAAATTTCATTGATCTTAAGCATTAAGTATTCTAGGCACATTTAGCAGAAATACTCTCATAAAATAAAACATTCAAGACAAGAAAATATGATGGGCTCAGTTAATGCACCTTGGCATGCCCTGCACTTGACTGCATTCCTGAAGGTCACCAAGGAAAAGTTCATGAGTTTGGACCAAGATGGCGGACAAAACATGAAAAAATCATATAATTTTTTTTTAGGAATAGTACCTAATTAAAACATCTAGCTGACACGAGGAACAAGAACGCACTTCCAATTTGTCTCTCTTGCAAGTAAGATAGAAAAATACATCTCCACGAGAGGCTTTCAAGCACCTTCTTTGTAACAAGAATTAGACCAGAGAGAAGATTCTTCTATTCACTCAATGAATTGATTACAATACAGCTTTGCTGTATATATATATATATATATATATATATATATATATACAAGTATCACTCTAAGTAAGGAAATTATAAAATATTCAAACTGAGAAGATTACAATAAACAAAAGAAGGAAAGTGTACAAACATAACTAGGAAAGAATCAAAAAAGGAAATAATTAACTAAATCAATTGCAGTCAACTAACAGACTGATCATCGTGATCTATCTTTCCAAGAATGTAGACTGCTGTCAATGCCATTAGTTAAGGCATTAGTTAAGGCTCCATTGCCTTCATTGTCCAGCTGTATATGGCCTTGAGTGAGGCCGTCAGTCAAGCCTCCAACTGAGGCTGAAGATACTCTAGATACTTTAACATCCCCTTGCAAGCTGATGGGTGAAGTTGTCACTTTCAGCTTGTCTCTTAGTAACAAGAATCGAGCTGAGGTGAGTCCTTTAGTAAAAATGTCTGCAACTTGATCAATGGTTGGAAGATATCTAGTGTTGATGTCTTTGTTGACAACCTTTTCACTGATGAAGTGATAGTCCACTTCTATGTGCTTTATTCTTGCATGGAAAATGGGATTGGTTGCCAAAGACAGTGCCCCTAAATTGTCACACCAGAGGGTAGGGGCAGTAGTGATAGGTACCTTGAGCTCTTGAAGAAGCATTCGAATCCAATATAGTTCAGCAGTAGTGAGTGCAAGTGATCTGTACTCAGCTTCTGTGCTGGATTTGCTTACCACAGTTTGCTTCTTTGCACTCTAGCTTATGAGACATGACCCAAGGTATATGGCATAGCCTGTTGTAGACCTCCTATCATTTGGGTTCCCTGCCCAATCTGAGTCACTATAAGCATTGAGTGTGAGAGATCTTTTAGTGAACATGAGACCATGATTAAGTGAGCCTTTGAGATATCTCAAAACTCTTTTAGCTGCTGTCCAGTGTGCAGATGTGGGGTTGTGCATGAATTGACACAGCTGATTGATTGAGAAACTGATGTCTGGTCTTGTTAAAGTGAGGTATTGTAATGCCCCAACAAGCTGCCTATACTCAGTAGCATTCTCCAAGGGATCCCCATGTTGTTGTGACAGTTGAGAACCTGCTGGAAGGGGTGTTTTTGTAGGTTTAGCTTGTTTCATCTTGAACCGAGAGAGTAGGTGTAACACCCCCTTCCCGTAGGCTAGGAGTGTCACGTGTTTTTCATAAAATAAACCTGGCAAGAGATCTCATATTTAAGAAAACAATTTTAGGATTTATTTCATAAAACTTTGTCTGATAAAAAATGTCTTCAAAAAAACTTAATTGAATAAAAGTCATGTCATAAAAACAATAAAATAAATTTATTTCTAAAAGGCCTGAAACTAAAATAACTGCTCCTTCTAATCCTGGTCTGCCTGCTCGTAATCATCATCCTTACCTGGGTGGTTAAAAACATGAAAACAAACTAAAATGAGTCGAATACTCAGTAAGAAATCCATCACAACGTTAACATACTAAATATAAGGTTTTCATAAAAGTTTTCATGCTGAGAACTTAAAATTCATGACTATTCATACTGATGTCTATGCTATGCATGACTGATTTATCTGATTTAACTGACTGTTCTGATTACTGATTGAACTGACTGGCCAACACACTTAACCCTGTGTGAGAGGTTGTGCACCGGCCCCACATCCCGCGGCCGCGAGGGGAACCGCTGATAGTATTCTAGCATACTATGGTGGACCACGACTGAGTTCGTGGCTTGCACACCACCCTGAACTAAACTGCATTGGTACCATGCATCTGAATGGCCATCTGATTAACTGAACTGATCTTATCTTGCACTTGAACTTAAGATAGCTTATGTGTCTTATGACCATGAGATGCATGACATAATACATACATAATTATAATTTCTGAATCTGAACATGATGCGGAATGACATGATCGTATGCTATGCTAGATGACATGTTTGCATATGACATGAGTGGTACATAAAAATGGCTGTCAAATAACTGGCTTGAATAATACATATATAAGCTGATCTGTGATGATCCTAATTTCTGATCAAATTACTTACCTTGCTGCGCTTCTTCTTGAATCTCAAGTTGTAACTCGTCACTGAGAAGAGTACGCGATGGGGGATTGGCTGGACGAGATGACAGTGGTTCTGGGTGGCTGGGGCAAGCCCGAAAGCTAAGAGAAGCCGAGATGAACGAGAGAGGTGGGTTCTCGGTCTGCTACGGCTTGCTTCGGTGGTTGTGGTTTCTTATGTGTTCTTCTGGAGGTCTCGGTCAGGGGTGGGTTTTATAGGCAAGGAAAAGGGTATTGTGACCATAAGGAGATGGGATAGGATTTGGAGTTGAGAGTTTGGTTTCCTACTAGGATTTGGAGTTGAGAGCTTGGTTTCCTAATAGAATTTGGAGTTGAGAGCTTGGTTTTTTAATAGGATTTGGTGTTGAGAGTTTGGTTTCCTAATAGGATTTGGAATTATTAATTAGATGATAAGGATGAGGCTTATGGGTGGAGATATGGAGAAATAATGTTTAAATTCAAATAAAACTCTAGGCTATTGTAAAAATCGGGTCATAATAAAAATAAAATGATAATAATCTTATTAAAAGAACAAATGTAAAATCTGATGTTAATAATAATAATAATCTCTATGGTTATAAGAAAAATACATAAAATTTATTTTATAGTCTAGACTTAGGGTCGGATTGTTACAGTAGGTCTAGTGTGTACTTGGACTGTGATAGCAGCATACCATTGGGCATGAATTGGGCATGAATACCAAGAAAGAAGTTAAGGGAGCCAAGGTCTTTCATAGCGAAATATTGCTTGAGACAGTGAACCAATTTGTCATAGCTGGAACATTGTTGCTTGTAAGAATGATGTCATCTACATGATTAGTAGAAACAAGTGAATGTGAGATTGATGAAAGACAAACAATGAGTAGTCCACTTTGGATTCTTGAAAACCAAGAGCAAGGAGAGTGTTTGCAAGCTTGTTAAACCAGGCTCGAGGGGCCTGTTTAAGTCCATAGATGGATTTTTGCAGCTTACAAACATGGTGAGGATATCTTTGATCCACAAAACCAGATGGTTGTTCCATGTAGACTTCTTCTTCAAGTGTGCCATGGAGGAAAGCATTGGAAACATCAAGCTGTCTCAAGGGCCAATTGAAATGGGCAGCAACAACCAAGATGGTTCTAATAGTTGACACTTTAACCACTGGACTGAATGTCTTAGTGTAATCAATTCCATCTTTTTGTTCACACCCCTTAGCTACTAGTCTAGCTTTGAACCTGTCAAGAGAACCATCAGCCTTTTGCTTGACTTTGAAAACCCACTTATTATGAATAACATTCTTGTGAGAGGGTCTTGGGCATAAGGTCTAGGTTTGGTTGGTTAAAAGAGCCTCAAACTCTTCTTTCATGGCCTTTGTCCAATGTGGTGATTTAATAGCTTGGGAAAAAAGATGAGGTGTGGTTGGCAATGTAATATCTGAAGCTAGTGTATGCAATGTCATGGGAGGATGCTTAGTGGCTGTGTAAACTTTGTAATCTGAGAAGCTTTTGGGTTTCCTAGAACCATCCATAGACCTAGTTGTCATAGGATGTATAGGCATGGCTGTGGGTTCAGGAGGAGGTACAACAATGGCTGTTGTGTCCTCTGCTTGAGGTGGCTCAGGTATGGAAGAGACTACTGGCTCTTCTTCTTGTGATGGTTCTGGGAGAGGGGTGTTGGATATATGATTTTGTGGTGGAGCTAAATTCTGTGCAGCAGTGGCAGAAATTTCAGAAGCTGAAATTTGTGTTGATGCAGTGTGGTGTAAAGGTAAATTAACATCATTAAAGTGCAAAGGACTAACCTGTTGAGGAGGCTCTCTTGCAGTAGACACAGGTAGAGATGGTTTCCAGTCCTAGGCAGGAAAAGACTGCTCATCAAACACCACATTTTTGCTAATTAAAATTTTCCTTGTCATGGGATCAAGGCACTTATACCCTCTATAATTTGAGCAGTAACCCAAGAAAATGCATTTCTTGAATCTGTACATGAGCTTGTGAGTGTTATAAGGGTTGAGAAGGGGATAACAGGCATAACCAAAGACTTTAAGAAAAGAGTAATCAGGGGCCTTGTTGAGTAGCTTAAAGTAGGGACAACTATTGTTCAACACAGGACTGGGAAGTCTGTTTATGAGGTACACTGAGGTGTTAAAAGCATCAACCCAGTATGTATTTGGAAGTTTAGATTGAGCAAGGAGGGAAAGTCCCATCTCAACTATGTGCCTATGCTTTCTTTTTGCAAGGCCATTCTGTTGAGCAGTATAAGGGCATGATATACGATGGGTTATGCCATTAGAAAGGAGGAATTCTTTGAACTGGTTGGAGAGAAATTCACCTCCACCATCAGATTGAAAGGCCTTTATTTTTCTTGACAGCAAATTTCTGCTAAACATTTGAACTTGACAAAACATTCAAAGGTTTCAGACTTGGTTTTGAGAGGATAGATCCAAGTGAATCTAGAGAAGTTATCAATAAATGCAACATAGTATTTGAAACCATTGGTAGAAATAACATGAGAGATCCATAAGTCAAAATGTATTATTTCCAATGGTTCCAAGGTTACATTAGCAGAATCTGAGAAAGGAAGAGTTTTTGCCTTGGCCAATTGACAAGCCTCACACATAGCAACATTTTTATTGGACTCAATGACAGGAATATGAGCATATTCTTTGATTTTATTCAAGATAGGAAAAGCTAGATGTCCTAGTCTACGATGCCAAACAGTGGCATTGGTTGAGTCCAAGAAAACTTGTAAATTTCTTGACTTTATTGGTTGCCTTAAAGAGTTGAATAGGATAGAGCCCATCTCTACTTTGTCCTTGCATAAGAGTCTGCCCTGTGAGGTTTTCCTTCACAAAGAAATGATTGTTAGTTAGCTTAAACCAACACTTATTATCAGCACAAAATTTTTAATGGAAATTAGATTTGCTGCTGCATTTGGACAGTGCAAAATGTTATTGAGCTTAAAAGGTTTGTGGGAATGAAAGAAAGTTGATGAACCAATGTTTAAAATGGGTAAACCTGAACCATTGCCCACAGCCACTTCTTCATCACCCTTGAATGGCTCTTGAAGTGTGAGATTGTCCAAAACAGCAGTAACATGAATGTTGGCACCACTGTCAACAAACCAAGGTTGCTCATCAGATTCAACAGCTGTAGTGTTCATCCTGGCAGCCATTGCAGCCAACTGAGAGGGAGGATGCCTTCCTTGATACGAGTAGTTCATTCTGTGATAACAGTCCAATGCTTGGTGTCCTAACTTCCCACAAATTTGACAAGGTCCTCTCTGAGAGCTGGATTGATTTGTCTCAATTTTAGGTCTCTATCCTTCAGATTTCTTATAGGGAAAGGTGTGCCTTTGTTGTCCCTGCCCAGTGTTATTCCCTTTGTAATTAGCAGATTTAGGCTTTTGAGTGTAGAGAGCAAAGTTTCCTGACTCACTGGTTTGTTGGTTGTGTTGATTTCCTAGAAGGATCTCATGATTAAGCAACTCAGCTTGAAAGTCTTCAAAAGACATGATTGACTCTCTAGTGGCAAAGTGAAAGGAAGTGATAAATGCAGTATAGTTTGGGTTGAGGCCACTCAAAATATAGGAGATCAAGTCATCATCATCCACTGCTTTTCCTGCTGAAGTGAGTTGGTCAGCTAGAATCTTGGCTTGACCAAGGTATTGAGTGTAGGTTTGTGAGCCTTGACTTAAGGACTGAAGCTGACGCTTCAAATAGGCCACTCTAGACCTGGATTGTGAGGCAAACCTTGTTGCCAAAGAGTTCCACACTAGCCTAGAGGTATGTAGGCCATAGACAGATGATAATACACTGTCAGACAGAGTGGTATTAAACCAACTAAGAAGGTATTGATCCTTCTTTTGCCAAAACAAAAAATTGGGATTGACTTCAGTTGTCAAATTCCTTGATTCATCAGAGAGAAATTTTGGTGGGCATGGCTCAGTGCCATCCACAATGCCCATTAAATCATGGCTGCGCAACACAGGTAGAAACTGTGTTACCATCTAGTTTGATAGAAATAAAATGAGTGATACTAGGTAGAGAGAGAGTGGAGGAGGAAGACTGACCAGAAATCGACATAGTAACTAGAAATAAGAAACAAAGATAGGTGTTAACCCCAGAGGGGCTCTGATACCATAACAAGAATTAGACCAGAGAGAAGATTCTTCTATTCACTCAATGAATTGATTACAATACAGCTTTGCTGTATATATATATATATATATATATATACAAGTATCACTCTAAGTAAGGAAATTATAAAATATTCAAACTGAGAAGATTATAATAAACAAAAGAAGGAAAGTGTACAAACATAACTAGGAAAGAATCAAAAAAGGAAATAATTAACTAAATCAATTGCAGTCAACTAACAGACTGATCATCATGATCTGTCTTTCCAAGAATGTAGACTACTGTCAATGCCATTAGTTAAGGCATTAGTTAAGGTTCCATTGCCTTCATTGTCCAGCTGTATATGGCCTTGAGTGAGTCCATCAGTCAAGCCTCCAACTGAGGCAGAAGATACTCTAGATACTTTAACACTTTGTAACTAGATCGGTACATTCATAGGCTCCTCAACAATGGCAAGAATACTTCATCAAGACTTTCTCCATACTCTTTAATCAAATATAATGGAATGCGAGACTCAGAAAACCAGTACTTGTGTTTTCCATCTTGACTTTTCTCAATCTCAATGATATTCTTCATGATGCGTGAAGGAAGATGCTTTTGATTCCCAAAAACAACTGCATATCTGACTTTGTTTCCCACAATCGTTTTAGCACAAATGGCAGCATTTCTCAAATGAAATGTATCTAGACCTTTTCCATCCTGAAGGTTCTACTCGGGACGAAGAAGATCACTCCATCTCAAATGAAAGTCCAAGAATCTAACTTGATGCAAACTCCAATTTTATACTAAAAAAAAGTTATAAACTTCAAAAATAATTTGACATGGTAAAAGACCTATAGATTCGCCATAATGAGAGAGAGGTTGGCTAGGAGGGGATAACCAACAACAAATAAAATATGAACATACCTAAAGCACAAGCTGTGATGCATTCTTACTCAATTCAACTGCAGCTCTCCAAACTAATTGTTAGTGAAATATATAATAATGTAATAAAAATTACAATAAAATTGACATTCAAACGAAACTAGTTTGGACTGAGGCACGAAAATATCACTCTCTTTAAGGAGATTTATGCCTTCTGCAGTGTACAAAATCTCAAATTAACCGGTGTAGCAGAACTCTTCTTGACTTGACTTCTCTAGGATACAACAGCCCAACTGATCGTCGTATAGCCCGAACCAACTTTGCACAAGTGGTTGAGCTTAAACCTCCACCAAAAGAACATATTTCTTTTATCTGGAAATACTCTAAAAAATATATATACTTTCTAAGCTTATTTTTTT
Source organism: Cyclocarya paliurus (assembly GCA_029856935.1). NCBI lineage: Eukaryota > Viridiplantae > Streptophyta > Magnoliopsida > Fagales > Juglandaceae > Cyclocarya > Cyclocarya paliurus. The sequence goes on from CM056958.1 coordinate 6,354,646, forward strand.
TTATTTCACTTTTTCTCTAAGTACATGCCACACCATACCAAAAGACCACACAAATATATATAAACGGGACAAATAATGACTCTGGACGTTGGACATAATGGGAAAAAGAATTAAAGGCTCCAACGTAATAAAGACTTAACAATCAAAACAAAAATTAAAGCAAACTAAAGGCCATAATTAAGTCAAGCTCGTTAACCAATGGCTCCTAAAGCCAACCGAAAGAAAATAAATTATTAAAAAGACTAACATTTCCCCCTATTTTTAATAATATATATATAAGAGATACTTTCAGATAAAGAATGATTGTTATGCATCATGAAGGTATGTTATGCATTGAACCCTCACTTAATGAAATAACAGCCTTTACTCCAGAGTCAATAGTGGTGTCAGACTTGAACTAGGATTATTTAGGAGAAATAAAGAATTATGACTCACACATAGTAACCTAGGTGTTGACATAAGCTTTATTAGCCAGCACATTACGGCCTTGTGCTCATTCCAGTTTCATGAGTGTATTTGAGAAGAAACCCAAATCTCATAGAGAGCGGCCCCACTCTCACACTCACATAGGTGAAATCTGTCAAGGGTGTCCTTGCATTTATTACACTCTACTCATAAGAGCTACAGAATTTCATTAAAAGTTTCTCCATAGACTCATTCTCCACAACATTACAGGATAAATGCACCCACATCATAGGAATGAGAAATAGTGCATTTCTTACGACCATCATATGATTCGTTTTTCCCATTGAACTCAGTCATCAGGATCTCTGGTCCCCTAGTTGGGTATCCTCATATATGACTCAGAATTTATGGGTTTTAATCCCATTCCCCTCGATGTATTCTAGATCATTTCTCTTGTCAAGGCCTTTGTTAGTGGATCTGCAAGATTATCACAAGACTTAACATAATCCACGTTAATAACACCGTCAGTCAAATAAGATCTCACAGTACTGTGTTTTCATCTTATGGATATGGATTTACCATTATAGTAACGGTTTTGTACTTTACCAATAGTAGCAGTACTATCACAATGAATTAAAATAGGTGGAACTGGTTTTTTCCGTAAGGGAATCTCATGTAATAAATCTCTCAACCAGTTTGCTTCCTCACTTGCTGAAACTAAAGCTATAAGCTCAGCTTCCATAGTTGAGTTAGCAATAATCGTTTGTTTTTTAGACTTCCAACATACAGCACCACCACCCAAGATAAAAATATAACCAGTAGTTGAAACAAAATCACCTGACAAGGTATTCTAATCAGCATCACTAAAACCTTCAAGTACAACATGATACCTTTTATAAAACAAGCCATAATATTTTGTACCAGATAAATATTTCATTATCCGATCCATTGCATACCAAATGTCTCTTCCAGGCTTGGTAGTAAATCTACTAAGTACTCCTACCGCATAACCAATGTCAGGTCTAGTACAATCAGTCACATAACGTAAACTCCCAATTATGCTAGCGTGTTTCTCTTGATTAATCACATCATCATCATTTTCAATAGAAAATAAATGAACACTAGAATCAAAAGGAGTAACAACATGCTTGCATCCAACATAATTATATTTCTTTAATAATTTTTCTATGTAATGCGATTGATCAAGAAAAATACCATCACATGTTTTGGTAATTTTCATACCCAAAATAAAATAAGCCTTACCAAAATCTTTCACAACAAAATGGTTACAAAACATGCTTTTTGTTTCATCTATAATATGCAAATTAGAACCAAATATCAATAAATTATCAACATATATGCTAATAACAACATGTGAATTTTTTCAAGATTTATGATAAATACATTTATCACTTTCATTTAACTTATAGCCATTTTCAATCATGCAAGAGTCAAATTTCTCATGCTATTGTTTAGGGGCCTGTTTTAAGCCATATAGAGATTTTGTTAACTTACATACTTTGCTTTCTTGGCCAGGCTCTACAAAGCCTTCGGATTGATTCATATAAATTTCTTCATCTAGGTCCCCATTTAGAAAAGCTGTTTTAACATCCATTTGATGAATTCTTAAATTATAAATTGCTGTAATGGCAATCAATAATCTAATGGATGTTATTCTTGTAACTGGAGAAAAAGTGTCAAAAAAATCAAGGTCAGCTTTTTGTTTAAAACCTTTTGCAACTAGCCTTGCCTTGAATTTTCAACTGTTCCATCTGGTCTAAATTTTTTTTTCTACACCCTATGGATTTGCAACCCGGTGGTAATTCAACTAATTTTCAAGTTTTATGAGAAATTAGTAAATTCATCTTATCATCCACAGCCTCTTTCCAAAATACAAAATCAGGTGATGCTAAAACTTCTTGTAGATTCTTTGGATTTTCCTCAATATTGTAAATATAATAGTCGGGACCAAAATCTTTTTCAATTCTAGATCTCTTACTCATTCTTAATTCAAATTTTTCTTTACTTTCTAAAGGAGTAGAAGAACTAGTTTCAGAAAAATAATTTTTTCTAAATACTTGACCCCCACTATTTTTTGATTTAAAAGGAAATTTTTCCTCATGAAAAATTGCATCGCCTGATTCAAAAATAACTTTATTTTCAATATAAAAAAATCCATAGGCTATGCTATTTTTTACATATCCAAGAAAGATACAAGTGGCAGTTCTAACATCCAATTTGGGCCTTTTAGGGTATGTTAGTCTTACAAAAGCCAAACAACCCCAAACTTTAAAATATCTCAAATTTGGCTTATACCCATTCCATAATTCAAAATGTGTAGTTTTTGAATTTTTTTAAGGAACCCTATTTAAAACATGACAAATAGTCAAAATTGCTTCACCCCAAAAACTCGAGAGAGCGCCTGAATCAGTAAGTATAGCATTCGTCAACTCAATCAACGATTTATTTTTTCTCTCAGCCACACCGTTAGATGCAGGTGAGTATGGTGCAATAGTTTCTTGAATAATTCCCAAGGACTGAACAAAATCATACTCTCGGCCTCTATTACTTCTAAATCTGTTAATTTTTTTACTAAATTGATTTTCAACTTCATGGAGGAATTCTTTGAATTTTTCAAAAGCATCACTTTTTATTTTTTAATAAATAAACATACGTATATTTTGAAAAATATTCAATAAAAGTGATAAAATATCTATTTCCTCCACAAGTTAAAATTCCTTCAAATTCACAAAGATCGGTGTGAATTAAATCTAACAATTTGGTATTTTTTTCAACATTTCTATGAGGCCATTTTGTAATTTTTGCTTGACTACAAACTTCACATTTTTGAAAATCCTTTGTCAGTTTGGGAATTAATCCTAAACTACTCATGATAGCAACATATCTACTATTGATATGACATAAACGTGCAAGCCAAAAATCTAAAGAATAAAGCATGTAAATAGAAACATTCGATGCTTTATGCTCAACATTCAATTTAAACATATCATCACAAACATAGCCATTGCCCACAAAAACTCTATTTTTTGTTATAACAAAATTATCGGATTCAATGATTTGTTTGAAACCCGCTTTATTGAGTAAAAAACTTGACATCAAATTCTTCCTCATATATGGTGTATAAAGCACATCTTTAAGCGTTAATATATACCTAGAGGTAAATTTCAATTCAACATCACCACTCCCAATAACTTTGGTTTGATTAGAATCACCTGTTTAATATCTTTCTCTATTTTAAAAGGAGTATAATTTTTAAACAAACCTTTATCATAGCAGATATTCCTATTGGCACAAGAATCTGTCCACCACCCTTCGACAAATTGAAAGGGCTTATTGAGACATCCACCGCTTTCCGTACACTTTTCGATTGTAGGCTCCATCTGAATTCTTCTTAAAATTGTTAGTGAAATATATAATAATGTAATAAAAATTACAATAAAATTAGCATTCAAATGAAACTAGTTTGGACTGAGGCACGAAAATATGGCTCTCTTTAAGGAGATTCAAACCCTCTACGGTGTACAAAATCTCAAATTAACCGGTGCAGCAGAACTCTTCTTGACTTAACTCTTCCAGGATACAACAGTCCAAGTGATCGTTGTATAACCCAAACCAACTCTGTACAAGTGGTTGAGTTCAAAGTTCCACCAAAAGAATACATTTCTTTTATTTGGAAATACTCTAAAAAAATATAGACTTTCTAATTTTTTTTTTATCTCACTTTTTCTTAAGTACATGCCACACCGTATCAAAAGACCACACAAATATATATAAACAGGACAAAGAATGACTCTGGACGTTGGACATAACGGGAAAGAGAATTAAAGGCTCCAACATAATAAAGGCTTAACAATCAAAACAAAAATGAAAGCAAACTAAAGACCATAATTAAGTCAAGCCCGTTAACCAACGATTCCTAAAGCCAACGAAAAGAAAATAAATTATTAAAAATACTAACACTAACTGCCTGCTTCTTTTAGGAATCTCAGAGCTATCAGCATAATAAATGCCATAGATCTTTCTCCAACCACCTAATGCGCCAGAATTTCATTTACACAGTATTATATCATAAATGCAGCAATCTAAGATTTAAAGATGCTTGTAATAACAGTGCAACATCTACTATATGGAGTTAGAGACTGATTTTAGAGAGAAGAGAGATGTTAATATTAAGTGTGGTAGGATTATTATTTTCATGAAGGGAGAGCTAAGGCGTGGTAGTTACTATATTGTAGGATTACCTTGGCGAGCTGCTTTTTTGACCACCAAGCGTGGCAAAATTGCTTTCTGGAATATAAGTTTTGATAGCTTTCCACTTTGCCACCAGGTAAAACTTTGGTCATGGCAACTATCATCTGTCACTTCAAATGTAGTAGACTATTTCCTATTTCATCTTCCACTAAGTCCACGTTTATGTGTTGTTGTGACAGTGCAAGTAGCAATTTGATTCACAAATGGGTCAACTGACAAACCATCCACCAATTTAACCCAGTCCCCAGAAAGAGCAATGATACTAATGTATTCCTCAAGCTGTAAATAAAGACTCAAATCATCAACCAAACTATAAATGCCACATGCAAAAACATGCCTAAAGAAAGATGCCGGTGACTTATATTTGCCTATAGGAATTAATATATTTTACATGCACAAATAGCACCATTAAACAATTTGATTACTGCAACTTGGCTGTTTGCTGTTGAAAGACACATTACTGACAGTTTCAGTGCCATTCATTCAATGAAACTTTGGTATTACAAAATTTCAAGCAAGATTTCTTCAAAAACTACAAAGAGGCTTTCGGTACATGTGAAAGTATACAAGAACTCGCACTGCATAAAAAGATGGCATTTGTAGATAAGTTTAATCTAATAGCTCAAAGCTTTCATATATTTGATGTCAAATACAAAATTAGCAAACAAAGGACTGAAATGCAGTATGACAATTTGACATTGAAGCCCTACTCAGAATTAGCAACCAAGGCATGATCTTGATGGATAGGACGCACCTACCACACTAATAGCTCCAATAGAAATTTGCTTCAGGTCCAATAGTTTTTTTATTCTGCAAAACTTTATTTCACAATTCAAATATACCCCTTGATTAGAAAATTATTTTATTTATTCAAAAATACTTTTCAAGCATATTACAATACCATAATATTTCTTTTTTGTGTGCAAAACTATAATATATACGTTATAAGTTCAAAGTCCAGCATTAAAAATAAGAACACTATTAACAAAAATTTTGGTATTCAAATTTGACTACAAACAAGCTTAGAAGGATCTAACAAGCTAGTGCAAAATTTAAATGTGAACCAAGCCATACCTAGAAAGAACTTATTACTTACGTCCCATGCTTTGGGCCCAAAAAAGTTACAAAGAAACATAATAATAACAAGTCTGTTCCAGGGCAAAAGAGATGGCAAGTAAATGCAAGGCATTTGCAATGTCATAAATGTAAGTAGAGATAGCATAAAAAAGGGAGACACGAGGCTTTGTATGAAAGAAATTGCCCCAGAAGAATAAATAAAAGCAATTCAATGGAGCATAATCTTTTTTGTTTTTGTTTTTAAGAGCAATTAAATAAAAAATCTTAAGAAGTTTATAAACAAAAAAGTATTAACTCATACTTTACATACAAACGTATGCATGTTAAGCTTCAAAGATTTAAATAAAAAAATGTTTTTAAGTGACTTAAATTTTTGTACCCTGCTTTGAAGTGAATTTTTAATTGAAAAATTGACTCAAAACAGGTCAGAGAAAATGGGATAAACATTGACTAACAAGATAGAAAAGACCATGGAGAAACAAATTAAAAAATTTGGAAGAGAATACTGAACAGATGAGTATAATTCCACTAAACATTTCTCTTTTTTCTGACAGTAGCAAATAGACTTCTAATAACTCAACGTTGGTAATTTGCAAGGGATTTAGTTTATCATAATGGTATCGACTTTGGTCACTTTTCACAATGTTTGTAGCATGGTGAATGCTTCCGTAATCAGTGAAGATGGGATGAGCTTGCAAGGGAAGTTTGGTGCTAATATGAGAAGCCTGGCTTGGGAACAGAAACTTTGTGAATTTCTGACAGGAGAGGACAGCCAAGCTTCTAAAGCGAATAAATTGATTGATACATCTTTTCAAATGTATATTACAACATTTTAGAAGTATTTTGGCTGCTCGACAAGGTTTGTTTTCATTTCCATTGTCTGGAATTTTAAGCTTTCTAGCACTTCAGGTCTTCATGCGTCTTTAGCATACCTATCATGAATTTGGCCACATCCTTCTAATGCTTTTGACGCCGAAGCAACAAGGGATTGAGATGCATGAGGGTGGTGCTACAAGAATAATCCCTAGGGTCTCTTTTGCACACCAATGGCAGTGGTGTGACATCACTGGATGGCCTTCGAAAGGTAGGAAGTTCAATAAGTTCCACTAGGGGTTCATTTTAACATATAATACCAAAAGCTGTTTTAAATTATGAAGCAGATTCCCTGCGATTTGGATAGTGAGATGAGATAAAATAGTTTTAGATGAAAGTTGAATAAAATATTGTTAGAATGTTATCTTTTAATATTATTATTGTTTTGAGATTTGGAAAAGTTGAATTATTTATTATATTTTGTGTGAAAATTTTAAAAAATTGTAATGATAAGATGAAATACTTTCACTATCCAAGCGGGGCCATTGCAAGAATCATATAACATTAAACATCACTTCAAATTAGCCAGACACTATTGCAAATCAGCTTCAAGACACAATTGCGAACAAGTGACTTTGAAGCTAACATTTTGATACAACAAATCCCCCTAAACTTTTTAGTTTTTGATCGGTACAAATCCACCCTAAACATAATCCAATCAACATTCAAAATATATAGTTGCTCCCTGAGATGGTCTTGCCCAAATACGTGCATTCATTAACAAGAATGAAAATTATAGGCATGGAAACAAAATTAGGAATCACGAATCTAATGCCGAATTATGAAACAAACACTGAACCATATTTAGTCCCCTCAAACATATTACTCAGACACCTGATTCAGTATATCAAATCCCATATGACCATTGAAGCCACTTCAAATGAAAATTAGGAAATCACATACACTCTATGAAACACAGATAAAAAGTTACGTGTTATTGTGCCATATACACCAAAACGAAGTAAACCAAGAAACAAAAAAACTTACTTCAAGCAATAGAGCTTTAATTGCACGGAAAGTTGAAGCCTGCTCTACTTGTTTATGCAATGCTTTCTATAACTAGCACTCTGAAAGGGGCCAACTAGCAGACCATGTAAACACTCTTCCATATATAAAATGTATGTTCCAATGCTAGCAAGGCTCCCTTCTCCACTCTTAATGGGCCGAAAGCTTGCAATGATTTTCATAGCACCTTTTGTGGTACACAAGCTTGTGTGGTTTAACATACATCCCCTCTTGCTTGAAACAGGGGCCTTACAAGAAATACACCAACAACACCTCTCTCTTGGAAACTTCCATAAGCTTCTTTCCAGAACTTGGCTAGAAGAAATGAGAGGCCGTTATTGAGAACGCTTTTGCCTGTAAAAAAATTGTTGGAAGATGAAACTTTCCTCAAGTTTTCTGAAGCATTACCCTATGAGACCCGAGTTTCCTCTGATGAAAGAATAACCAATTTAGCAGTAGCAAACACAGCAAAATCTCCATGCATATAGTGATTTATGTATGCCTGAGGTTTATAGAAAGACCCTAAGTATAAAAATTTAGCAACTGAATTGCCGTTACTCTTTCCAGGACCCGTTCGATCACCTTCTCTACTTTGAGAGGCCAAACTCACAGGAAAACACACATCATTTGAATACCCGGTAGAACTGCCTTTGATGTTTCTAGAGGTGCATGTAGTGAGGTCTACTACATCTGTTCTATCAACTAAACTTTGGTGGGTTAAGTTAGATAGATCTACTCGCTGGCTATCTAAAGCATTATAAATGACAAATTCCCTTTTAATCATTTCAGTTAGGTTCATATCCATGAGTGCGGATTCCTCTTGTCTGGTGTCAACAATGGTATGAAACTCAGGAAAGTCAATTCGTGTAATCCCATTGGAGGAGATCCCAAGACATGATAGGGCTACATTGTTTACACTTTTTTTTTCATCATTGTACACATAATTCCCAGCCTCAAGCATAACAGGTACTTTTTACTCTTCCTTGTCAGAAAGGAATGATAGAATAGAAAGGTTTGTAACACCCTTTATGTAGCCTAAGTTTCTATGCATTTCATTCATCATTGCAAGAGAGAATATGCTTTTTGGAATACACTAGTATTGCGAAATTGCTATACACACCCCCAAGTACAAAGCTTTATGTTTCACAAATGAACAAAGAGCTTGTGGGACCATTGGAATGTCATTCTGATTGTAATATCTGAAACATGGCTCTATGTCTATAGAAGCCCTAAGCCTGCAATGATTGATATTTTGATTAAATTTAAAAAACCAAGAGGTACATAAAGCTAAACTCTTATGATTCCAAAACAAACAAATAAGCTCATTATTAATAGTAAGGTAGTAGGCTAAAATAAATATGTTGAGAACATACATCAGGAGATGGTCACAAGTACCAAAGAAGACCTGGTCATACAAATTGATGCCAAATATTTCTGCGCCTTTTAGTGATGTCCCAATTGCAATAGTTGGCCCAATCTTATTGATAGTGCACTTTGGACAGTACCATGGCCCTTCTAATAAACATTTTCATCACGCCAATACACCTCGAATGGTATGCTGACGGACATCCATCATAACAAAGCAAGATCCCATCCATGCCACAAAGTCGGCATTCATCACCATTTCTATCCACATCAATATCAGTAGCATCCACATTGCATTTAGTACCTTTGAAACCCAAGGAATTTGAGTTACCAAGTGAGTTCATGTTGTAGGTTTATGCAATAATCTCCATCACTTCTCTATCCTTGCAAGCAAAAGTTTTGGAATATCTGGGATGGACCCGTCGAGGGACATTTTCATTCAGATTGGTTGTTTCTGTATCATAATCTAGTCTAACTTTTGATTCTTTACACTTGTCAATCTCGGCTCTTACTTCAGCAGACTCTAAGACATTGTCATACAGGATTTGCAAAATCATTAACTTCATATCTGCTAGTAAGCTGTAGAGAAATAGAAAAACTGGAGATATGTTTCAATGGAAAATTTCCTCCCATTGTATTGATGTGTAGAGAATTGATTTATACAACACTACATGTTTAAGTTAAGGAAATTTACAACTGACATGGCTAAAAACTTGTTGTACAAACTATCTATATTAATTACAAAAATCACTACATGATCCTAGGCAAAGATATCCGCATGAATTGAGGCTAGAATTCTGGTTTGTTAACTTGTGCTTGATTTGTGGAATCTGCCTTAATATGCCCCCTCAAAATTGGGCTTCCATTAGCAAGGTCAATTTCTTCTCTTAGAAATTCAGCTCATTGCCTAGAGAGTGATTTAGTCAATAAATCTACAAGTTGGTCTTGAGTGTGAACATGATGGACTTGAAGTGCTCCATGATGGAACATGTCATGTACAAAATGAAGGTCGATTTGAATGTGTTTCACCCGTGAGTGTTGTACTGGATTAAAACTGAGGTGGGTAGCTTCAAGATTGTCACACAGCAAAGAGGGAGAGGACTTTAAGTTGAACCCGAGTTCTTGAAGGAGAGAATTGATCCAAACAGTTTCAGATGCTGCATTGGCAAGGGCCCTATATTCGGCTTCTGTTGATGATCTTGCAACTACACGTTGTTTCTTTGAGCTCCATGATATAGGGTTGGTACCAAGAAAACTAATGTATGCTGAATACCATGAAATATGTCATGAGATGTTGAAATTCGATCATCAAAGTTTTCAGCCCAGTTGGCATCGGAGTATGTCGTGAGAGTGGACTGAGCATTTATGGTAAGCTGAATACCATGAAATAAGGTATGCTTCAAGTAACGGAGAAGCCATTTTACTGCTATCCAGTGAGTCTCTGTAGTCTTGTGCATGAATTTATACACAACAAATGAGATGTTGGGCCTTGTCAATGATAGATATTAAAAGCTGCCAAGAAGTGGTCAAAAATTATTGCTATCAACTGAGGTTGTACCGTCAATGATTTTGAGAGACGTGCTTGTTGATAAAAGAGTAAAAACATCTTTGGCACCAAGCATATTGGTGTTGGACAATAAGTCACGAACATATTTATGTTGGGAAAGAAAAAATCCATCATGAGTGGGTATTACTTCCACTCCTAAAAAAAAAATGTAAATGGCCCATGTCCTTCAAGGAAAAGGTATCATCAAGCTTCTCAATTATTGAACTCATAAAACTTGAGTTGTTTCCTGTAATTACAAGATTATCGACGTTTACCAGCAGATAACAAATAATAGACTCATGTTTATAAATAAACAGAGATGAATCAGCTTTGGAGTTTTGAAAACCAAGTTGAATGAGAGCACTTTTCAAAACCAAGTACATGCCCTAGGGGCCTATTTAAGCCCATAATTGGCTTTACGAAATATGCATACATGATTTGGTTTGGTCAAATCTTTAAAGCCAAGGGGTTGCATTATGTTAACAGTTTCAGTAAGTTCTCCATGTAAGAATGCATTATTAATATCCATTTGCCTTAAAACTCATCCATTCATGACAATAATTGTTAAAACTGTTCTAATTGTGACTAGCTTAACCACTAGATTGAATGTTTCCTTATAATCAACACTGGGACTTTGATTGTATCCTTTAGCCACAAGTCTGGCTTTAAATCGATCCAAAGATCCATCAAATTTGTGCTTCATTCTACATACCCATTTACAGCCTACTGGCTTGCAGTGAGGTGGAGGAGGGACTAAATCCCATGTCCCATGCTGCATGAGGGCAGTGAGTTAGTGGGACATGGCATCACACGAATGAGGTTCAAAGACAGCCTGACTCACACATGTGGGTTCAATGGTCTCGGGTAGAGGGTGTTTAGTCAGAATGAAGTTGTTTTGGTTTGTATATTTGGTTCATGGAGCGGGTGGTCATGTTGTGGTACGTGGATGTGAGGATGGTTGGCTTGCAGTTGAGTCTTGAGGTGCTCTTGCAGTGGTTTGGGTGGGATCAGTATGTTTGGTAGAACTAGTGCAAGGATTCAGTATTTGGGGTTGATTTTGAGGCGGATTGAAGGAATTAGGGTTTTGAGAGTAAATCCATTTTTAAAGTCCAAATGAAATCGAGAACTTAAATTTGGAGAATAAGAGATACATAGATTACCTGGAGATGCAGTGACCTCGGTGTGAACTCCATTCGAAAGCACTGGTGGTGCGGAAGTCATTGAGGCTGGCATGGGAACAGGGATAGAATCTAGAGCCATTGTTGAAGAAGAATGAGAGGGTGGTCTCAAAGAGGAGTTTGTGAGCTCCATAAATGGGCTTTGGGCCTCATCGAAAAGAACATGCCGTGGGAGATAGAGTTGGTTGTTTATTGGATCCAAGCACTTATAAGCATTTTGAGTTAAAGAGTAGTCCAAAAAAATACATTGTATGGATTTGGGCTTCATTTTATGTTTGTTATAAGGCTTGGTGAAGGGATAGCACAAACACCCAAATTTTTTTAATTTAATGTAATTGGGCTATTTTCTAAAAAGAGCCCAGTAGGGGGATTTGTTTTGGAGTAATGGTGTGGGTTAGCTGTTTATTAGATATGTGGCCATTTGAAATGCATGAGGCCAATATGAAAGAGGAATCATCAAGTAAGGTGAGTCCAGTTTCGACAAGGTGACGATGACATCATTCAGAAACCTCGTTTTGTTGAGGTGTGTGATAGGTAGTGGTGTAATAACTTATACCATGAAGAGATAAAAAGGATTTTAGACTCACAAATTCACCATCATTATCCAAGTACAAAATTTTAATTTTAGATTGAAAGCAATTTTCAACAATATTTTTGAATTGTGGAAAAATGGTAGAGACACCGAATTTTGTTGCCATAGGATAGAACCACATGTATTTGGTGTGATAGTCAATAAAAATAAGGTAATAGTGAGATCTGTCTAGACCAACACAGTGAGCAGGGCCTCACACATCAGTATAAATTAATTCAAGAGGAGCCTTACTCATGAGACTTGTAGTATGAAATGGTTGTTGATGTGCTTTATTGATGAAACATGAAGTACATAAGAAAGATTGTTTATTGGATGTAATTGAAAGAGAAAAATTGTGAATAACATTGTGAACAATTTTGGAAGATAGATGTCTAAGACGCTTGTGCCATCCATCAAGAGAAGTTCTTTCATGCACATATGCAACAAAGTTGGAGGAAGGAACCACCAATGAGTTTGGAAAGATGTAAACACCATTTTCACATGCACCTCTTAGTAGGATCACTCCCGATATCTTGTCCTTCACAAGAAAATAAGAAGGATGAAATTCAATAAACACATTATTTTGAGATTGAATAGATATGAGATTTTTGCGAAGACTTGGAACGCAAAGTGTATCATTCAGGATAAAAAAGATTTTGGATGATTTTAAGGTTAAAGAACCAATGTGTGAGATAACCAAACTTGAACCATCACTAATTACAACTTCATCAGTGCCATTATATTCAGAATGAATTGATAAATTTGCAAGATCACCAGTGATATTATGGGACACAACAGAATCAATTAGGTATTTAGCATCCTTTGCATGAGAAGTGAAAGTGCAATTTGCAGTGACTTCATCGGCGTGCAATTGAGGGCAGGATTTTGCCATGTGTCCAATTTGATCACAAAATTGACATTTGGGCTAGTACCTCTCTTGATTGGAGTTGGCTCGGCTTGAGGAATTGTTTGGACGCTTTGCATTTTTGGCTGGCCATGTAGGACCATGAGCTTGGGCTTGATGGCGTTGGGGCCCAGACAGTTTAGAAGAGGTCTTTGCGTAAGACCCTCCATTAGAGGTATTCTTTATGCTGTTGTAGTTTGCCGAAGCGACAATCTGCTGGTTAGCCATCTCCAGTCGATGTAGGTAGCTGTCGTGCCCTACTAGAAGGTCATGGAGCTCTTCAAATTCCAGATACTTCTCTCTCGCACAAATTGGTGCAGCAATCTCCCTGAAATAAGAACCTAAGCCATTTAAAATGTAAAGAGTTAGGTCATCATCAGAGATTGGGTGATCGATGAGAGCAATCTCAGCAGCCAAAGCCTTCACATCGTGAAGATAGTCAGGAATCGATCGATTCCCACGCTGAATCAAGGTAATTTCTTCCTTGAGTTGCATAGCTCTCATCTAAGATCAGCTAGCATACATGTGATTTAATTTTTTCCATGCCTCATGAGATGTCTTAGCAGTGGCTATAAGAGTGGTAATTGTGGTGGAAGTAAAGGCAAGAATGGCTCTGAGAATAAGTTTGACCTGCCTAACCTAGTGGGTTGTTTGTAAGGAAAATGTGCGAGTGCCTTCAGATAAATGACATTGAAATTCTAGTAACATAGTCCAACAAGTCGTATCCAATGAGAAGAGCTTCAAATTGGGCACGCCATTGGTGGAAGGTGGAGGGAATTAATTTCTTATTGATTTGGGCTGTGATGTTGAGTGCAACCAGTGGTATTTTGGTTGGAAAAGGAGGTTGGGTGTTTGGGTTTGAGGAAGAAGACATGTTTGTGAAACGGATTGGTTGCTCATTAGAGTTGGGGTCGTTTGATATCATATATAGAAATAGAAAAACTGGAGATATGTTTCAATAGAAATTTTCCTCTGATTGTATTGATGTGTAGAGAATTGATTTATACAACACTACATGTTTAACTTAAGGAAATTTACAACTGATATAGCTAAAAACTTGTCGTACATAATATCTTTATTAATTACAAAAATCATTGCATGATCCTAGGCAAAGATATTTGCATGAATTGAGACTAGGAATTTGGTTTGTTGACTTGTGCTTGATTTGTGGAATCTACCTTAATATAAGCAATAGTAATCCATAACCAAAACCTTGTCATAAAATCCTCTCCACTCAAGCCCCCTTTGTGTATAGTATTACCATTAAATAGTGGACCGAGTAAACAAGCCAAGTCAATGTATCAAGCAGGCTCCAATCAATGCACTTGAAACAAAAAAAAGAAGTGACAAAAAGTGAATTGCTAACAATGAAAATTTGCAAAAGAACCTTCCATACATAGTTTTAATAGTAAAATACAAATATAAATGATTATATGAAAGATATGTTTATCTTAAAATATAAGATGAACGGGTGGACAGAGAAATGGACATCTAATACCATCTTTTTTATAAGTAAAATCTAATACAATCGTGCAAGATATCCAAGCCAAAACCTCATCCCACCATCTATTTTAATGGAAAGAACAATAAAACTATATGTTCAACTGCTTACCAACAAAGAAAACAATATATGAATTGCTATCCTATAAGAATAGTTCATTAAGTTTTAAATAAATGAAATAGATGCACCTAGCACAGTTAGCACAAGGTATTTTTGTATGGACCCATAGGTGGAAACACCTAACCCATTGCACCTTCATCGATGACCAAATGTAAAAGCATGAGCAATCACTTCGTAGATTCCCCTATTGGAGGAATACTAGTGAGTAATCAATTCTACCAAAATATCATTTGCGCTAAAATACTGAAAAAACTTCATTGTAGTTGACATTAAAAAATTAATATATATTGGCTTCATTAGCAAAAGATATAAAATAAAAACAGATGCCTCAAGCATTTTTCTCATAAGTAAAAAAAAGTACCTCGAACATTTTTAGGCAAGCTCCAAGCCATCCGATGAGAGCGTTTTAAGATGATGCCTCAATGCACGCATCAAAGTAACATGAACCACATCCAACAACGTATTTGCAACATAACAATTAAGCGACCCCACAAAATCATCTAAAGTAAACGGGCTCAAAAACGAAGGGATGCTAAAGGACCGCAAGAAACCATAAACAGATAAAAGATAGGAAATATACTTCTCCGGTACACCTATGCTCCTCGAAAAAGGTGGCAACTCTGGTGGTGGGATAGGTGGGCTCTCTACATCAAGTTCCGAATCTCCGTCCCTCACATACTCACACGAATCACTCGATAAATTGGCATGGCCTTCATCCTCTCTCCCATCATTTTCAATTGTCACTCCACCCCTTACCTCACTTAATGCAGATGTTTCAACCTTGTCCTCTCCGTTTAATGAGCCGAACGTTTTCTTCTTTGATTCGGTTTGACTATTTGCACTATTTTTTGATACGAATGCATCTAATTTCTTATTCCTTCTACTCAAATCATGGTCGAAGTCATTATCGCCCAAAATAAAGCCATGAATCTCACCACTTTCCAAGTCCTCGCAATCGCCATCCTCATAATTGACTCTATACAATTCCTAGTCGTAATGTACAACTTTTTCAAGAAAAATCCCACTGCCATCAAATTCTTTCAGCACGTACCTTCCCACCAAAGCCATTGGTCTCCTCTCGACACCCTGGTTTTTGGTTTCAGGCCCAGGAGTAATGTTTTTGGCCTCATTTAGCCTCTGTTTCCTTGGCCTACCCCTTGATCTCACCACTGGAGGCTCCATTATTCGATCAATCTACATCATGAATCGGGCCCACAATCAGAAACAAATTGCAGCCAATTTCAATCTCTATTTTCTCTATATCACCTAAAAGAAAAAATACTTCGCCTGAAGTGGTGCAAAAACTGGGGCTCGTGTAGCCCTTTCAAACCAAGTAAAAAATGAATCGATAAGAATGAGATTATATAAATCGATATGCCCCCCCCCCCCCAAAAAAAGTAGGTTTAGTATTTGAATCAAATCGAGAAAAAATAATGTTTCGAAAAACAAATTGAAATTTTGAAACGTTGTGTTGAAAAATGAATGGAGAATACTTAATTAGGGTTTGATATTTGCCGATGTTCAGCTATTTCGGGTTAGAGAGAAAGAGAGAGAGAGATAAAGATAGAGAAGGAAAAGCCCTGATAGAAGAGAGAGCTCAACAACGTCCTCTCTTCACTCTTCTACTGATTTCCATTAATATCAGCTTTGCTTTAGCGAAATCTAACTCACTCACCCAATCAATTTCATGATTACAGACAGGACGAGTCATGGCTCGATCCTTTTGTTAAAAGAAAAAAAAAATCAAGGCTTTTTTGTTTAAGTATTTTTTATTTTATTTTCATTTTCTTTACAGATTTTTTATTTTAAGTTTATTTATATCATTCATAACTACAAAATATAATTATTAAAAGCAACATTGTTGAAATTAAAATTAGTTTGAGAATGACATTGCAAATTATATAATGTATATATAATTTAGATGATTTGATGAAAATTTAAACAATTTGATTACCCAAAATTTGTATGATACAATAAGCAAGACTTTAATTTAAAAAAAAAAAAACGATTTTCTACATCACATATACAAGATAAAGTAGGATCTACAATATTTAGATTTGTTAAATCATAGTCAGAAGAAAATCCACAAAATAAAAAAGATTTCGACTTTGTTGTAAATTTTTTTCTCACATATAATACCAATAAATCCCCAAGATATATTCATTGCTAAATGAGAAATTATAGTTGTAGTAGTAAGTGCCTAAGCGCCGCACAATCATTTTGAAAAAAATGAATATATACGAGATCCGCATGAAAAAAAAAAATTAATAGTAAATTTCACTCTTTTTCAAAACGATTGTATGGTACTTGCGTACTCCACTACTGCATGTAGCATTACTCTTAATAAATTTATATGTATATATATATATATATATGTTAGAAATGAAAGTTTTAAAAATTAGCATGACAATCCCATATGGCAATGGCACTATCATATCGACCAATTAGTGATAATTATGTCCCATCAAGCTTAAAATACAAAAAAATATATTAATTAAAAGAAGAAAAAAAACAAAAGGGATAGTCAAGATTACTAGTTACGTTTGAGTCGGAGAAGTAGCGAGTTGACTCAAAGTTATAGGAATTTTAGAATTCCCGTAACTATATGTGTGGGTGTAGTTACTACACCAAAGCTATATGTGAAAACCGAAATGGCGGGAATAACTTCACACTTCCAACGGCAACCTTCCTCTTCAATATTGGCAACGGTCAGTAGGGCTAATCCTTGTAAATTGGTACGATTTCTTAATTGTTCCATATTTAGACTGTTGTGAATTCATATTTTATTTACCTAAGCAAATTTTGCAATTAGCATAGTTTCTCATTTACTTCAATTAATCTCAATTTTTCTTGAATTTATTGATGGGACACTTGAATCAGTGAACTAGCTAACAAATCTTTATAATCTTATTATTTGTCTACAAATTACGATGAGTTACATTGAGATGCCATCAATTTGTTATCCTTGAGGTATCTTTCATCCATTGAACAATAACCCTTATGACTCCTAAATTCTTATAGTTGAATTTTATCTATGTTCGAAAAGTTAGGACTTGTTTGGTTACGTAGTTCAGATGAAATATTTTGTTGAAAGTTAATTGTTATAATATAACTTTTTAATATTATTTTTGTTTTGAGATTTGAAAATGTTGAATTGTTTATTATATTTTGTGTGAGAATTTAAAAAAGTTATAATATTTTTGTATAACCAAACCAGCCCTTAGTCTCGCAATTAGACATGCTTACACCATTCATGAGCATAGCTTAACCTAAGCATACCTTTGTTATTTTTTGTTGGGCTCCAAATGACCAATCATAAAGGCTTTTGTTATTAATCTTCTCAACCTCCCAACACTCCACATTCCATATATTTTTTAATTTTTTTAATTTTTTTCTTTTATTAAATATTTATTATAATATAAATAATGAATAAAAAATTTAAAATGATTTAAAAAGAATAAACTCAAAAAAAAATTTTAAAAATTATTAAAAAATAATAAAAATTTAAAAAATAGTAAAGTGTGGAGTGTTGGGAGGTTGTATAGCAAAACCCAGTGTGCCAATGATCCAACCTCAGAGGAGTTCGATCAGCTTTGTACATTGGATATAGGCCAAGCTAAGCATGCAACCTTCGGTGGTGTGGATGGAGTGTCCATAGTATGACACTCATATTGTGGTGGTGTCAACGCTTTCAGCCAAGACCAAAATTTGCTCCCTCCACAAAGGATAATTTCCTGTTTGAGACGGAGGGCCACGAAATTGCTGACATTAAGGCATATAGAGGCCATGAAAGGAAGACTTTCTTATTAAGCAATTATAAACAATACATAAATTATATTATTAATTTTTAATAAAAATCTATGAGTTTAAAGAGGATGACTTCCTTGTAAATTATTTAATGGTTTACATTGAGAGTGAATGGTTGAAAAATTATTATGAATATAACAACTTATTAGTTTTACTCAATGAAAGAGCATCGAGTTCAATTATTAAAACTAATATTTTTGTTTCTTTTTATCTCTAGACTCCAGGGAAAATCATAACTTGGACTAATGAGTTACCATCATTTTTTCAAATTGCACTATGAACTACTAAAACTAGTAATTTACACCCTTTGATCTTTAGTAATTTGCACCCTAAACAATCAAATTTTAGTAATCTACGCATTAGTTAAGATCTAACTATAGCTTTGTTTGTTTTCGTAGTTGAGATGAGATGAGATGAGATGAAATGAGTTGAGATTAATTAAAAGTTGAATAAAATATTGTTAGAATATATATTTTTTCATATTGTTTATTTTATTTTTTGTGAAAAATTAAAAAAATTGTAATGATTAAATGAGATGAGTTGAGAAGAATTGTAAAAACAAACGAGACCAGATCAAAAACAAATAGTTAAGAGCTTGCCTCAAGTTATATTTTAATTTTTCAATATACAAATATAGTACTGTTATAAGAAGCCATTTTTTATGCAAAAGATTTAGGACTTAGTCAAAAGCCTCACACACAGACACATATATTCTATTTTATCTTCTTATGATATTTCACACCTTTTAATAAAACTTAAGGTGTAATGATTATAATTTTGTGTGAGAGTTTAAAAAAATTATAATAATTATATGAGATGATAATGTTAGTAACCAAACTAGGCAAATTGTTATAGCAAACTCTAGAATATAACCAAGTTGCTAGGAGTGCTATCCACCCTTAATGGCTGAGGGGCCCTCGCATCCTACCCCTGCTTTCACTACTTCCCACCACACTCGATGAATAGGCAGGCGGATTTCACAATTCTGCCCCAATCCCTTGACATTAACTCCATCCATATCTCTATAAACTAGAATTCAGACCACAAAGACACCAACCTAGACAATTGTAGATGATCAAACAAATCAACAATAATCAAATCCAAAAAACATACAAATGTGCAATAAAACGAGCACTGGGGAGGGGGTTCCTTAACCTACAATCATGTTCGTGGGTCTTTGAGCCTCGAGAGACATGGTTATGGGTCTCTAGAACTCGAGAGACCCAAGACTATGGGCATGGTCTCTATAACTTTCTGGAACTCGAGTTTGACCACGAAAGAAGGAAAATGAGACAAAAGAAGGAGAATAGAACAAGAAGGAAGAACGAACAAGAAGGAGCATGAAGTGAAAATAAGAGAAGACGAAGAGAAAAGAATGTGGGCGACTAGCTCAATTAATTAGGGTTTTGTGATTTATACTTGGGTGTCAAAATATTAAATGCACTCCACCTCTTTTGCCATTTGATCGGGTTGGCCGAGTAGTCCAAGTGACTGACTACCTGGCCCTTATTAGCTACTGCCTCCCTCTAATTGGAACATACCAAGGTTTCCAAATGTTTTAAGCAAAGAGGCCACCGGTGAGAATCCACTTGCTTGCTTCAAGTCAGGGGATAATTGGTAGCTAGATGGTGGTGAGCCAATGAGAGAGAGAGAGTTTAGGGTTAGGGCAAAGAAAAGTTCATGAATTGCCATATTAAAAGCATTTTGAAAATTAATATTTAGCTGTTGATTAGGACTAGCATGTCAAGTTTACAAACATCTTGAACCCGCAATTCGTTTACCTATGTTAATTAGTACTATTCAATAAATTTAATTATTCCCTCGTATTGTATTGATTCATGACTAGTAATCTACAGTTTTAAAAGGATGGAATTTTTCCCTTTTGAAACCAAGCCAATGCCATCCACCCCTCTATTATCTTATTAAAAATAATATCATGTTCAAGTTCCTAAATGAAACAATTATGTCTTTTTTTTTTCTCGGCAAGTAAGCATTTATAGATAAAATTAAAAGATATAAGACACAAATTCGGTAGGGTGGGAGTCCCCAACAGTCTTCTCAAAAGCTAACACACATTACAATACAAAAGTAAAAATACAAAGAGGGTGATATGAGCCAAAAAATTGACTCCCACCCATTTCCCACAGGGGGAGACTGCTTGGTGACGGTTTTTGAATAATCTGATAAACAGACTATTAAACTGTAGCAAGAAGCCACAGCACAAAGGGATGTGTTGCAATGTGTTGGTCTGGACTGGCTGGAAGGAACCGACACTTCCACTTTCACTTGATCTTTGGTTAGGGAAAGCAGGAACATAATGTAGCAACCAAAAACTGAGACGAATCGCCGGCGAGGAGCCACCACTGACTGTGGCGGTGCGTGCCGTACACGCGCCACACCTGGAGAGGGTTGAAAGGACAGAATAGGAAGATCCGATGCTGCTGAACCTGACGGTGCCGCACGTGGCGGCTGGAAGCTTCCGCAGGCGTGTCAGCGCGTGAAACTCCCACATGGCATAGACAGCGCGTGAGAGTTACGCGCCACTTGAATGGACAGATTTCTTCTGCCGTTTTGAAGATCGGCACCTGGGGAGGCTGACGAAAGGGCGCGTGTCAAACTTTGCTCGCCGGAAAGCAGCAAATCGGCTAGTTTCAGTGCTACCGGTGAAAAGCTAACAAAAAAACCAGGGAAAAAAAAACCTAAACAAAAACTAAGTCTGGCGAGGGAGGGAGGTGGGTGAAGCCAAAGCTTCAACCCCCCTCCCCCCGACGAACGGATCACACTTTTGGAGACAGCGATGGGTTTGCAGAAACGGGAGAGAAAACTTTGCGGAAACGGGTTTAACACTTGGATATATCTACGATTTGAAACAATTATGTCTAATTAATAGCAAAGTAAGTAATCTTTTAGTTTTCTTATTTTTATTTGCTCATGCCTCTTCACTTTTTTAACAAATGAATTAATAAAGGTTATTGAATTTTGGAAAAAATTACAGAGCCTAGTACTTGTGATTCTTGAGGGATAGAGTTGCTTTGATACACTAAGAGCACTGGTAGTGGCTTCTCTATCTTCATCTTCATCTTTAAATTTAAAAAATATGTCTTTTAAAAAGTCTGCATTGGCTTCTTCATCTTTATATTTTTACATAACTATAAACAGTCATTTTTCAAATATGAAGAAGCACTGTTCATTCTTCAAACGTTATTTTACTATTTTTTTCACTCTCATACACATTAAAATTAACTTTGTAAAATTTATATTAAAATGATTTTGATACATAAAATTTATATTAAGTTGATAATACAAAGTGGATGCTAATTGTAAAATATATATAAAAAATAATTTTAGTAAACAAATAAAAAATAAAAAATAATAATAATATTTTATTATTATTTGATTCAAATATACATAAACCAATGTGAGAATCATTCTTCAAATATAAAATCATTCTTTAAAAGAGATGATTTTACATATGAAGATACATAAACTACTACCAATGCTCTAAATAGTTAAAGAGCTCTTATTCATTCTCTCTACTCAACCAAAATTCACTTATAACATAGGAAGAATAGAGAGTAACTAAAGGGATGAGTAATATCAAGGACAAGCCTGCAAATACACAAATCTCGTGCAAGCCTTTTATAAAAAAGTGGAACCCACAAAGAAAAAATGAGTTATTCACAGTTTTTAATAGTGAGTTGTACTTTTTTCATAAAAAAATTTATAAAATACCTGTACGAGACTTATGTATTTGAGGCTTGTAATTCTAAAGGATAGAAGGTTAAGGATAGGTACGCAACCAAAATTTGAAAATCAAGGTGCTAATATTGTTACTCTTTTAAAAGTGTTGTTATTGTATATATATATATATATATATATATATAGCTCAATATATGCTAATTGCTTAATTGCATGCATATGCTATTTATCATTTAATAAATTGAATGTATCGCGTAGGTTTCAGCCAATTAGCTTATGATACATGCATCACTTTGGGTTGGGCGATCATACATTAGCAAATAACTTGTAGGTTTTGGCATCAAGGCTTATTTGTCTAACTGCTGCAACAGCTGCAATGAGCCCCAAGGTGGAGAAAACAACTGCGATAATGATGTTCAACCAGAAAATGGGGCTCCGCTTGGATGGTTTGAATGTCAAGTTGAAGAGCACCACAGGCAATATAAAGTCAAGGGGAATGAACCCAAAAGCTCCAATTAGCGCATTGATGTCTCCAAAGAATGGAAGCATTGCTGCTATGGTTGTGGCTATTACAATGGATAGTGACCGAAACATCAACCTGGGGACAACATTGCGAGGAGAAAACTCTTTGCTTTTTGGGTCAGCAAACGCACGCTCAAGCACCTCATTTGTGGGCTGCAAGTATACCTGTAAAAACTCCATGGCCGGTGAAGTATTAATGGTCTGCAAAATTCCAGCACAGAGAGAGAGAGAGAGAGAGAGAAACTCACCACACCAACAGCAGATAGCTGGAGAATGGTGAAGATGTTAGTCATGAGAACGAACCATTTCGGCACCAAAGGTCTGCCATTAATGTCCAAGAAGTTGCTGAGAACGAGGCCCTCAGCTTGGTTACCAAATGCCCAGTAGCCAGAGATGGCTACACTGAAGAAATTCACTGCCACTACTGCATAACATACACACAGTCCTTTGAACATCTTTCCCTTCACTGGAGGTGCTATCGTTGCCTATAACCACAAAATTCGTATTGCTGAATTTGGGCATTCATACTGTTCTTGACTCCATTTGTTTGTCCAAACCGCTTAAAGAAATTGCACTCAAATCTAATAGAGTGTGAAAACAGATTGATCGAAAACATTTCAAACCTGGATTTCTGGAATTATTCCGTTTCCATACGATGTGGCAATGATGGCAATGGCATTGAAGATACCGAAGATGCGATCATCAGATTCACCCATTATAGAATAGTCTTTCTCTGGCCCTTTGGATGAATGTCCTAACAAAATTAATCAAGTGCAGCAACTACTATATTAATGCATATAATGATGAATAATACTTACCAATAAATAAGATTGCCATCAAAACTCTCTCTCTCTCTATCTCTCTCTCTCTCTCTCCAGATTTTTTTTTTTTTTTTTAAAGAAAGAAAGAAAAAATTCTCTGAAATCTCTCCATAGCAGCTCAAGGATTCCTTCCAACTTTTATCAAATACTTTAGGATCTCAAATGGGAGATATCAGTATTTTGGATAAGATTGTAGGATCTACTTTATATATTTATCTTTTTACCAGCTTCATTATAGCAATACTTACCAATATAAATGGATCCAGCAGTGGCACAGGCACTATAGGCAAGGCATAGAACCAAAGATACCAAGTTGATATGCCTCAATGAGTGAAAAGATGGGATTTGAGCCAAAATCAACATAAAGCATCCAAATATGATCACAAATTGATATAGCTTCATAGTTTCATGATCTGGGTTCGATAATAAGTAAATTGTCTGCAATGAGGGCGGAAACAAGAAAAGAAGAGGAAAAGATAAGAGAATTTTCATTAAGCTTTTTTCCCAAACAATAAAAACAAACAAACGGTACTATAATATATAATGTATAGAGGCTAGGATGTGATCATCCGGCCTAAACCTTTGCCTAGATATAGAAAATATTGACATGGAGTCATGCAGAAGGCCTTTTAGAGTAGAGATTGACCTTCATGCACTGTCCACCCAGAAGAGTAGAAGCAACAACAGCACCATAGCAAACCATGAACTGAATTGGTCCCACATAAAACCAACCCCATCTTGGTCCTGCCAGAGAAGAAAATATTATAGGAAAATGATCCTTTCCTATCATGCATGTCAAAGAAATTGAAATAAAAAATATATATAAATAGGTTAAAAGAGAGAGCAAATTACATCACAAGATCATTAAGATGCATAATATCTACCACATTTATATTTTGATGGCCAAGCAGTTTTAATGAAAAGTTTGAATTTTGTTTACGTGAGAAGCTAGATGCAATTTTAGAATATGCAAATCTTACGCATTTATTTTTTAAATGAGGTCTATTATTAAAAAATAATTTTTTATGTAAATTTCAGATTTATCTAATTTTAAAGCGTGTGAAATTTGCACATATTAAAACTGTAAATATTATTTCTCTTGAATTTTTGTTTATTTTCTTGTCTAAGAATTTAAAAGTAAAGAAAACGTGGAGATGAATTGTCAAAGTTGAATTTGTTTAGAATAGAAACGTCAAATAAAAGTTTGACATAATGGGATATATATTTTATTTCGATACCGGACGAAAATTGAGTGCACAGCCAACGGGCCATGCGTCTGTTCCCCTCCAAAGATTTTATAAAAAAAATAACATTGGCTTTTGAGTCGCTTTTTTTTGGGAGGGGGGGGGGGAAGCTTATAAAAAAATACAAACTTTTAAAGATTTTTTTTATTATTTCATAAAAGCGATACTTTAAAATATCTAATCCAATTTTATATTTTTAATTTTAATATAAAAAATAATATTTTTCATTTTAAATTTTATCATTTTTAACTTAATACTTTTATGTTTTTCTTCAAAAAAATTGAAGGGATCACCTCCCGCGAAAAATCCAAAGTGTAAAAAAAAATGAGCAATTCTACACAACCTCTCCAACCTCCACACATCACTTTTTTTTTTAAATTTTAATATTTTTTTAAAATTTTTTTTTAAGTTTATTCTTTTTAAACTAATTTAATTTTTTTATTCATTATTCATATATTAAATATTTAATAAAAAATAAAAAAAAATATGGTGTATGGAGGTTGTGTGAATAGTAGAAGGTTGAATAAATTTTTTAGACAAAAAAACACCTTGGGATTTGTCAATGACAATCTAATTAGCCTGGATATATAAACAATCTCATCTCACTATGTCCAAAATTCTAGATCTATAATGACAAGGCAAGTGGGTGGCCAGAATATTGGCTTTTAATTTTCTTGAGAATAGACTGATTAATACGACAGTTTTGGAGACGGCTGCTCTTTGGATTTTTTGTAGAAGTTTAGTGACATGTGTAGAAACAAATATCATGGATTCATGATCAATCTTTCTTCTTATGATATTTCACGAAGATATTTTTTTTTAGCATTGCTATTCATAAGCCCACACACCACACACTAAATTATTTTTCATTTTTTTTCAATTTTATTCTTCTTAAAACATTTATATTTTTTTATTCATTATCTATATAATACACATTTAATAAGAGAAACAAATAAAATAAATAAATAAAGTTATGGTGTGTGGTGTGTAGGCTTATGAATAAATTTTTTCATATATATATATGGTAGTACTTAATTTTAAGATGTCAAACTATAAATTTTCCGATAAATATGCTATATATGTAAATATATTAAATAGAAACCATGTGCTTATTATTATGATGGTGAAAATCATGATAAGAGTAACATTAGGCATTCAAATTCTTCCAAGAAAAGAGGAGCTAGGCCAGCTGGGGGAAAGGTGTGTTACGTACCCAAGATGTCACGAGCCATATCTCTGAACCTGAGTTGGCGATGACCCAGTTGAGCATGGTGTTCAAGAACCATGGATATCAAGTTGTAGGAATAGAAGGACACTAGGGCTCCAATAAGCAGGCTGAAAATCCCAGCCGTCCATCCGAGGAAGGTAAAAGCATATGGAAGACTCAAGAGAGGTGGAGCAACAATGGAAGTTGTCAAGTGGTAACCACAGTGCAGCCATGATCCTATGGAATATATCATTAGCACCAAACCATATATATCATGATCATAACCATATGATCAGTTGCTTGATTTTGACACGAATTAATAAAGTGGCACATAACCCCATGATCACATCATACGCAATGTAAAGTTGAAAAGGTAAGGCTCTTTTCTCGAGAAAGTTTGTCTTCATATTTTAATTTTTCCTAAAATTAAAATGATTTTCCTCACATGCACCACATGCACATTTATAAATGTTTAGAGAGAGAAAAAGATAGGAGAGCAAGACTCTAGTAAATACATGTTTTTCTAAAAAAGAAAATTTTCTTATCGATTATTATTTATTATTTTATAATTTATATTCTATAAAAAATATCTTTATAAATTATGAAAAATACCTCACTATCTTATGAAAAAATCTTAATTATGGACTTATGAAAAAATTTTGAGTATAGGGTGACGTGTGATGTGAACAGATTTATAACAAAACTCTTTTTTAAGTGCTGGTGGTAGGTGGAAATTGTGAAAGCAAAGTGAATATAGAGATCCAGATCTTTTTCAAACCTAATATATGTGTATATATATATATATATATATATATATATGTGGCCTGACTTTTCAACATGCTGTACTGATCAAGGTGGGTGGGGTGGTGGCTTGGTGCAAGCAAGCTTGATCTTTATCATGTGGGGGCGGGGAGTTAGCTAGCTAGGGATGCGAGAGACTTCAAAAAAAAAAAAAGCTAGGGATGCGAGTTCAGACACGCAGGGAAAAACAAAAGAGGATATATAGAGATGGAAAAAAGATCAAGAAGATGATGAGGAACAGCACAAACTAATTAAAGGAGACATGGATGAAGGATACATATATATATATATATATATATATATATATATATATATATATAATGGTGAGGATGACATGATATTAATGGAGGAAGAAACTGTAGTTAAGAGTTTGAAAAGAGAGAATTAAGTTGGTAGCAATTGTTTTTAATTTACCTTTGGATTTAAGAACAAAGAGAGCACCAGCATCAAGGTCCTGCTGATTCAGTGCTTCTTCAGGAATCTTTGCATGATTTTCTCCTCCATACATTGCTACTGAGCTCGGTCGCAGCGTACTCATCTCTCTCTCTCTCTCTCTCTGGCTCTCTCTCAGACGCAGAGGACGGACGAAATAGAGAGAGAGAAGGACGCGACACGAGAAAAGAGCGGAAGTATCAGAAACAAAGGCACAAATATAAAGAAGGAAATGATATATAGTTGCAGTATACAAACACCACGAAATCATTTTAAAAACAAAAAGTAAATACACAAGGGACTTAGAGTATTAGTATTGGATTTGCTATTCTATTATTCAAATTTTGATTAATATGTAATTTTTTTATTTTTAGCTAATTATTCAAAACTTGAAATCTACATTAGATTAATCATTCTACTCTCTATAATAATAAAATATTATTCTTTTTATTAATTATATTTTTTTAATTAATTTTTATTTTATTTTCATAA
This sequence comes from Cyclocarya paliurus, assembly GCA_029856935.1. Classification (NCBI taxonomy): domain Eukaryota; kingdom Viridiplantae; phylum Streptophyta; class Magnoliopsida; order Fagales; family Juglandaceae; genus Cyclocarya; species Cyclocarya paliurus. The sequence continues at coordinate 6,382,488 of CM056958.1, forward strand.
TCTTCAATAACCTCTAACAATCATATTCATTTTCATTTTCATAATCCAACAATCTATAATATAATAATCTCATATGAATATAGATGGTAAAATCTCATATGAATAAAAATATCATATCTATAATATAATAATCTAAAAAAGTACTTTTAGACTTTTTATAGTTCTTTTCATATTTGAAAAGAAGAATAAATTTACTGTAACTTATAGTTTGGATGAAAACAATTTAGCTAATTCAATGTGGAGCAAATATGCATGATATTTGCTAAATTTGAAAATGAAAAGGCATTTGGCTAATCCAATGCCAATGCTCTTACAAAAAAAAGAAGCACCACGTAATAAATTTTTAATAGTAAATTTTATTCTTTTTTAAAATGATTATATAATTTTTGTATACTTCAAGACTGAATGTAACATTACTCTTAATAAATTATTTTTATAAATCTATCTTTCATTCTAGTGCGTATAAATTAGTTTTATACAAGTTTGATCTAAAATCTTGAATTGATGTCTCAAATAAATTATTTCTTGCTTAATGGAATCTAAAGGATAAAAGTTTTAGATTATTTTATTTCATAAGAAATGTCAACTTTAAATGATTATCCTAGTATTCATTTTACTTTAGATTCTATATTAAGAAATTTAGTATGGTATAATCAAGAAGTTTGGGATCTATATTAATAAATTTATTATTTTTATATTTTTAATTTTAATTTTTAACTTTTTAGAATTTACCCATCAAATTAAAAGAATTAACAGGATCAAAGAAACTTATTTTGAAAGGACCACATTATAGTAACTAAATACACTATATATAGAAATTAAATAAATTTTGGGACATATAGAAAAAATTAGAGAAAGGCATATACATGGATTAGACTATTTTGAAGACCACGCAAGGATTATAATATTTTTGAGGTGGTCAATTTCCATAAATATATTAAATTTAAAATATAAAAAAATTAATTTATAAAAAAAATTAAAAAAATGGGAGACGATACATGCACAGTGATTTCGCCACTGCACGCAAAAGATTAGTCAAGCAGCCAGTTTTGATAGCCTTTTTTTCCGGAATTCCCTATTATTATCTTTGACATAAACATCTTTTTAAATTTATACAATTTCTGAGTAGTATTTGATGTCGGATAAGAAAATTTATACTCATTATTCTTACACTATATATATATATATATATTTTTTTTTTCTTCCCAGACAAATATATGATATAGAAATAATAAGGAGAAAAATTCATTGAGAAATCTATAAATTTTGTCTGTTTCTCCAAATTATATATTATATTCAAATAAAAAAAAATAAAAGAAGATATTTTAGAGCTCTGTTTAATCATTATTTTAGATAAATTTTTATTTTTATTTATATATGAGATCGGATGCAGGGATTGCATTCCTCAACATCAGGCCACTTAATTAATATTCCAACTATAATATTTATTAGTTATGAGTTACCATTGCTTAAAAATTTGTGGCTATACATTGTTTATTGGGTGATTTAGAATAATTATAAAAATAATTAAAATAAAAATATTACTTTATACAGAGTCATAGACTAATATGATTATTTTTATAATCAGCTACGAGTGTCAATAAATAGAGATTTTTTGTAACTAAATACATTATTTTATATAAAATATTAAATTTATTTTATAATAAAAATAATTTATATTTTAATGTATCATAATAAATTACGTTAATTTATAAATCTATTTTTATAAAGTCTCTTTATAGATAAAACATTTCTCTTAACTTTATAATCAATTAATACATTTATATGATTTTTGTGAGAACATGATAAATTACACTGAATTGCATCAATTTAAATAATTCTTTTTATATAATTCTTTTGTATTCAGAATTTATCATATTCTCACCTTTTTTTTTTCAAAGAGACTCGTCGAGGCTGGGACGCTTTGAAAAAAGTGCGAATGATTGAAATAAGCCTAGGTGTGCTAGCCTGTTATTAATGGCCCACATATTTATCTACCATGGAAACATCTTTGGGTCCCACCCGAGAGTCGTGCAGAGTGATGGGGTGTGCACTGGACGATTGGTGCTGGAGGAAGCAGTATTATTGGCTTTGGTTACGTTAACACTTCCAGGAAATGGGATATGAGGTCATGTGACATCATTCTAACGAAATCATACAATAATAGTTGGGCATAAAAAAAAAAAAATCGAAAAATCGATTAAAACGGATGAGAACGGATTTGCTCTATAAACCAATATTTTACGTACCGTTTCGGTTTAGTCTTTGAAACAAGATATTTCAATATCAATATCATTTTAAATATTATTTTAAAATAATTTATATATAAATAAATTATAAATAATTTGATCTGAAATAGAAGTCTAAAAATAAGCCTGCAATTTGAAGAAATGACAATAAAATAAATTTTCGATAGTGAATCGATCATTAAATTTTCAAAACAAATATATATTGGTTCAGTTTTAAAAAATGTACAAAGTTGGACCAAATAAGATCCGTTACACCCCTAATAATAATTATAGATTTAGAATCCAAGAATGCTAGGTACATATTTAAGTTATGCAAATCAATATTTCATAAAAATATAGTAGATTTCCCTAAGAAAGGTAATTTTTGTTATTTTTTTTATGTTGGGATCGACTATTTTATAAAACAACTGCGCGATTCTTACATATTTAGACCTTGTATAAATTATTACTCTTTCGAATCCAACTCAAATTTATTTAGAAACAAATATAGTCCTTGTATTTGAATAAGAGAGAGAATATATTTAAAGATAAATGTTCTCCTTCATTTTATTTATTTTTTATTTTTATTTGTAGTCACATTTAGGGGTGAGGATTAGGACCCACACCCGGCTCACTCAGGCTGTGCCTGAGGTGGGGGAGCGTGCTAGCCTCTTGAAAAACAGGGGGTGGGTGCCGGGTGGGGCATTTGTCCCTGCCCAGGTATGTATATACACTATTATTTAATATTTTATTATTTATTATTATTATTTACAAAATATTTAAGATCATCTCACTATTTATATTCAATTTAAAAATTACAAAATGACGTAGCTTAAAGGTGTGTTTGGATCTATAACTCATCCAAACTCATCATTACACTTTTTTTAAATTTTAATATAAAATATAATAAATAATTTAACTTTTTTAAATTTTAAAATAATTTTAATATTAATAAATAATATTCTAACAATATTTTATCATCTCAACTCAACTCATTTCAATATTCAAACCCACCCTAAATGGTAAATAAAAGGTATATATAAAACGGAGTCAATTTTTATATGGTAAAGAAAACGGTACATAAAAATGATAGTATTGTGTGAGAGATTCCAACTCTCAAGCACGTATTAGATCTAAAGTAATGATGGAAATAATTATTTTGTACGGTAATTATAATTACAACCTTTTAATAAAAACATTTAATAAATTGTTTTTAAATTCAAATTAGAGTTGGAGTTCGGACTTTTAAGTAATCGTGTTGAACTCTGAAATTCAACTCCAATACTTTTCTACTCTCAGTTCTAACTCTGGTTTTGAAAATTTTGACTATTTAAGATAGGTGAGATGAGATAAATTTTTTTTTTTATAAATGATAATAAGATAGTTTGTGAATAATAATTAGATAGTTTGAGTTGAGTATTTTTTGAGTTTTGGTAAAAGAGAAAAAAAAAATTGAATAAAAAATATTATAAAATTAAAATATTATAAGAATATAGTTGTTAACGTCGTGTTTCATACACTTTTAGGCCAGACTCCAGCAACTTGGGTATTCAGAGCTGGGCTCGATGAATGCTGTGTGAAGCCCCTAGCAGTAGTTCGATGCAGTTGTACGTTATCGGTTCGTACATTTATGATGATAAACAGTATTTAAATACAAAAAATAAAGAGAGATGAACACACAAATTTATCTGGTTTGGCACTAGGCCTATGTCCACGGGGATTTAGGAGGGGAGATTCCACTATAATAAACTTATTTACAGTCTCTCATAACTTCTCATTTCTCACTACAGAAAGAAGTTGTACATCTATTCGCTGGAGAAAAAGTTCTTTATTTTGCTCTCAAGTTGAAGAAGAAGTCGAAGTTGTCCAAAAAAAAAAGAGGGTCCGCAATCCGTTGGTTACTCTTGCCTTTTATCTCCTGTCCCCATTTGCTTTTCCTTGTTTTATGTCAAATCTCTTATTTTCCTCTCCTGACATTACTTTCTCATACCTCCTAACATTTCCATGTCTTAATCTCTTCTTATCCTCTCACCATATTTTGTCTTCTAATGAATCCCTCTAATTGGCTGGGCCTAGGAAATTCCTTTAGGCGGGGGAAAAATCTTCTCACTGTTAACGTCATGTTTCATACACTTTTGAGCCAAACTCTGACAACTCAAGTCTTTAGAGTTGGGCCTCGCTCAGTGTTGTGTGAAGCCCTTAGCAGTGGTCCGGTGTGGCTATACAGTTTCAATTTGTACATCTATGATGATGAACAATATTTAAATACAGAAAATAAAGAGAGATGAACACATAAATTTATATGGTTCGGCACTAGGCCTATGTCCACGGGGGTTTGGAAAGGAGAGATTCTATTATAATAAGTTTGTTTACAGTTTCTCATAACCTCTCATTTTTCACTGTATAAAGAAAGTTGTAGATCTATTCGTTGCAGAATTAGTTCTTTGCTTTGCTCTCAGGTTGAAGAAGAAGTCTCAAAGTCGAAAGAAGTTGAAGTCGTCCCAAAAAGAGAGGGTCCATAATCCGTAGGTTCCTCTTGCCTTTTATCTTCTGCCCCCACTTGTTTTAAATCACTTCCCAGTTTTTTCTCTCCTGACATCTTGTTTTTCCTTGTTTTATGTCAAATCTTTCATTTTCCACTCCTGACATTACTTTTCCATGCCCCCTGACATTTCCATGCCTTAGTCTCTTCTTGTCCCCTCTCCTTCTCTCATATTTTGTCTTCTAGTAAGTTCTCCCAATTGGTTGGGCCTAGGAAATTCCTTTGGACTAAGGAAAAATCTTCTCATAATAATTTTATAATATTATTTTTGTTTGGAGATTTGAAAAAGTTGGAATTATTTTTTATTTGAAAGTTTGAAAAAATTGTAATAATTAGTTTGAAAATTTTGTATTTGAATTATGTTTGGGAATAAGATGAGATGAGATAAAATGAGAGCAGATGAGAGTTTTGTGTCTCATCTTAGCCCCCAAACCTGCTCGTTACTTTGGGGCTTCAATATATTTCCATGTCCAGCTAAGGGGATATGAAGGATAAATGTAATTATAAGTGTAGGGATCAAATCAGCAGCTTATAATTTAGTCTTGAGATAAGTTCGAAAATCAAGCTAACAGTTAAAGCCAATAAGATATAGAACAAATTTACTCAAACTCCTAAGATGAAAGACACACAGACTCCTAAAAGGAAAATGACTTAGACTTCTGATAGGAAAATGATTCACAATGCAAGTTAGACCTCTATACAGAAGCTTTCTACGCCCAAATTCCATCACACACAGTGATCCTAAAGGATCTTCTCTAAATTTCTCAATTGTATTATGAGATATGTGAGATCATAAGAGATTGTAAAATTACCTATCATAGTGGGTTTTGCTCCCAAACAACCCGTGGACATAGGTATTATGTCGAACCATGTAAATCTCTATCTCTCTTTGTTTATTTTTATTTGCTTGTTTATTATTTATCATATAAATATACGCAAAGAATATCGTATCGAAGTCCGAAATCTCTCGTGGGCCAGGGATGATTCTTTCATTCCTTTTGGTCTATTATGCAAATTAAAGCATTAACAATAAGATATACTTGGAAGTAGGAAATTTGGAAGAGGTAGGTATAGGGAGAGCATAGAAAGTTTTAGTAGGTTGCTTGGGAGGCCGAAGATGGAGGAGGACGATGAGGTTGGTTTTGGTTGTAGGAGAAAGAAAGAAGTGGAAGAAAATTGACGACAAGAAGATTTTCATTGACTTGATGATCTAAATCTTTTTGAACACAAGAAGGTCCATCTTCAAACCATTGAATAGCAAATCTAACATAAATAGAGTCAAATTTGGACTAGAGTAGAGAGAGAGTTAGACCAGCTCTCGATCCCTATTGCAAATTCTGTGCATTTATATAGCATGCAGCCTTATTAACGCAGGAAATGAAGCATAAATTTAAGAGCAATCATGCATAGTGCAACAACTAAACCATAATTTGGTATTAATTATATAAGAATTTAATTAATTTTTACCTTCAATTCAAATACATTGTCAACAGCAGTTCTAAACAAATGAAAACAAAAAAACAAATGTAACACCACAGTCCCTCATCGTCGTTTTTCGATAATTTGACAATTCTCCTATTTGTTATCTGTCTATGTTTTCAATTCTCTTAATCAATAATTGTGGAAAAGAAGTAGTGGAAGTCTCCTATAGCCAATCTAGGCTGGCAAAATGCAGAACAAATTTTTTCACTGCAACTTTCAATTGTAGTATTACAATTCGTTTATCGAACTGTATTAAAATTATTTTAAACGGCTTTTCCTTGTGGGAAATGGGTGGGGTCAAGTCATTGATCTCACATCCTTCTATTTTTATTTTTATTTTTTGTATTTATTGATTTGGATTGAATATTGAGACCTCCCATCTTGTTAACTATTGTATTACGTAAGTGTTAAATATATCTATAATATACTTGCTCCCAAAAAAAAAAAAAAAAGTTGCGTTAAAGTTGTGATCGAGATGCTACGTATTCAAATCGTTTTCCTAATAATTACGATGCTCTCGTCTGCATGTGCTAGTCAGCTGGGTTGCTTGTGTGATGTGCCTTTCTTAAATTACTTCAATCTTTAATGCATAAGGAGTACCTAAGGTTGAGGCTTTCAAGAAAGTTCCGAGTTGATGATCTCAATCAATGTTGGAATTTAATTAGACAGTGATAGTACTTCATGATTTCTGTCGATCGTACTGATCTTATATAGCAGCTAGCTGACATCTGACATGAATTCAAGGAAAAATAGCTTAATATCAAGGGGGTGGTGAAACGCATTGAAATTCATTTATTATCTGCACAAATCTATTACCTATAGGACATGGGACTGAGTCTCGAGTCGGTTTTTTTTTTTTTAATCAAGCTTTCATATATATAAAAGAAAAGTTTAAATTACAATACGATTAGGAGGGTCCTTTCTACTATCAATATAAATAATACTAGAAGGTAAGATAGCTACTAGTATGCGATCAATCATTCCATTAGTTGCAGCTTATTGCGCCACAAAATACGCAAATCGATTTTGAGATCTATCTATTTTTTTAAAAGATCATCCTTTATGAAAGGACATGATAAGAGCTATGTCTTCAGAGATGGAAAAAATTTAGCAGACTAAAGATGTTCCTTAGATAGCTGAGATTACAAGAAGAGAATCTCCCTCAATTGTAACATCTTGAAAGTTTAAATGTTTAGCCATATTAACTGCAAGTCTAGCCGCAAGTGCTTCTGCAACTACTGGAGTTGTTGTTCCAATTTCTTCCGTCCAAATTTCAATTGTTCTTCCGTCAAAGTCACGACTTATTGTAGAGGCCAAAGAGGTTGATGTCTTGACTGCTACATCAAAAGAAATGCTTACATTGTTGAGTTGGGGACTTTGCCATAGTTGCGGTTGCTTTTCTTTCAACTTCATTTGCCAAGCATTTAGATATTCTTGATAAGAGAAACCCAATTGTTCTGCAGCTTTCCTTAGAGATAAAGCACTTTGATTATGGACTATATAATTTCTCATTCTCCAAGTGAAATCCAATATCAAAACTGCAAAAAATTGGGAAGGGTGCGCTTCTTGAGAGCTTAATCTCAGTTTTTGCTCTGGATTAAGAATGAAAGATATCCAATCCTGCATTATAACAATAGCCAAAGAAGAGAGGTTTAGTGGCCACTTGCTTTGGCTCCACAAGATTCTTGATATAGGACATTCGAGAAAAATGTGTAGTGTTTCTTCTTTCTTGTTGCACAAAGGACAACTAAAGGAAGGCATAAATGGCATGAAGTTCTTTAATCTTCCTTTAGTTGGAATTATATCCCAGAGAATTTTCTACAAAAGGAGTTTATGACGATCATGGATTTTGAGCTTCCATATCTTCTCTATTGCAATATTGGGAAAGCTTAGTTGAAGTGCATATCCGATATTTGTTGCCAAATGATGAGCTATTTTGATCGTGAAATTCCCACTTTGAGTTTTGATCCATATACTGCAATCTTCTCTGAAGTTTGAACGAGGCAATGGTAATTTTAGTATTTCTCGAATGCTTTCCTGTTGAAAAAAATTAAGCATTTTCTGTAGATTCTAAGAGTGAGTTATATGATTGATAAAGTTAGAAACTTTAAGAGAAGGTGATAAATCCATGATATGGCTAAGTGGTTGTGGTTTGAAGCTCTCCAGAGTAGGAATCCAAGGATCCAACCAAGCTTTCACTGAATTTTCATTAAAAATATGATAACACACACCTTTTCCTAATACCTTTCGTGTTTGCAATAAATTTCTCCAGAAATAGGAATCCGTGGATTTTGAAGTCACCTGCCAGAAAGTGTTCATTAGCAAATATTTTTGTGATAGGAGCTTGGACCACATATTTGTGCTTGGTTGACTCATCTCCCATCCCGTCTTAGCTAGTAGAGCAACATTCATATTTTCTATTAGCCTCAATCCCAATCCTCCTCCTCTTTTTGATTGACAAATCGACTTCCAGGATTTCAAATAAAACTTGTGTTTTTGATACTTCTTTGTTCCCCACCAAAAATTTTTAAAACTAGTATTCATCAACTTACACACAGCTTTTGGCAGAAGATGTGTGGACATTTGATATGTGGGAATTGTACTTGCTACTATGCAAATTAGCATCGTTCTTCCCGCCTGTGATAAGAGTTTAGACTTCCAACCTTCTAGCTTATGATTGATCTTCTTCAGCAGCTCTCTATAGCTTTCTTTTTTGGATCTACCAAAGGTAGTTTGAATTCCTAGATACTTTATACTGGATGTAGTTTCTTTGTATTCCAGTTTCCCTAGGATGGCTCTCTTTATTGCTTGGTTTGTATTGCCTGTAATGAAAATTGATGATTTTGCATTGTTGATCTTTTGGCTTGACCATATCAGATGTCTGATATTTTTCTAGATTCAGATATATGGACCTTGCTGCACTTTCGTTTGCTTTCCCAAAAATGATGAGATCATCTGCAAAAAATAGGTGGGAGATAGGCGAGCAGTTCCTACAAAGTTTAATACCTTCTATGTTACCAGTGGCCTTTGATTTGGCAATTAATCTTGATAGAACTTTTGTGCATAAAATGAATAGGAAAGGTGAGATGGGATCACCCTGTTTGAGCCCTCTTTCTGCTTTGAGAAAACCTCTTGGAGAACCATTTATAAGAATCGAGAATGATGTCGTCGTAATGCATTCTCTGATAAGATTGATCCACTGACTGCTATAGCCTAAAGCCCTCATTACCACAAATAGAAAATTACATTCTATAAAATCAAAAGCTTTCTCTATATCTAGCTTAATCGCCATTTGGCCCTTCTTCCCTTTCAATTTCTTAAGACGATAAAATAGCTCATATGCAATAATAGAATTCTCTTTAATATTGCGACCCGGAATAAAAGTTGTTTGAAAAGGGAAGATTATGCTTGGAAGTGTTTTTTTTAACCGATTTGCTAGAATCTTTGTGATAGTTTTATAGATAACATTGGTCAAGTTAATTGGCCGATAGTTATGCGGTGAACTTGGGTTTAGCACTTTTGGGATTAGAGCAATATTTGTATGGTTCATTTTTTTTAGTATTAAAAATTTTGGACAGCAGCAATGACTTCTTTTTTTATAATATTCCAGTAATGCTTATAGAAAAAAGTTGTCATACCATCCGGACCTGGAGCTTTGTAATTTGGGATTTGTTTTAGCGCTCCATAGATTTCATCTTCTTCTAGTACCACTGTTAAGAAATCATAATCTAGATCTGAGACTTGCTTTTGGAATAAGTCGTCAAGCTCTGTCGGAACAATTGGATTGGTGGAGGTATAAATGGCCCTGAAATGATTTATAAAAGCTAATTCAATTGTATTTTGATCCATAGTCCAGTTACCTGGACTTAGCTTTATAGAGTTAATACTGTTGGATCTCCTTTGGATTGTTGTTGAGAGATGATAAAACTTTGTGTTTAAATCCGAAGTAGTGAGCCAATTGATTCTGAACTTTTGGCGCCATAGTGTTTCTTCATATTTCAATTGGTCTTGAAGTTTTATTTGCAAGAGATGCTCTTGATGAAGACTACCAGAATTCATTGGAGCACATTGAAGATGATTGATATCTAACTCCAATTGTTGAATATTTTCTTGTATTCTCCCGAAGTGCACTTTGTTCCAGCATTTGAGCGCTTCTTTTGTAGCTTTAATTTTGCTGCAAAGAGTGAAAGAGGGATTTCCACTTACTTGCTTGCATCATGCTTCCTGAATGATTATTCTGCTAAGTGATTCTTTTGTCCAAAATTCTTCAAATTTAAAAGAGGTTGCTCTCTTCTGTATTTTCATGGTATTGAGCAATAAAGGATGATGATCCGATGCACCTGATGTTAAGTGTTGAATAGAGGCATCAGGAAATAACAGTCTCCATTGTGCACTTGCAATTCCTCTATCTAGTCGTTCTCTGATGAGTGCCCTACCATGATGGTTATTAGTCCAGGTGAAGGTGGGTCCTGAAAACCCAATATCTACCAATCCATGAGTGGTCATCAAACTTTTTAAACCGCCAATAGAAGAAGAAGTAATAACTGGGCGCCCTCTTATTTTTTCTGATTGGCTCATGAGATCATTAAAATCCCCTATGCATAACCATGGTCCCGGATAAGAATTGTGGATGGTTTCCAAATTGGCCCAGAAATTTGCTTTTTGTTGCCATCTCGCTGGAGCATAAACATAAGTGGCTAACCATGGATGAAAAAAAGGTTCAGAGCAGATCAAAATAAAAATTGCATTAGTATTTACATGCACCGGTTCTATATCAATACCCAATCTCCACAACAACAAAAGTCCTCCATTATTCCCGAAGGCAGGGAAATTTACAAAAAGTTGGAAACCTAAGCTATTTACTATACTATGGGTGTGAGTATTAGGCACCATGGTTTCCGACAAAAAAATAATATCCAGATTATATTTTCTTATATTAGCTCTAAGACTTCTAATTGCTTTGGATCGAGCCAGTTCCCTACAATTCCATACTAGTGTCTTCATGAAGTCTTTGAGGGTTTTGAAGCCCCCGCCGCACCTTCAGTTTTTTTCTTTTCTAATGAAACCAACTTTGATGTAGTCCTAGTGTATGGCTTATTCTTGATGTGATCTTTTTTCTTTTTAATTTTCCCAGAGGCTTCTGACTGCATTGAAAGGAGCATGTGTGCCACATCATTTTCTTCCCTGCTGATTTTTTTTCTCCGAAGCATTATCAACCAGAGGGTCACTCATCAATTTCAGAATCTTACTTTTAATGTCTGAGCCTTCTGCAGATGCTGGATACAAGGTTCTCTTCAAAGAGCTTAAAGCGCTAACCTTAGTTGGTCGAGTTGCAGAATTTTGAAGGGCTGAATCAGAGACATAATCAACTCTGAGCTTGAGGCTAAAGATAGGAGAAAGCATTGGACTATCTCGTGTGGCTCTAGAATCATGTATACCCATGAAAGACTGACCTGATTTAAAGCCCTTAGTAGAAACACTTGATTGGGCCAAAGTAGGATTGAGAGGCTCAGCCCCTTGAGATTGATGAGCTTTGAAGCTCATTGCAGTAGCATGAATATGCCTCCAGGTACCAGACCACACCTCAGGGTTCAAAACGGATGGATAAGAGAAGCTCTGCAACGCCTTCTCCATCAAGCTACTGTAGAGGAGTTGTTGTTCAGTTAGATGGGAATGGGTTTGTCTGTTCGGATTAACTAATGTGAACAAGTTTGGTGAGAAAGTATTAACTGCCAAAGTAAAGGAGGGTAGGTTGGAAGATGGAAAATCATTATGGTCAACAGTGATCTGATGAGGAATGGTGAACAGTGAAGAGCTGCTCGCAATTGACCTCTGAGTTTTTGCACCACCGCAATCTGGGTGTTCTCTGGTTGATCCTTTCCAGGTGAGATTTTCATTTTGTGGCTTAATTTCTGTAATTTTCTTTCCTTCGGAACAAATAGTATGCCCTAGAAAATCCAATTTACCTGATAGATCTTTAACAGACAAAAGATCTTCAGCAGACGAAATTCTGGTAGACATTTCAGTAAAGGGCTTATTTCTGATTTTATTGGGAGGCCATTTCTATTCCTCAATTAAAAGCCCTTTTCCTTTCCCCATATTTTCCAAATCATATAGGCAATTTGCTTTGTTGAACTTTGAGTCCCAATCTAACACCATAGCAACTGTTTGCTATTATTCGTAACATTAACATAAGTCGTTGGTCCTTGAAAGACTACTGAGGATGGGTAGACCTTTGTGCCCTGTATATCTAGAGTTTCAGTAGAGAGTGAATTACCAACGATATTTCCTTCTTCAGTTAGATTTCCTGATCGAGAGGACCTTGAAAGTAAAGCTTGATCTTGATCTTGCTGAGGAGGAAGAAAAATATCTGGTATTCAACTCTCAGCCATGGGTCATAGGGTTTGGTGATCAGGGATAACTTTGAGAAAATTACAAAAAATCTAAGAATGACCCAATCTACCACATGCATAGCAAAAATCCAAGAGTCTCTCGTATTCGAAGGATACCCATGTGTCAATATTGTCATTTCTTGCTTGCCAGAAACCTTGTTTAAGACGTTGATTAATATCGAGTTCTACTTTGATCCTCACAAATTTCTTACAAGTGATTCCAAAGTTTGGGTCTACATCTATATCCAATAGTGTTCCAAGTGCTTTCTCAATCTTTATAGCATTTTCAACAGTTGTGTAATTGAGAATAAGCCCATGAATTTGAATATAAAAAACTGATGAGTTTAGGCTTATCTCTTGCCAGGTGGAACCAGCTGGTCAATCTTTGAGGATCAGTAGATGGCTTTTGAAATTCCAAGGAGCATGATTGAGAATCCTTTGTTTGTCCCGTGCTGATTGGAAAGTGAAAAGAAATTTGTTGACATCCAGATCTTCAATATGAAACTTTTTGAGAAAGCTCCATGCGGCTTTGAAAGCTGCATGTAGTGAAATTTTGTTGAGAAATCTTGTTGCTACAATTCTTCCTATTAATGCCAGCTCTGTTGTTTCTCTTGCAGAATCATATGCTGGAATGAGATTTGGATCTTCCCAAGATAGTGCTTCAGTTTGTTGTATAACAGAATCCATATCCATGATGCAATCTGGAAGATTAGGGAAAACTAAATTCCAAAGAAAGAAGTCGAAGATTGACGAAGGTCAAACCAAAGAGCTCAGAAGCTCCGGGTAGCAAATGGGATCAAAAGTACCATATCGGACTAGCACATACGTGAGTCTCACTCACCGTCTAAACTATGTTTGATTATCATAGGTTGTCTTAAAACTTTCCCTTAATAACTGCATGCAAGTCTTCGGGATTTTTGCTTGGTTTGCACAATAGGTTAATACGAGATGAGATGAAAGTTGAAAGTTGAATAAAATATTGTTAGAATATTATTTTTCAATATTATTTTTATTTTGAGATTTGAAAAAATTGAATTATTTATTGTATTTTTTTTAGAAGTTTAGAAAAGTTGTAATGATTATATGAGATAGAATTGAGATAGTTTTACTATCCAAACCAGAGCTTAATTTCTCAATCTCATGCAATAGTACAATTACGTTTTTTAAACAAATATCTAAAATTGATAGATAATAACGCCTCATTGTAGTGAGATAAGAGTGCAATCGAGATTAAGGAAATGTTTGGATATATAGTGAGTTGAGATGAAATGAGATAAAGTTAAAAGTTAAATAAAGTTGAATTGTTTATTGTATTTTGTTTGAAAATTTAAAAAAATTATAATGATTAAATGAGATTAAATAAGATGAATTGAGATTCTTTATGAATATATTACAACTTTCTCAACATATCTCATCTCATCTCATCTAATCATTACAATTTTTTTAAAATTCTAAAATAATAATAATATTAAAAAATATATATTTTGATAATATTTTATTAAATTCTTAACTTTTATCTCATTTTATCTGCAAAAACAAACAAGACAATATGCTGAAATATTTTTTGTAAAACCATTTTGTCTATGATCCTAAGTGCAAATGGTTTGAACTTGTTTGGATATAAAAATGGTTTCATTTTATCTCATCTCACCATTATAACTTTCTCAAATTTTCACACAAAATATAATAAAAAATTTAATATTTTCAAATCTCAAAATAATAATAATATTAAAAAATATTATTTTAATATTATTTTATTTAACTCATCTAAAACTATTTAATATTATCTCATCTTACTATTCAAACCGGTCATTGTTTAGTAAGCCAGCCACCTTTTGATTTAAGAGCAAATTAGAGAGCAACAGCGTACGTTCATAGAAATTAGTGTTCATGTCATCTCATATGATATGATGTACCTTGATTTTGAAATACCATCAACCATGAATTTGAACCGAATGATCATAATAATATTTATGATTTTTTTAAAATTTATTTATTGATTAATATTGTAATTCATTGTTGATGACATTAAAGCCCCATCAACTAGTTGACGTAATGATCAAATAAAATCCATTGGCCATTGGACAACAATGCACTCTTCTTTTGATTACAGCCACAGCCCACAGGCCCACAAGGCATGCACTATCAACTATGAATAAATCTTCTATAAAAAAAAAAAAAAAAAAAAACTATGAATAAATCTATTAATGTAAGTCCAAACGAGTCTTTTCTTGATCTCTTAATCCCGATGAAAGAAAAAAAGAAAATGATAAAGATTCAAGAAACCTATGGAAACATAAAAAATAAGGAAGGAAATATGAACTGAACTAATAGCTTTTCTCCTATTAAAAAAAATACACAAAATGATTTTTTTTTTTTTTTAAACATGCAATAAGAGTAAGGATAGGTTTGGAAGGTGAGATGAGATACAAAATTCTCATCTTATTATTATAATTTTTTTAAATTTTCATATAAAATATAATAAATAATTCAATTTTTTTCAAATCTTAAAATAATAATAATATTAAAAAATAATATTTTAAACTTTCATCTAAAATAAAAAATTTTCATCTCACTATCCAAACCTATCCTACTAGGATGATCATAATAATAGTATCCTACTATCAAGATATAATATAAATTATTAACATTTACCTTTTCTTATTAGTATAAGTTTTTGGAATAATTTTTTATTTCACATAATATCAAAACAGAGATTTTGAGTTTAAATCTAAACACGATACTCAACCTCATTTAATTAAATATTATAAATGTTAGACCAACTTATAAATGAGGAATCTGATTAACAAGTGATAGAAGTGTTAATTTGTTAGACAGATGGTAATTTCACACTTACTTTTTGAGAACGGGACAAGAGGGTTTAGATGGCAAAAAGTCATAGTACTCCCTCAAGTTGGATTTGAGTCATTACTTAAACTCCAACTCCACTAAAGGATTCAATGAATCTTCAAGCGATTAATACTAGCAATCTAAGATGAATCTATTATAAGCCACCACCTTAGTGGTAAGTAGAAAAATAAAGTTATATATGCGACAATACATTACAATGAATTCATTAGTTTTTACTTGTTAATCATTTGATAACGTTTAGAAGATGTTGATAAAATCTTATGAAGAGACTTGAAATTAATTAAGTATTATATTATTTTTATGAATATAATTTGTTAATGCCTAAAATTACATTACAGATCGGAAGGAAGGAAGGAAGGAAGGAAAGAATTATTCTCGATCCACGACGGTCATTTAGGCGTTGATACGGTACTCTTTGCGTTCATTCATAAAATAATAATAAATAATCAAATAAAAATAAATAAAGAGAGACACAGAGATTTACGTGGTTTGGCTTAAAAGCCTACATTCACGGGTTGTTTGGAGGGAAAAATCTACTATGATAGGTGATTTTATAATCTCTCATGGCTTCACATATCACTCAATACAATGGAGAAATCTAGGATTTCAAGAGGTTGAAGACGATGCCTCCCTTGAGAGAGATCTGATGGAGGCGCTATGTATAGTGGAGTTTTGTACATAGAGAGCTTATAGAGAGTCCCTTTCCTTTGTAGCAATCTCCTCATTTTATAGAGATTTTGTCCCCCAAACAACCCGTAGATGTATGTTTTTATGTCAAATTATGTAAATTTCTGTGTCTTTCTTTGTTGATTTTTGGTTCCACTACGTACAGTCGAATTCGCACACGAGTTTGCGCACCCCTACTGACACGTGACGGCTTGTTTTATTAAAAAAAAAAAAAGAGAAACATGAAGAAGCAAACAACAAACGCTCTCTCTCGTTCCACATTGCCCATTTTGTCAAAGTTTTCAGATTTTTGCCCCACGTCGCCAATTGTTTATGGGCTCTCTCTCTTTCTCTCTCTCTCTCTCTCTCCCAAATTGATGGCTTTCTCTCTCCTTCTTTCATTTTCAAACAATGGCCAGCAACTCATATTTCATGCCTTTCTCCTTCCACCTTTGGTTTTCTTTTAGCCATTCGTCACCACATAAATTGATGAATACAAGATCACAGAAACTTGCAATTTAATTGATAAGGAAAGTATACATCTATTTTCTTTGTCACGATGCGATCTGTGCAAATTTTATTACTTGGTATTTTTTTAGTCGGAGAAAACAGTTTGTTAATGGGATTTAATAATGGATTGTTGAGAATGTGAGATCTAGTGCGTTACGGCCTTGGAGAAATTCTCTATCATGATATTTTTTCCTATTTCTTTAAGGGTTGTTGTGATTGGGTTTGGGTTTTGCAAGTGGGTTTTCTTGTCCAGATTGATGAACAATTTGCGATTGTGTTTGGGTTTTGCTGGGAGAAGGAGATGTTATTTTTATCTTGTAACCTTCATGCATTTTTCTATTTTGGAGATTCAACGCCTTATGTCTTGTGATATTAGTGATATGGGGAAAAAACGATTCGTGTGCAATCCTGTTTTATTTTTTTCCTTCTCACCCAGCACCCCAAAACTAGATATATACTTACCATCTGATCCCTACGTTGATGTAAAAGACCCAATTTTACTGTGGCAAGCAAAATCATTCTTGCTAGTGTTGAACCCACCCTTCCCACTAGACCCTTCACGAAAAACCATCTGTTGGCTGACTTTGAAGAAGAGAGGAAGAAGCAGTGCAGTGGTAGTAGTAGAGCGTCAGGTTGGTAGTCTCTAAAGTATGAGAAAAAAAAAGAGACTAGGTTATTAGCATAAGTACACACCCATTCAAAGTGAGTGCCAGGAAGATAAGCATTCAAACGCTTCGTTTTAATTTCCGTACGGGCAAGGTGGGATTTGTGCACAAAATCTACTGTCTTTTGCTTCTTCCATTGAGTTTTATTTGTGTGGAGGGATAAAATGCACATAGCCCATAATTGGGTCCAGCCCACCAAGCCACCGCTAGAGACAGGAGGGAGACAAGAGAGACATAAGGGCCTATAAGTGTCAAAGGGTTAGAGGGAAAAGACAAAGAATTCACACAAGGGAGACCTGCTATCTCATGGCAGGCTGGCATCTGCAATAAAGGGTCAGACAACATATAAAAAGGGATGCCCAGACAACATATACAGAGAGATAATGAATTGACGACTTCTACTTCTCATGCCGACTCAACGCTCCCTCAATTAGATCATCTTTTTCAGCAGCCACTCGAGGAAGATAGCATCTCCAATAGTTAGAGCTCCAACCTTTTCTATACAGTAAGATATGAGGATCCATGAGTGACTGTAAACAGATATATTATAATGGAGACTCCCATTCCCGAACCCCCGCGGATATAGGCATGTTGGCGAACCACGTAAATCTTGGTGTCCATCTCTCTTTACTTTCTCTACACTTATTATTCATTCACCGCCATGGACGTACAAATTGCCATCATATAGCTGCATTAGAACACTGCCAGAAGCTCCAAATAACACACATGGAAGCATTGTCAGCATAAAGTTGCCTAGGCCGGCGAAACACGACATCAACAGTGGCACCATCTATGGGATCTCTGTTGTCCCATAACTAGCGTGTCCTTCATATGTTGGCAACGACGTGCTCTCAGAGTTCACGGCTTGAAACAACACAGTCTGAAGCAATGAAAGGGAGACTCAATGAACAAACTGAAGCAATACGAAAACTCATGGAGGAGTTGGAGACCCTTCGACAAGAAAATGCTATCTTGCGAAAGGGTGATGCAGCGCCAAAAGCAAATAGATACAATCATCACTCTGAGGCTCGTCCCCCTCCCAAAGCGACCGCCGTAGATGAAAAGCGACATAGGCTCAACATGCAGATCTAGATAGAAGTGGTTAAGCAAATAGGCCAACCCTCTACGGTAAATCAACTTCTCACCAGCACGGAACTGCCATATAGTGCTGAAATTATGGCAGTACCTATACCTCCAAAGTTTAAAATCCCTCAGATAGAAGCATATGACAAGTCAAAAGACTCATTGGAACACTTAGAGACTTTCAAGGCTCACATGACCCTACACAGATTCCCTAACAAAGTGGCATGCAAAGAGTTCCCCATCACTCTAAAGGGGCAGCACGAACGTAGTTCCCTTCCCTACGGCCGGGAACTGTTGACAACTTCAATGAGCTGGCACGTCTCTTCTTGACACAGTTCATGGCCAGCCAAACAAGAATAAGACTGGCGGCCTATCTCCTGACCATTAAACAAAGGGATGATGAGAACCTCAAATCATACCTTTCTTGATTTAACAAAGAATGTATAACAACAGATGACCAAAGATGAAACAATCACCTTGGCGGTGCTATTAGGAGAGGTCTGGCCTTGTAACCCCTTCATGACGGAAATTGCTCGGAAGACCCCAACCTCATTGAGAGAGTTTATGGACCACACAGACAGTTTCATAAATGCCAAAGATACACTCCAAGCACTAACTACCCCCAGGCAAACCAACTTAGAAAAGATGGACAAAAAGACAGTAGACCGGAATAAAGGGTAGAACTGGAATGAGTACAAAAAGGGAACTTATGAAATGAAGGGCAAAGGGGAGCAAGTCTGACAGGGAAAATCTGGACCGCGCATCCACTCTAATCTAACGGTGGAAATTGAGGAGAATCCAAATTCTCAAGAAGAGTAAAGACGAGATTCATCACATTCCAAATATTGCTCCTTTTATAGAAGTAGCAGACATAATACTGAAGATTGCTATACAAGGAGGAAAAAGATGGAAGACCTAGAGGCCCAAGTTGACCGTCATGAAGACGAGAGGAATGGACCACAATGTGATGACCGTCCCTACTCTTGGAGAGACCAAAACCGAAGCCCCATTCAGAGAAACCGGAGTCCTATTCACCGGAATCACAGCCCAACTTGTAGCGATCAAGATTCTGCTTAAAGAAGTGGTACTTGAAAAAGTCATAGTCCTATCAGGAGAAATAGAAGCCTTGGCAGAAGAAGAGCCACGGATCCACATAGAAGAAGTCCGCATTGAAGAAACTTGGATAGAAAAGAACTCCTGATAGGCGAAATCAATACCATCGCCGGAGGATATACCAGAAGGGGGACGACCTCCTAGACATAAAAGGCCCATGTAAGGAAGGTCAGGTATGAAGAGGTATTATCCACCTACAAACCATCCCTTAACAACAGGGATCAAACGAGAGAACACCTTATAACTTTCAGTGAAAGAGATAGAGAGGCTTGTCACTCCTTCATGACAACGCTCTGGTAGTAATAGCACAAATTGCTAACTATCAAACAAGAAGAGTATTGATTGACAACAGCAGCTCTGCTGACATCCTTTTTTAAGAAGCATTTGCAAAAATAGGGATCGCTCCTGATCGGTTAAGTCCAACACTTACGCCCCTCAAAGGTTTCACCAGGGATATGATCCAGCCTATCAAAGCAATCACTCTGTCCATATTAGCTGGAACGGCCCCCAAAACGACGTCTCTTATGGTAGACTTCCTGGTGGTAAAAGCCTCATCCTCATACAATGCAATTATAGGATGCCCATCCTTGAATCAAATGAAGACTATAACCTCTACGTATAACTTAAAGGTGAAGTTTTCGACCCCATCAGGAGTGAGTGAAATACGTGGCAAACAACAAACTACAAGAGATTGCTATACCCGAGAAATGAAGTCTAAAGCAATAGCTGTACAAGCCCTCGAAGAAGACCACGGAAGAACAGTCTTACCCCTGCCTCTAGCATTAACAGAACTAGATAGAGAAGTAAGAGATGAAGAGGCTCTGTGGCAAGTAGAGCCTAACGAACCATTAGTTTTGGTACCAGTAGATCCCAAGAAACCGGAACGTACCATGCAAATGGGAACTAAAATGTCTACCAAACTGAGTCAGTCTGTGAGGCAACTTCTCATTGAACATCGAGACATATTTGCTTGGAGTCATGAAGAAATGCCCGGCATCGATGTGTCAGTGATAGAACACCAACTTAGAGTAAATCCTGAGGTGAAAAATGTCAAACAAAAATGTCATAACTTCAGTGCTGAGAAGTATGCGGCCATCGCCGAGGAAGTAGATCGCCTTTTGGCCGCGAGATTCATCCGAGAAGTTCATTATCCCGAATGGCTCTCCAATGTCGTGTTGGTCAAAAAAGCAAGCGGAAAGTGGAGAATGTGTGTGGACTTCATTGATCAAAATAAGCCTGTCCTAAAGACAACTTTCCCCTCCCAAGGATAGACTTAATAGTAGATTCAACGGCCGGGCACACCCTACTTAGCTTTATGGACGCGTACTCTGGTTATAATCAGATCAGGATGGGCTCTAATGATGAGGAGAAAACTACATTTATCACGGATCGAGGCCTTTACTGCTACGGGGCGATGTCATTTGGTCTAAAAAATTCGAGAGCAATGTACTAGCGACTAGTCAACCGAATGTTCAAAGATCAAATCAAGCGAAATATGGAAGTTTATGTAGATGACATTTTGGTTAAAAGTAAGAAAACAGAACAACATATTGATGATCTCCTGGAAGCTTTTACGGTACTTAGAAAATACAAAATGAAGCTCAATCCGCAGAAGTGTGTTTTCGGAGTTGAGTCAGGAAAATTCTTAGGATTCATGGTCTCTGAACGTGGAATCAAGGCTAATCCTAAAAAATTGAAAGCAATTGTGGATATGTCACCGCCTCGAACAGTCAACGAGGTTCAAAGACTCGCCGGAAGGATAGCTGCCATGAGCCGATTCATTGCAAAATTGACCGACCGGTGCCTTCCTTTATTCAAAGTCCTAAGAAAAGTGCAAAAATGGGACGAAGAGTGCGAACAGGCCTTCAGCCAGTTAAAGAAATACCTAGCCCATCCACCTCTACTTAGTCAAACCACACTAGGAGAAGATTTAACAACTTACCTGGCAGTATCACCCAATGCAGTATTCGTCGTATTGACTTGAAAAGAAGAAAGAATTAAACGGCCCCGTTTATTACATAAGCAGGGCCTTTCGAGGTGCAGAAGCCAGATATCCCCAAATAGAAATGTTAGCGTTCGCTTTAATAATCGCTACCAGATGATTAAGGCCATATTTTCAAGCTCACCTAATAAAAGTGCTTATCGATGTCCCACTGAGAAAATATTACAAAAACCTGATACATCTAGTCGAATGACTAACTGGATGGTCGAATTAAGTGAGTTCGAAATTGAGTATCTTCCATGTACAGTGATTAAGGGCCAAGTGTTGGCTATTTTGTAGTTGAATTCTTGAACTTTCCAGAAGAGATAATCATTATGCTCCAGGGCAAGCCTTGGTATGCCTACGTCGATGGCTCATCCTGCCTGGTCGGAGGGGATTAAGGGTGCACATAATTACAAACTCAAGAGAAACGCCTGACAACGCACTCAAGCTCGGGTTCAAGGTCACCAATAATGAGGCTGAATATGAAGCACTCTTATTAGGTATGACAATTGCTAGATTGTTAGAAGTCACTGAAGTTGAAGTAAAAGTTGACTCCCAAATAGTAGTTGCGCAAGTAATCGGACAATTTCTTGCTAAAGGAGAAAATTTGAAGAAATATCTCCAATGAGTAGGAGAAGAGCATGACCTCTTCCAGTATTCTTCTATCCAGTAGATCCCAAAGGGAGAAAACCATGAAGCAGATCGTCTAGCAAAAGTTGCTTCAGGTTAAGAAGAAACACCCCTTCCAGATCATATCGTAATTCGGACAATTGACGTAGCAGTTGTTGGAATTCGAGTGTCCACAATTCAGGTAGGATAACCCCCAGAGTGGGCCATCGACATCCTAAAGCTCCTTCAGGAGGAAGTTCTTCCAAATGACTGAGAAGAAGCACGAAGGATTAGGAATAAAGCCGCTTGCTTCACGTTGGTAGAAGGAGTCCTGTATAAAAGAGGCTTTGTCGAACCTTTGTTAAGATGCATCTCTTTCGAGCAAGCCCAGTACGTGCTGGCAAAGATACATGAGGGAGTTTATAGGAATCACTATGGTGGAAGGACACTAGCGGCACGAGTTACACGGGTAGGGTACTATTGGCCTAACTCTCTCAGAGATGGGAAGATTTTGCAAGAAAATGCCTCAAATGCCAGGAGTACGCTCCTATCCCTCATAGCCCCCCCTCTCTGCGGAAAAACTCACCTCTATTACTTCTCCATGGCCCTTCGCACAATGGGGATTGGACCTCATTAGGCCCCTTTCTACGGGCAAAGGAGGAGTAAAATTTATCGTAGTAGCAGTTGATTACTTCACAAAATGGGTGGAAGCAGAAGCTCTAGCAACGATACAACGCAGGCGATTACAAATTTCCTTTGAAAATCTATAATCTGCAGCTTCGAAATTCTCCAAAGCTTTGTATCGGACAATGGAAGACAGTTCGATTGCTCCTATTATTGAGAATGATGCTTGGAGCTCAAAATCAAAATCAAGTACTCATCTCCGTGATATCCGTAGGACAACGGGCAAGTAGAAACAACCAACAAAACACAACTCAACGTCTTAAAGAAAAAGCTGGAATTCCAAAATGGGGAATGGGCTGAAAAACTTTCCAACACATTATTATGGGCATACCGAACATTAGTAAGAACCCTTACCGGGTAAACTCCTTTCGCCCTAGTCTATGGAACTGAAGCCATAATACCAGCCGAAGTGGTCATACCCACATACCGCGTACAGCATTTCGACCAAGAGAACAACAACGAAAGATTGAGAGAAAACCTGGACTTCTTAGAAGAAAGGTGGGAGGAAGCAGTAAGCCAAGCAGCAGCCAACAAATGAAAAGTTGAACAGTATTTTAACAAATGAGTCCAACCCCGCACCTTCAAGGTGGGAGACACGGTTTTAAAACAAACGGGAATTACTACTCAAGAAGAGGGCAAGCTAGGCCCCAGATGGGAAAGGCCATACTTGCTAATAGCAACCAAAATACCTGGCTCGTATCAGCTCAAGAACCAAAAAGGTCACGAATTACCCCATCCATGGAATGCCGAGCACTTAAGGAAGTATTTCGTATAAAAAGCCAAAAAGTGACCCAACAATGTAAGATTGTAACTTATTAATCAAATTTTCTATGAACTAATTTCGAATGTTGCATTATCCTATCTCCTACAAACAGATCAAATCAAACAAGCCCAGTCTCTAGATTAGCCACAAAGTATTAGCTCAGGACTAGGGCCATGAGCTCTGCCCTGATGATAGCAATTCAGAACGCAAGTCCCATGACTTGCCAAGTTTCATGTAAGGTTGTTGCTTGCGATACATTGGCTAGGGAGTAGGGCCATTGGGCTCTGCCAACCCACAAGAGCTAGTCCCTAGATTGGACTTGCCAGCCTTCGTGAGGTACAAGCCCAGTCTCTAAATTGGCCATGAAGTATTAGCTGAGCTTATGGCTTGTTAAGCTTTGCGCAAGGTTGCTGCCTACGATGCATTGGCTAGGGAGCACAGCCCTCAGGCTCTACCAACCCATAAAGGCCAGACGAAATACAAGCCAATCCCTAGATTAGACTTGCCGGCCTTCGTAGGGTATAAGCTCAGTCTCTAGATTGGCCACAAAATATTAGCTCAAGACTAGGGCCATGAGCCCTAGCCTGATGATAGCTATTCGGAACGCAAGTCCCATGACTTGCCGAGCTTTGTGCAAGGTTGCTGCCTGCAACGCCTTGGCTAGGGAGCAGGGCCCTCAAGCTCTGCCAACCCACAAGAGCCAGTTATAATACAAGCCAGTCCATAGATTGGACTTGCTGGCCTTCATGGAGTACAAGCTTAGTCTCTAGATTGGCCACGAAGTATTAGCTGAGCTTATGGCTTGTTGAGCTTCGTGCAAGGTTGCTGTCTGTGATGCATTGGCTAGGGAGCAGGGCCACCGGGCTCTGCCAACCCATAAAGGCCAGTCGGAATACAAGCCAGTCCCTAGATTGGACTTGCCGGCCTTCGCAGGGTACAAGCCTAGTCTCTAGATTAACCACAAAGTATTAGCTCAAGACCAGGGCCATGAGCTCTGCCCTAATGATAGCTATTCGAAACGCAAGTCCCATGACTTTCGAAACTTCGTGCAAGGTTACTGCTTGCGATGCATTGGCTAGGGAGCAGGGCCCTCGGGCTCTACCAACTCATAAGAACTAGTCAGAATACAATCCAGTCCCTAGATTGGATTTGTCAGCTTTCGCAGGGTACAAACCCAGTCTCTAGATTGGCCACGAAGTATTAGCTGAGCTCACGGCTTGTTGAGTTTCGTGCAAGGTTACTGCCTGCAATGCATTGGCTAGGGAGCAGGGCCCTCAGGCTCTGCCAACCCACAAGGGCCAGTCTATGGATTGGACTTATCGGCCTTCGCGGGGTACAAGTGCAGGGCAAAAATGGAATGCAGCAAAAAGAATATGGAAATCCTACAAGAAGTTCAAATCAAACAAGCCCAATCTCTAGATTGGCCACGAAGTATTAGTTCAAGACCCGAGCCATAAGCTCTGCCATGATGATAGTTATTCGGAATACAAGTCCCATAACTTGCCGAGCTTCGTGCAAGGTTGATGTCTGCAATGCATTGGCTAGAAAGCAAGGCCCTCGGGCTCTGCCAAACCACAAGAGCCAATTGGAATACAAGCCAGTCCCTAGATAAGACTTGCTGACCTTTGCAAGGTACAAGCCCAGTCTCTAGATTGACCATGAAATATTAGCTGAGCTCATGTCTTGTTGAGCTTCATGCAAGGTTACTGCCAACGATGCATTGGCTAGGGAGTAGGGCCATTGGGCTTTGCCAACCCACAAAAGCCAGTCAAAATACAAGCCAATCCCTAGATTGGACTTGCCGACCTTCACGGAGTACAAGCTCAGTCTCTAGATTGGCAACGAAGTATTAGCTAAGAACCGAAACCATGAGCTCTACCCTGATAATGGCTATTCGGAATGCAAGTCCCATGACTTGCCGAGCTTCGTACAAGGTTGCTGCCTGCTGCATTGGCTAGGGAGCAAGGCCCTGAAGGCTCTGCCAACCCATAAGTGCCAGTCGGAATACAAGTCAGTCCCTAAATTGGACTTGCCAGCCTTCGCGAGGTACAAGCCCAGTCCCGTGACTGGCCACAAAGGAAGCAAGAAGAAAGATGGCAAAAGTGGGATGTAGCAAGGAAAATACGGGAATCCTACAAACAGGTATACAAAAATGCATCATAAAGTCTTTTTATTGTCCAAACAGGATTACAAGAAGAAAATTACATCATCAGAGATTACAAAGAATAGAAAAAAAAAATTTGTCCAGACAAAGGCAAGATGATAAGCAGTGCGATATCTCCCTCAAGAGGACGGGCGTCTAGTGGAACCCGATTTTGTCCAGACA
This sequence comes from Cyclocarya paliurus, assembly GCA_029856935.1. Taxonomy (NCBI): domain Eukaryota; kingdom Viridiplantae; phylum Streptophyta; class Magnoliopsida; order Fagales; family Juglandaceae; genus Cyclocarya; species Cyclocarya paliurus. The sequence continues at coordinate 6,408,406 of CM056958.1, forward strand.
GAAACAAGATGCTCGGCAGTGCAGTATCTTCCCCACGCAATACCGGGCAGGGCACTCAGCATTGCGGTATCTTCCTCCTCAGGGAGGGGGGGAAGAGGGGTCCAGTGGAACCCCACCCAAATTCCCAGGAGGGCGAACTGGGTTCGGGGCAATTGGGGTGGACAACGTGGAGGACTGGCAAGTGTTGAACCAACAAACGAAATGAACTCCAGAGAGTTGATTTCTACCTTGAATTGTCTTTTCCTATCCTCCTCAGTCTCCACCATCCCGCCACTTTCCTGTTCTTGCTCTGCTCAGAACTCCTAGGCAGCGAGTTTCGATGCAACAGTTTCGGGAGTCAACCCACATAAGCAAAAGGGCAAGGAAAATAAGTATGGACGGCTTATTCCTCGATATTCAAGCTGCCATAACTAACAATAGCTTGAACACCATAAGAGAAAGCCCCTTATGATGCCAAGTAGAAAAAAAGAAAGGCATGGGAAGTCACCAAATCTAGGAGAATGAATAAAGAGCAAAATCGAATGAATTCCTCAGAAAAGGGAGAATCCCCCTTTTATAAGCAAGAATGACGTTTGGCATACCAAGGCGTCATAACTGCTGAAATCTCCCTAATCGTCCACGTGTCTCCGAGACCTCCCCAATTGTCCACATGTCTCCCATTGGAAACCATAGTCCCTTGAAACTCAAAAAATATTGAAATGACGACAAACACGTTACACAGAGCTCACGAAAAAAATTAATAACGAAGTTAAATGCAGAATTAATGGGGAATTAATAACGGACTTAATTCCACAAGCGAATTAAGTAGCGTTCAAAACGGACATAAACTGAAAAGACGTCATGAAAGTGACCTCGGGACCAACAGAGAATTGACAGTAGATCAAAGCCCTCACGTGTGTAAAAAGTACATATGTGATCAGCATATGTTCAAACAAATATGAGATTTTATAGGAGTCTTGCTCATTACATTCCCAGCGAAGAGGTGCCACTCGGTAACCAATGGGTCCTGCTTGGTATCCATCCATCTAAAAGAGCCTTGCTTGGTACATTCTCAATGAAGAGGTGCCACTCGGTAACCACCAAGCTAAGGGGTCCTGCTCGGTACCCATCCATCTAAAAGAGCCTTGCTCAGTACATTCCTAGCGAAGAGGCAACATTCGGTAGCCACCCAGCTAAGGGGTCTTGCTCGGTACCCATCCATATAAACTTGCTTGGTACCTGTCCAGCGAAGGGGTGCCGCTTGATAAGCATCTAGCAAAGGAACCCAACTCCGATTTCCTTCCACAAGGAAGAGACTAGCTCGGTTCTCATCAATTAAAGGATGCCTCATTCGATTTCTATCAATAACAAGTCAAGATGCACAGTTCAATGAAGAAAAACCAACGAATGCAACAGGCAGTACAAGAAGATAAAACAGAAGTTTTAAATTAGCCGAGCTTCGACCAAACCAAAGGTATATTCATTTATACAAAATTTTCAACATTACATCAAAGACCCATGCAGGTCTGGAAAAAAAAAACAAAAGGGGTTGAAGGCTAAAGAGGAGCGTCACGGAAGGCTAGAGGCATGTCAGCTACTCCCATGGTCAACATTTCATAATAAGCTGACTTATTTGGAGGGAGTTCTTGAAGATTAAGAGTACAAAGATCGGTCTCAAGATTCTTAATTAGCATCTCCCAGATACGCTCGAGACCTTCCTTATACCCGTAAATCCAAGCATTATTGCACAGGATAGGAGCCTGTCTGAGTTGAGATTCATTAAGGTCCATGCGATGTCGAGCTGCATCCAAAGAAGACTCTAGACAAGAAACCTCGAGTTGGAGCCATCGATCTGAAGCCCTTGACTTATCTCTTGACACAGCAATCTCGATGTATTTATGGAACATTCAACAATGGACTTCAATGGCACGTCTTTTTTCTTTTGCCAATATCTCGATGGTTTCTTTACACTGCTTCAGCTCTTCCTGGAGGGGCTCCAACTGACACTTCAGCCTCTAAAATTTGGCTTGGGAGTTTTTCCTTTCAGTAAAGAGGAGTTTGGAGTGGACTTGAAGATCCTCAATCTCCTTCTTGGCAGATTCCAACTCTTGGACCTTTGAAACAATCTCCATATTGTTCTCCTCGATCTCCAGGTCTCTCAACCAAATCTCCTTGTCTTTGAGCTTGATCTCCATGGCCATCGCTTGAACCTTATGCTCCATTGCCTTCATCTTCCGCTCCATCTCCTCAATTTCCTTCCGTTAAGCACAGACTTTCTGACGGCAGAAACCGTTGTCCTCCCTCAAGGAATCATTCTCCACAATTAAATCGTGGAGGTTATCGCTCATTTTCTTCCCCTACAAGTGCATAAGGGTGTTTAATGCCTTCTGGGCTCTAAAATCCTCTTCAAGAGCCTCCCGCTCTTGAGAAACCATCTTAGCAAATTGATCTACGGCCTGAAAGATTAGAAAGACAAAGGCTGGAAACCCATAGATAGAAAGGAAATGCTTACATTAGCAAACAGGGGTCTGAACTTCCGAACTTGCACTTTAAATGATTCCGCCTGCACCTTCTTAAAACCAGGCCAGGTCTCCTGCGACTTTTCTTTCCTAGAAGGGAAAGAGGGTTCTACAAACACCAAAGGCAGTATAGTTTCAACAGGCATGGACAGCAGACCAGACTCCTCCTCGCGTTGAATGGGAACTTCTACTTGGGGAGCCTGAGGGAGCACAGACGGAGAGCCTGACTGTTCTTTAACTCGAGTAGAGCTCTCGCCTGGAGAAACCCCAGAACGGAGGGACTGTTCCTCAGTCCAAGCCGAGCTCTCACCCTGAGAAACCCCAGAATGGGGGAGACCGTTCCCAGATGAAGGGGAAGTAGACGAAGAACTATCCTCCACTAGAATAACGTCTTCGTGGTACAAAGGAATAGCCTCAGCTTGTGGGATTGTGGATTTCAGGAATGAATAAACAGTTCAACATGAGACACACACATATATATATATATATATAAAAGGAGGGAAAGAAAGTTTGAGCAAAAGGTGCAAGAAACAAATACTTGAAAGGCTAAAGACATAGGAATTACTTCTGGAATCATTGAGGGGATCGACTTGGAAATCGGGAAAGAATTCATCCCAGTAGCAGTCGGGATACCCAATTCAGGAGCAAGGGGAAGAGTCGGTTTCAACATTGATGAAGAGGTTAGAACTTCAGAAAGAGTTGGTTCCATAGCCTCCTCAGGACACGATTCCACAATCTCAAAAGGAATCAACTCCTTGTTTCCAATAGGTGTAACCTCCATAACCGTTGTCAAAGGTGAAACTAAAGGGATGATAAGACCTTTCGAAATGGGAACTGTGGAAAAACTTGGAGGAGTCAAACTCGAGAGCTCTGGTGCCGAAACAGGGGTGGTAGCTAAGCATTTGCCGAAGGAAGCTTCGACCTCGACTAGCCTTTCCTCAAAAGGAGTTGGCCTGTAAACTGGCAACTCATGTCGTGAAACCCCCCTGACTATATACCTCCTCAAAAGAGGCAAAAGCTCCTATTATTAGACCAGAGCCTCGAAAAGCCGAACGCTCAAACGTTAAGGAGAAGAGAAAGGCAATAGAAATATCAGCCTCATCTCTCTTAGCAGAGCCTAAAAAACAAGACAAATTTTTATTATCCTTTATTTAATGAGCGCAACAAAAAGGAGGAGGGTCTTAAAATCTCAAAAAATTACCTATCGGTGGGTTATTTGCCGAGGTTCAGTGAGAAGGAAGGGAACTAGTCTTTGGAACATATCGGTGGGAACTGCTCTTTGGAGCAGCTCAATGGGAACTGATCTCTGGACCCACTCGGTGGAAACTCCTCCTCTCTTTGCGAGGAACGCTTGGTGGAGGAGAACGTAAAGGGTTCGCAGGGACCCCCTGGATAGGCACAGACTGAGTAGGCATAGAAGCACCTTCCTTTATTCAAGACCGCTTAGCGTAGTTACCTTTAGGCGGAGAGGCTGCATGACGCTTCTCCCTCGGAGGGGAGGGGGGAACCATTAAGAACTCCCGACCAAGTACGTGTGAGTGATGGGGAAGCACAATGTAATGCCGAATGTTTTCGTTGCTTAGCAACGAATCAGACTCAGAAAGAGTTGGATGAGCAGCTGAAGCAACCCTAAATTCTTCTCTCTCCGATAACTTGATGAAGAGGGATTTAGAAGTCAGAACCTAACCTCAGATGGATCGGACGGGAAACTCCTTATACTCCCTTTCTTCTTCCGAAAATTCCCAACCTAAGCTAGATACAAAAGAGAATCGTTGGTGCCATTCTTTTATTGAAGAATAACGCCTCTCCATAGTAGTGAAACTTTTCTCAAAGGAGTGGGATTGGAAACTGCAAACGTTCCCAACAAGCTGGTTGATACGATACACCGACAGAAACTCCTGAGCAGTTAGGTCGGGATAATCTTCTAAATCACCAAGAGCAATTTGAAAGGCGATGCAACTAGCCATTATGAAATGCCAAGCATTGGGGTTAAGTTGCACCAGAGCTAGTTGCAGGAAGTCCAAGATGTCATGCAAAGGATGACAAAATGGCAAGCATAGTCCATTGGAAAACATGTGGGGATAGAGAGCCACCCTTGTCGCCAGGCCATCTGCATCAACCATTGGAATGCGAGAACTAGGGGCTTCCGAAACGGTTTCAGGAGGGATAGAGTACTATCTGCATAATGAATGGAGGTCGTTACTGGTCATGGTCGATGTCCACCATTTCCTAGCAAAGTAGGTAAAACGGGCTTCATTATTGCCTCATTTAGTCATGGTGAAAGGAGATGGAGAGCTTAGAAGTTTTGAATTTCATAAAAATGAAGAGGGAGGTCGAGACAGAAATGGCAAAGATGAGAGAGAGAATGAGGAAATGAATAAAAACAGTGCGATGGAATAGCTAGTTGTCTAAAACAGTGGCGCAAAGTTTGAAGGGATACATCGACCACGGGAATACAAAATGACGTTTACCTACCGCATGCATGCATAAAACGAACCAATCCCGGGTGGTGTTGAAGTTCACACCAGGAAGCAGCTTCAATTAATGAGGACAGAGTTAATGATTAATCATGCTCATTAACGCTAGAGATCGATTCTATAATACCTTGCTCATTCCTTCCTTCTGAAGTAAGCAATTACGTCTGATGCGATAGCCTGTCCACTTCTTTCTAGTGTCTAAGAGTCCCGTTATGCATGCTAGACCCCAACGGCGTGTTTTTAAAGATACTATGTGATTTATAAAATTAGATTTGTGTTTTAAAGTTATGTGTATTTTAAATGGAAGATTCCCATTGTTATTTAACTAAGTAACATTTTAAATAACTCAATTATAATATCTTTGAAGAGCTCCAAAAATATTATAATTTTAGAGAATCATTTTATATAAATTATTCCAGTTATTTAAAATATTACGTGATTTAAATAATGATGAAATTTTTAATTAATTTAATGGTTTTATTCCCTTAAATATTTTAAGTAAGACTTCCTCATTTTATTAATTATGAAGGAATATTATTTTAAATAATATTCTATCTTAATTCCTTTCAGTGCTTTTAATTATATTAACGTTTACGCATTTTCAAATCAGTATTTAAGGGTCACCATTAGATCGTTTTGTAGATCCCAAGGCGATGGGATTTAGAATAAATCCCAGCCCCCTCTCTCTTCTCCCTCACTTTTCCCTCCCCTCTCTCTCTCCTCCCTCTCCTTCAATGTATGTCGTATGCAGCTCACCCCACACCCGAACTGCTCCACCCCACAGCCCGGCGCCACCATGCACCAGTAGGTCTCACCTCCGCCTCCCTCCGGCGAGTCTCCTCCCACTAGTCTCCCTCTCTCACGCTCTCTCTCTCTCCCCGTTGGAAGTGCAAAGCTCGAATGGGCTTGATGTCCTCTGCACCGCCGTGCGCCGCCCTCCGGTGCCACCACCTCCACAGTAGCTCCTCCTCCCACCGGCCATCACCCTCTAGAGAGCTTGGCCTCCACCATGCAGCCACCTTCCTCCCATGCACGTACACAGTCTCACCCATGCACGGGTTCACTATGCAAGCTCCTAGCACCGCCGTGCGCTGCCACCTTGGCCACCGGATGCCACCATGAGCTTCCCCTGGTCTCCCCCTTCCACCATCGTGGACCCACGACTAGTAACCCCCTCCTCCACCTCCCGATGTCCCTCCCTCTTACGCACGGGTTTTACACCCTCCACCACCGTACGCCGTCACCCATGGTGTGTGACCATCCTCTTCGGTATCCTCAAGCCACCACCAAGCCATTCTGACCACCTTTGGCCCCGATCTACCACCCATACTCCCTCACTCTCTCTCACTCTCCCACGGCACCTCTCCCTTTCACACACGGGTTGCTCCTCCTTCCACCACCGTGGACCGCCACAGCACCACCATCGAGCCTCCACGGCTCCACCAACAACCTCCCTTAGTCTAACCCTAAGCCTAAACCACCACTTTATGTGGTGGACAGCCCCTGCATGTGATGAACAGCCACTGTACACGGACAGATCCGCAGTGCTACGCCCCTTGCCACCATCACAAGGCCACCATAAGCCTTTTCAAGACCATACCTAGCTATCCAAACGCCTAAATAGCCACCGTACGCGGTGTAACCGCCCTGTACGACCCTTTCCGGCATCTCCAACTGTGATGGTTAGCGAGTAACGCACGAGTTATTCCGTCGAAGGTATCACTCTCTATCCCTCGCTATTTATGTTAGATGCTAATTGGTTGGTTAGGTTGTGGACTGTGTTGTTAGTATTGTGGAGTGCTGTGTAGTAAGGTGTTGTGATGCGTCGTGATGTGAAGTGTTGGGCGTAGTTAGGATGTGGGCTGTGTAGTATCATGGATTGTGTTGTGAAGTATGGTTGTGGTTTATGTGTTATAGGAGCGACATGGCTATAGTCTAAGGCGATTGGTGTCGCCGTGTAATTTTCTTATGGTCGGGAGTAAGTGCGAAGTGGTTAAAAAATATCAGAGTAGTGCAGCGGAAGCATGACTGGGCAATGTCATGAAGTGACATGGTCAATCATAGAGTTATGCTGTGATGACCTAGGATGTATGTGAGGTGGCATGACGAGGTCACGATGTAGCTTGGGAATAGTCTCGGGCCATATGGTGTGACGTAAGGTGTAGTTATGAATGGAGTCTTATCGTGTCAAGTGTTGGGATGAACTGTCTAAAGGGATGGGTAGCACGAAGAGTCGTACTAGCCGGGTATGAGAAGGTTGGTAACAGAGTATGGCGCTTGTTCGTACGAGCTTGTGACCAATGTATTATATGTTGGTCTTAGGTGATAAAGGGGTAAGGTACGTGTGTTTTCTGATTAGACACACGTGTCAGACGAATTTACCATATGTAATGGATAATCTATCTTAAGTATGGTTACACGGTACTTAAGCCTCGAAGTGGCTTAGAGCTGTGTGACGTGTATGGATGGTCATGAGATTTAGAGTGAGCTAAGATACATGAAGGTAAAAATGAGTGTAATGTCTAAGAATGAGATGCGTGACTTAGTCAGTCTGAGTCATGCATCGGAATGTGATTAATAAGAAGAATGAGATAGAGGTCCTAGTGTCTTAATTCTAAGATGAATCATGGGTTCACCCTAGTGAGTAAGCACTCGAACTAGAACGTTAAGGTTAAAAGAAGTAGAGACCGTAAGGGGCTCCTGAAAGTTTTATCGTAATAAGGGACATGAAAGAGCACGGGATAGAAGGAGAGTGTTCTAAGTAAAGTATAGCTCTATTTCTAGTTCAATTGCTTATGCACTAGATAGAGAATGACGCTAAGATTATGTATGTCCATGTAGGTTGTCATCTGACACGAGCATGAATGGACTGCACGGTATGAAAGTAACATGGAGTCCAGGTAAGTATTATGTCCATACCTTTCTAGAGTTTTCTAAAAGATACGAAAAAGAAAACGAAAAATTTTCCCTTTTGAAGGGCAAACATTTTACGAAAAAGGAAGCAAAACACGAATAACGTTTTTAAAGTATAAGTATGTACGGCCCCTTTTGGCAGCCCCTATTCACGCATCCAAAAGTATTAATTATACGCATGTGAATGGATGACTATACGCAGTATCTATTGTATGTATTTTCAAAGAAAAGACATGACATGAAAAGATGATTTTCGGGATCTCGCCCCAAACGACGTTTTCTCATGAAACCATGAAATGAATGAAAAGAAATGAAAATATGAAAGCTCATGCTCATGCACATGAAATGAATGAAAGCCTCAGCTCTTTAGAGCTGACATGAATGAATGAATGAAAAAAAAGAAAGGCATGAAGCATATATGAATGTATGAAACTACGTAACGGTGACATGAATGAAAGGGGTACCCAAATGAATGAATGGGCAGATTGCAATGCCGGGTAGTAGTATCTAGTAGTGCACCCAGTACTGCATTTCTGACGGAATTGGATTCCAACCCGCGGCCACGGGCGAATCCATTGGCCATAGGGCCACTAACCCTAGCACGCAGGGCATAACAGTGTACACTGGCTTATAAAAGTGAAAAGAAAAGAATGTATGAATGCATGGCATTCTTTAAGAAATGAAGGCACTGACGGGAGAAACGTTTTACGAAAAGAAAGTCATGTTTAAAGAAGAAAAATCCCGTCTAGTGACGTTTACAAACAAAAGCATGTATGCATGTACATATAGTATGTATGGAATGATAAGTGCATGACTGAAAACCTATGTTGCTATATTTTAACCGTATGAAGTAATGTTTACTGCGTATTTGACTCATTTTAGTTTTTATGTGTGCCCCTCCCCCCACAGGAACTGAATGAGCAGTACACTCGGGACGGACTCGGCCAAAGGGGAAGAGCACGAAAGTTTATGCACGAGTACTTTAATTGTAAAAGAGATCCTTTTATTTTAAGATTTATATTTTCCACTCTTTAATTCCAAAGGCACATTTTATTTCATAGCGTAGAATCTTGCACCCTGGGAACGGATGTAAAATGTTTTAAATTGAACGGTAATTCCCGTCATCTTTTCTAAAATATTCTGTAAAAACACCCACCACAAAGACGGGCGTTACAGATTTGCATCCCATTAGATATGGAGAAAACGAATGGATAAGTACATGCAAACCCGTTCACCTTTTATATGCCCGCCCAGGTTAGAAATCTTCATAGGGGCTCACCTAGTTAAAAAAAAAAAAATCTTATAATTTCCAGCCCATAAGTTTGCTAAAAATTCACAAGGTATTGTGAAGGGAGTAAATCCCTTGTTTCGGGCTAAAAAAAGGCCCGGTTAGAGCCCAAATGCATGGTCTGGGCTGGGCCGAACAGATTAGGAAGTTTTGTGCTAGAACTAGGATATGAGACTCGAGTCGGACCATGCTTATGTCAAGAACCAAGTTAGAGGGTACATGAGAGGCCTAAGAAAGAAGGAATATTGCATTCAATGCAAGTCGGGAATATATAAGGTGGTTCGCACCAAGCATTAATGATATAGGAGGAACCCAAGACAGAAAACATGCCGCATTCAATGCAACCCAAGGCGTGCAATGCGACCCAAGGCTCGAGCAACACACAGCGACCCTAAGCACTTCATAGCTCAGCGAATTGACGGCACAAAGGTAGCTCGGTGAGTAGACAGCGTGAACATATTATCTCCTGTTGTACAACACTCCATTACCATGGAAACCAGGTCGGCAAGTATAAATAAACACTACTTGCAGCAAATGCAGCAAACAGGTAGCATATCTTACACTCCCATTTTCACTATTACTCATCTTCATCTTCTACACCATAGCTAACTTAAGCATTCGAGGAACAACAGACCCCGAGTTCCCCCCTTTTTACTGTGCAGGTCACTCCTCGAGCATTGTTGACGTAAAATTGCCTAAACCCACGAAACACGACATCAACAATTTGGTTAGTTATTTTATTAAAAATATATTAAAATAAAATTATGTGGTGATTTTGGGTTTCATTTCATTCCAACAAAACAAGGTAAAATCTCAAATCAAAACAATGAAACAAATCCTACACTAGGTGGTAAAAATGAACTACTACTATTCTGGCTCGGCTGCAAGCATAGTCGTAACCACACCATATCTGGTTCGCGATTGTCCCACCCGCGGTCGGGTATAATATGATCGTGCAAACAAACACTCCCTCAAGCACGGAAAGGGCGAAAAGAAACGGAGGCTCAAGAAACGGTATCGCCCAATCCCATCGCCTCTCCCTAAACAGTGTTTCGAGTTTCATCAGAAAACAAAAAAAAAAAAACATCCTCAGAAACCGCAACAAAAGAAACGCAGGTTTCCATAAATACGATCCGACACTAGGTAAACAAATCAGTCTCCCCTCTCTCCTTGTTCATATTGAAGTTCAAACTAATGTTTGCAAATACTGCACAGTTTGCTATCCATGCATGATATATTAAGGCTTTGTGTTTGATGATTTTGTGCTTTTGCTCTGTTTTTTTTCAACATATAATATAGGTGAATAGGGCAAAGGAATGCATTATATCAAGTCTGATAAAGATGGAGAAAGAATAAAGGGTTTGCTAAGAAGTGGCGAGTTGAGGTCAATGAGGTGGGTTTGGCAAGAAAAGCGGAAATATTTAAGTTCCCTTTTGGTTATCAGGAAACAACAATAGATGTGAATAGCTGATATCTTAGACGTTTTTTTTGAGTAATTTTTTTTTTTTTTTCCTTATTTTGGAAAGACCAAATTGCGGGGCTGGTTTTGCATCCAAAATGAGGGTACGGTGCATGGAATGGAGAGGGCTTTTGCAGGCTACTTTTGTGGTTGCGTGAACATTTTTTAGGATGCAAACTGTGCTTTGTGATTTATAATTTTGGGTAGTTAAGATATAACTGCGTTGAGAATGCAGATCAGAATTGGGGGACGTTAAGATGGATGATTGACAACAAAGGTACAAGTTCCATTGTAAATATGTTTGTTAAAGTTGCCATTGGTTGAGGTCGGGGAAGAGTGTTCTAAGATGGTTTGGTGCACGGGACTGGGGTTTACTCTGCAAGGGTGGGTCCGAAGGGTCTGCGTTGGAGAGGTTCCCCAAAGTGTTCTAAGATGGTTTAGCCGTGTGCTACTGATACTTATGAGCTATGAATGTAAGTTGAAGAAAATAAAAAGCATCAAATACGATTTGGCTCAAGGTGATGATAAAAGATATGATTTCCTGGGATGTAAGGAGGAATATGGCTTTTGACTAGAGCTAAACTGTACAATTCAGTAACTTAGACTGGGCCCTTGGTGAATTGTTTAGCGTTGTACTTACAAAGCAGACAAAAGGCCGATAAAACATTGCAGGATTGCAGTAAGTCATTAGTTTTGGGGAGCAAGTAGACAAAAGTATTATGAAATAATTCTTTTACGGAGTACAGTTCTTATACTTGGCTTCAACTAGAGAGTATACAAGACCATTGCTTCTAAGAATTGAAAGAATTTTTCATAGAAGTATGAAAGCTTATTTTTGCTCATTTATAAAAAAACAATCCCAGGAATTAACAGCATAATAAAATCAAGAAACAATGAGAAGGGTGAGAGTAGAAGTTCATTTGTATAATGTTTCTTGGATGTCACAAAAGTTGCAGATTATGTCAACCATTAGGAGGATCATGAACGACTAGCTACCCAATTCCTTTGCTCAGATGTGTTTGTTTAAACTTAAAATCCAGAAGCACGAAATGTCATTGTTTTAGGCATTTTGAGAATGTTTCCTGGATTTCATTGTTTAGCCCATTGTTTCTTGGATTCCATTGGTTTGTTTCTCTTGGATCTGATCTTTTTCATCTCTTTCTTAGAGTTTCTTAAACTGAGTTGAACCTTATAATGCCATCTTTAAGGGAAACTCCTCATCTTCAAAAACAAAAATAAGATAAAATTTATTAAAAATAAGAATAAGAATTCTCTGTGAGCTGTTGTATTGCACATCTTGCACTTAGATCTAAATTTCTAATTAGAAGCCATATGGTTGTAATTAGACTACGAGATTACATAGAGACAGAGTTAGCAAATGATATTCAGCACTGTATTCAGGATGATTACTTTAAGAGTAACAATGTTTTATAGTGCTTGATCTATTTTTTTTTTTTATAAGTCTGCTTGATCTATATACATTCAATTATATGAAAACCATTAAAAACCAAGTTTTGAGGAATCCCAAGATCAAGAGAAGTATATCCATGTTTTGTACCAGGTTTTTCTATAGCTGTTTTGTCCAACTGTGGAGATGAACTAACCCAGTTTTTATAACCTTTTATTCTCTCCTATTAATGTCCATTGATTTTCGGATTTCAAATTCATTTTTATGTAAAATGAAACCGTTATAGATTATCTGTAACAAATGGTAGGGACCAGAACCCCTTCATGGCTATGGTTATCTGCCATGTTGTTTGTTTTTATAGGAAGTTCTAAGAATTTACTTATCAATAAAAAATAAAAGAAAATAAAAAAGTTCTAAGAATTTGCTCAATTAGATATATTGCAAAGTTGGTAATCTGAGCATAGGATTTAATGGGAGGATCAAATTAAAAAATTCCACCTTGGTGTTCTCTTATTATAACTTGCTCATTTTGTTCCCTATTTTTAACCTAGTTTGGTGGTATGCAGTTTTCCTGGTTCAAATTATGCCATCCGAATCTGATAAGTGGGGATGGAAACATGTCAGTGTGTTCGGTGGGTTTGACAAGGGAACTGGTACAAAAAGGTGGAAATGCAATCACTGTAATCTACGATACAATGGATCTTATTCCCGTGTTAGAGCTCACCTTCTTGGGTTCACTGGCGTTGGGGTCAAAAGCTGTCCAGAAATAGACAGGTCTTTGAGAGAAGCATTTCAGATCATGGAGGAAGAGCGCCTTGCACGAAAAAAGGAAAAGACTTCTGGAAAGCCAGGCAAGCGCATTCGAACTTCACGACCAAGTCTTAGCAGTGTTACCAAAGAAGATGTTGATGATATTGTAGCAAGATTTTTCTATGCTGATGGTTTTAATATCAAAGTTGTGAACTCTCCTTACTTTCTTGAAATGGCAAAAGCCATTGCTGCCTTTGGCCCTGGGTATGAACCTCCAACAAGAGATGAACTTTCTGATTCTTATTTAAGTAAAGAAAAAGGAAGGATCGAAAAATCCGTGGCTCTAGTTAGGGAGTCCTGGCCTCACACAGGATGCACAATGCTGTGTATCAGCCGCTTAGATAGTTCATTGGGTTGCCTCCACATTGATATATATGTCTGTAGTCCAAGGGGACTTGCCTTTCTGAAAGCAGTAGATATAGATGCGAATGATGATAATGTGTTCCCTGGTGCCCTTACTGATGCAATTATAGAAGTTGGGCCCACAAATGTTGTTCAGATAATCTCACATTTGGGCCCAGCCTGTAAATCTTCTGAATCCCTTATATTGTCAAAGTTCCCTCACATTTTCTGGTCTCCGTGTGCATCACACTCTATCTGCATGCTGATGGAAGAAATAGCTGAATTGGAGTGGGTTAAATCCGTTGTCATGTGTGCTAAGGAAACCGAGCAATGCATCATGGCATATCAACGCTCTTCTTCAGGTATTTTGATTCAAAACTTGGAAGGGAGTTCTGACCTGCTTTCTACCAAGTTTGTACCATCCTATGGCATTGTCCAGAGGATTTTTCAGCTAAAGCAAACGCTTCAAGAAATAGTTGCTGGTGAAGACTGGAAGCAATGGAAGCTTTGTATTCCAGAGGACATTGCAAGTATTGAAGCTGCCATTACTAGTGATGATTTTTGGAGCAGGGCTAATTTATTCTTGCAGTTATGCGAGCCTTTTTTAAGTTTCCTTGCTACACTTAATACTGATCAATCTGTGATGGGTGATCTTTATGATTGCCGGGTTCGGGCTCTTGAAGCTGTGAGAAGCCAGAGAATCGATAGTGTCTTGAATCTGTTGGAGGAATTGATAGAGAACAGATGGGATGCATTATTTTCTCCTCTTCATGCTGCTGGTTACATGCTTAATCCTAAATATTTTGGTAAAGGTCAAACAAGGGATAGAACTGTAATGCGTGGTTGGAAAGCCACTCTAGAAAGATATGAGGGTGAAGCTACTGCGAGACGAGTTCTCAGAGAGCAGCTTAGCTCTTACTGGCGACTAGAAGGATCGCTAGGAGAAGAAGATGCTGTGGATTGTAGAGATAAGATGGATCCGGTTACTTGGTGGGAGAACTTTGGCTTCGAAACTCCCCACTTACAGACACTAGCCGTGAAAGTTCTGAGTCAGGTTTCAAGTGTTGGAATGTGTGAAGAGATATGGCAAGATAATGATTTCCCATTTCAAAGAACAGCCAACAGGTTGGAAGTGGAAAGAGTGGAGGATCTTGTTTTTGTTCGAAACAACCTTAGACTACATAGCCAAAGAAATGGGATTTCAAGATCCCCATCTTTTCAAAGGAATCAAATTCCAAGCAGCCCATCTGGAATTAAAACGTGGGATGGTACTCGTCTTGATCAAATAAAGACGATATTTAGCATTCATGACACGTCCTGATAGCTTGTAAGCCATTTCTGTTTTGCTGCTGAAGTTAGTGGAGCCTTGGACACAGGTTAATTACTTGTTGAAGATAATGCCAGATTAGCAATAGATTCCAGAGTCTTGAAAAGGTGAGTGGCGTCAATGCCCATATCTTCAGCTTAAGAAAGATTGTTGGCTCATAAACTTGTCTTTAGAAATGCTTTCATCCTGAATTTGTTTCTAACTTGAGAGTAATGACTAACATATTATGCAGGTTCTCATAACTAGAATGAGAATTGTTTGGTCTATATACAGAGATTTTATAAAAGTAAACTTACAAACCGATATGACTTAATATGGTACATCTGATTGTAAATAATTTTTTATTTTGTAAAGTAGATCTAACGAATTGCATTAAACCATATGATTTTCTAAGCTTGTTTTTGTAAAATCTCTGTATAGATCTAGCACTTCTCAAGTAGGATTTTAGTAAAGAAAAAGATGATTGATTTAAGAAATGTGCAGCTCCATCAGGTTGTAATTCTCTTGCAGTAGAATATGTTGTACCCCAAACATTGCTTTGCACCCCATGTCCCAAACAGATTTTTATCCATTGAAGATAATTGAATTTCTTTTTTTTTCTTTTTTTTTTAATAAAGAATGTCTTGTTAATATGGCATTAAAATTTGATTTACGTTATCGACGTGGAAATTGATGGGATCTCACTTGCGTAAGGCCCATCACCAAGCCTCATATTCTTTGCTGAAGTAGTAAAAGCACTCCTTATCCATATATATATATATATATAATGTATGTATATATATATATATATGTATGTATATATATATATATGTATGTATATATATATATATGTATGTATATATATATATATATGTATGTATATATATATATATGTATGTATATATATATATATGTATGTATATATATATATATATATGTATGTATATATATATATATATATGTATGTATGTAAATATGGATATAAAAGTGCAAATGAAAAAAATATATATTTAGTGCCATAATGAATGCGCCTATTATATTTTCTCATTTTCATGTTGTAAGCTCTAAAAAAAAATAAAGTAGCATGTTAAAGAAGGCCCCACACGATGAAGAACTAGTAAATGAATGAAGGCATTTGCCATAATATTTGAAGACTTTAATATGGATTATTATCATATTTAATATGATGATCTAAATTAAAAAACAACATCGCTTACAAAATATTATCAGTAAATTATTATCATAATTTGATAATTAAATATATATTTTTTCTTATCAAATAAATGAACAAATATGTAGGTTTATTTTGCGCATGATTATAATACACTTTGATTTTCTTTTATTGGTAAGTTACATACATATCTATTTTAACTAAATTCATGATAATCTTGAATTTGACCTTATTCTTACAAAATGAGTTTTTCTTGGAATCAAAGCTTATTAACTTAAAATATTAATGAAAACAAGTGCACTTGCATGGGCTGGACGGGGCTCCATGCCGTAGATGTGGGGGGCGGGTGGCCCAGCCCAGCTTCGGGTTTCCCCACTCCGCTTATATTTATATATATATAATATATATATAAACAATTATATATTGTCATGTGTACTAGTGGGAATGGGAAGTGGGTTTTGTAAATATCTTCTTTAATGATCTTCATGAGGGGGAAAATGCCATTCTTTTTCTGCAAAATTTAGAGACCTTGAAAATCAAGCGTAACGTGCTTTTGCAGTAGATGGGGGAATAAAGTGGAAGCACTCATAAAGCATATATCAAGCATACAAGCAAGGAAATGTGGCGAAAACAAAAGGAGAAAAGGGAAAATAAAAGGAATTTAATTAAAATTAAAAATTAAAAAAAAAACTTTGACATTCCCAAAAGAGAATCCTCAACTCAAAGGTGATTTAAAGGAGAGGGGATGGGTCTGAGCGTCTAGGCAATAATCATTGGCCCTATTTACTTACTGAAATCCATCTATTTTCTTTTACCATATGGATTTTACTACCCTTTTTTCTAACTCTCTCAAAGCAGTGGCCATGATTGTTGATTCTCTTCAGTAGAGATCAACATCATAACCATATAATAAAGTCTTCATATCAACAGAATAACAAATGAATCATAACTATTGAAGGTGACATTTGTATCAACTCCAAGAAATGCATTGACCATTTTTTTTAAGAAAAATGGTAGTTCTTGCTACAACCCAATTGATAATATATAATATATATATATATATTTATATATTGGAAAAAAAATATACTGACCTTTAGCCAAGTTGCATTTTTTTTTAATCTCATCTGTTTAGTTGTTTTACTTTATTTTCTTTAAATATTTCATAAAGTATAGAAATGTTTTGTTAATTTAGCATATTAAAGAACAAGTCCATGCATTATAGGTTTTTTTTTTTTTTTCTATTCCTTTTTAAGAAACATATATAAATCCCAAAGACTAGGAGCTAAGGATGTAGAATAAGATGCTGAAAGGATATAGAAGAATATGCTTGATCAGTTCAAAATCATGCATGTAAAAAGGAAAAACCAACTAAAAAAAATTAATCAAACATTACAACTAGATCAATGACAAAAACGTGATAGAATTAGGAGTAAAACATTAACATTTTATGTCTTAAAGTCTTCAACTTTGTTTGTAAAAATGTCCTAAAACTGCTAGACAATCTCCTTCACAATTCATCTCATCACATTATTATAATTTTTTTAAATTTTCATATAAAATAAAATAAATAATTCAATTTTTCTAAATTTTAAAATAAAAATATATTTTGATAATATTTTATTTAATTTTTAATTTTAATTTTAACTATTTTATCACATTTTCAAAAACAAACGAGAGTTGCACCGACATTTGCGATCAAGACTTCATGATAAATGACAAAACATTTGTTGGTGGCTCCTAATCAGATAACTTGACCCAAAAAAGCTGCTTTATAATTCCCAGCATTAAATTTTTGTCCAAGTTGTTTATTTAAAAAAACCCCACAAAATACAAATGAAAATAGAATCCAAAGATTTCAATAATATATATATATATATATGGAGTGTCGGTTGGGAGAGCAACTGCAAAGTTCTGGCTTGTTCAGAAAAGCAAAGGTCGCATAAAAAAGAGCTGTTGATAGAAGCTTCACCAGCATCTATCTTTTTAATTAATTTGCAGCTTTTTCTTTACTCTTTTTTTTTTTTTACCTTCTTTTTTTCGTACAAGAAACACATGCAATATCAGAGTGACAGAGAGTCTGTTCTTTGAAGCCCACTTCCTATTTTTGTCATAGAATTGTGGTCAATGTCTTTGCTTTTAGGCCTAGCTGATGTGACAAGATGTTTTTAAATATTTTTAAACATCACACTTAAATATATAATATTTTCTAATTTTTTCGTATAATCATTATCAAAACATAAAATCCAATACGAATTTATCAAACCTTTTAATAAAACATAAAAATAATATAATTTTTTAAAATTTAGAAATAAAAATAATACTCAAATAATTTTTTTTAACTTTATAATTTTTTTTTTCTTTTTCATTTCTTAAAATTTAATAATCTTATAAAATTCAAAGTATTTCAATATTATTTATAAATATTTTAAGTGTTCAAACTGGACTAAAAAGTAAAAAGAAAGATCTTACCATTTAGTTTTACAAAACATGTCCATAATTAGCATTTACTAAAAATTGAAAAACATTAAAAACAAAAACACAAAACAAAAACAAAAAGGAAAAAAAGATCTGAATTAGAATGGGGGTGTAATTGGTAGAATATTCCACCAATTATCCACACTCAAAACGTGGGGTTCACATGTCTAACTTTGGGCACATTATCCCCGTGATTACCTTCATCTTCCCCCAAGTATCGGAAGAATTCTGAACTAACAGCCAAAAAGATTGAAAAAAAAACAAACAAACAAACAGAGATAAGGGTTAGTCGATTTGGCCTTCAACAGTACCCCTAATATGAAATGACTTTGGCTTATATCACTGATTAACACTAATACAATGCTTAAGCTTTAGAATATTAAGGGGTATATGTGTTAGGGACCCCGGTCAAGTCCCTAAACACTAAGTCCTCTTCGGCAATAGGCTTCTTTGGTTGACCGACTCCAAGTCCTTCACTTGCTTGGTTCACGCTCAAGACGGTCTATGGTGGCACTTTGGGTAGGGTGAGGTTAGTGTTAAGGCTAATTGGAAGTGTATGGAAAGTGGGAAAAATGGCTAAGTGTGAGATCACAAGAGTGAGTGGTGCACGGCCTAGGGTGAGCTAGGGTTGGCGCCACTTGCATGAGGTTTAGGGTTTGGATGAATGATGATGGACGGCTAGGGTTTTAGGTGATGGGATGATTAGGGTTTAGAGCTAGGGCAAATGAGGTGGGCGGCCAAGGCTTGGCCGAATGGGGTAGGTGATTGTTTTTAGGAAAGTTTCCTAAAAACTTGGGATGTGTTTTGGTTTAGGGTTATGGCCGGCCAAGATGTTCCAAGGGGTCAACTAGGGTTTCCAATTTGGAAACTCTAGTTTGGTAAGTGGAGTGGGCGGCTAGGTTAATTCAAATGAGGCAAGGAGCCAAAATTTGAATTTGAACCTTGTATGGAAAGTGTATCTCGGCTAGGGATGGAATGGATTGGATGAGGGGTGTTTTTGGGAGTGATGGCCGAATATGGTAAGTAGGGCAAACAAGGGTTGGTCGAGTATGTGGTTGGAAGGAAGATCAAATGGGCTATGGTACTCACTTGTTGGCCGAATCACTCAAGAACACTTATGAACAAAGTATGAACAATGCACATAAATTTCAGGATCAATAAGTAATCAATGGAGAACAAGATAATGAATGGAAAATACTCATAAGATAGATAGAATGGATCACACTTATTCACGAATTGCAAAGTGTGATCCTCTCCTTAGGGATTCACGAATTGCACCCCAAAGAGCCCAAGTGCTATGCACCGAATGTGATCTCAAGAACAACTTAGTCCACAATGGCTATTGTCAAAAGATGTGAAAGAAATGGCTAAGGGTCCTATTTATAAGGTTACAACTTGGAAACCCCCAAAAGGCCCCTTTGAAATAAAAGGAATTAAAAATGAAATAAATAATTAAATGACAAAAATGAAGATAGTGGCATGGACCACTAGGCCGTGGCATGCATGAGCCAAGGGTCGGCTAGGGTGGTGCATGGTGGTCCTCGGTCTGGTCCATGGCTAAGTGGCTCGGCATGGCTGGCTAGGGTGCATGGCTTGGTGCCATGCATGGGCCGGCTGGTGGCCATGGCATGGTGCCATGTTCGGCCTGCTGAAGGTGGCTAGCCACGTGAGCCTGCTGCAAGGCATGGGCTGGAGCCATGCGCTGGATGGCATGCCTGGTGGGCATGCCACTGACCTGCTCTGCATGGCACGGGCTGGAGCCGTGCGCTGGATGGCATGCCTGGTGGGCATGCCACTGGCCTGCTCTGCATGGCACGGGCTGGGCCCGTGCGCTGGATGGCATGCCTGGAAGGCATGCCACTAACCTCGCTGGGGTGCGGCAGGAGAGCCATGCGGCTGGGGGCCTGGTCGGCTGCAGGTGCTCGGGTGTGCGCATGGCTGTGCGCATGGGCGTGCGCACGGCCATGCGGTCTGGCTGGGCGCGCAGGGCTGTGTGGCCTGCGTGGGAGTGCGGGGCCATGCGGCCTGCGTGGGCGTGCGGGGCCGTGCGGCCTGCGTGGGCGTGCGGGGCCATGCGGCTGGCCCGCATGCGCAGGGCCACGCGGCCTGCGTGCAGGCGCAAGGCCATGCGGCCTGCATGCATGCGTAGGGCCGGGTGGGCTGCGCGCGCGCGCTGAGCCCTGCGGCCTGCGTGCATGCGCCGGGCCGCGCGGTGCATGGGCATGCGCATGGGCGTGCGCATGCCTGGCCATGCGCGGGGCTGCGCATGGCCACTAACCTCGCTAGGGTCGAGGTGCCGCGCGCGCACGGCTTGCATGCTGGGCACCCCGTGCTTGTCAAGGCACGGGCCAAGGCATGCATGTGGTCGGTCCAAGAGCATGCTGGGCGCCCCGTGTGTGACAAGACACGGGCCAAGGCATGCTCGAGGCATGATCAAGGGGCATGTCCCGGACATGGCTAGGACATGGGCGGCTCCTTTGGAGGCGGTTTTACGTGGGGGTCTAACAATCCCCCTCTCTTTAAGACTATCCTTGCCCTCAAGGATAAATTGAGGGAATCTCTCCCTTATATCATCATAGTCTTCCCAAGTAGCCTCTTCCTTTGGTGCTTTCCCCCATCTAATTAAAACTTGCCACACATCTTGTCTTTTTCTCCCCCTTGGCACAACCCTATAATTAAGGGCCTCCTTTGGTTGTAAGAGCATACGCCCTTCTTCATCAAACTTAGGTAGCTCTTCCACAATGAGACTAGGATCACCAATCCTCTTCTTGAGCACGGTCACGTGGAACACCGGATGTAGTTTGGAACTTGGAGGAAGTTCCAACCTATAAGCCACTTCACCAATCCTCTCAAGCACTTTGAAAGGCCCATAGTATTTCTTGGCCAACTTCAAGTTAAGCTTTTTTCTCAATGTCATTTGGCCGAATGGTTGTAGCTTCAAGTACACATAGTCTCCCACTTCAAATGTGACCAATCTTCTACCCTTATCATAGTATTTCTTCATTCTTTGTTGGGCCTTGGCAAGTTCTCTTTTAACCTTCACTATTATCTCATCTCTAGTGATCAACTCCTCCTCCACTTCATTGTTCTTGGCCGTGCCTCTCTCATAACTTACTAATGTTGGTGGAGCTCTTCCATAGACAACTTCAAACGGGCTCCTTTGTATGGAAACATGAAAGGTGGTGTTATACCAATACTCGGCCCAAGTCAAATACTCACCCCATTTCCTTTGCTCTTCATGGCAAAAACACCTCAAGTATTGCTCAAGAGTCCTATTAACAACTTCGGTTTGCCCATCGGTTTGAGGATGATAAGATGAGCTAGCTTTCAACTTGCTCCCTTGGAGCTCAAACATCTCCTTCCAAAAGGAACTCATGAAGACTCTATCTCGATCCGTGACTATGCTCTTTGGGAATCCATGAAGCTTCACAACATTGTCAATAAATGCCTTTGCCACACTCTTGGTTGTGAATGGATGAACAAGTGGAATGAAATGACCATACTTGCTTAATCTATCCACCACCACAAGTATTACCTCAAACCCGCCACTAGTGGGAAGTCCCTCCACAAAGTCCATGCTTAAGTCTTCCCAAATCAAGTTAGGAATTGGGAGAGGTTGTAAGAGCCCGGATGGTGGTCTTGTATCATACTTGATCTTTTGGCATGTGTCACACTCGGCCACAAGGGTCTTCACGGCCTTTTTGATCCCTTCCCAATAAAAGAAGTGCTTCACTCTAATGTAGGTTCTCAACCAACCCGAGTGGCCTCCTTCTTTGCTATTGTGGAAATGGTCTAGGATCTCTCTTCTCAAGTTAGGAACATTCGGCACATATACATGCTCCTTGTAGTAGATCAAGCCGTCCCTCACCTTGAAGCCAACCACCCCATCACCTTGAGCCTCTAAAAGCTCAACAATCTCTATGGCTCTAGCATCAATCTTTGTAGCTTCTCGGATCTTGTCCCATATCATCCATTCGGCCCCACTCAAGGCCAACATATTCGGTTCTTCTTCTTCATGCACTAGCCACAATGTTGAACTCCCCTCTTTTCTACTCAAAGCATCCGCCACTTTGTTCTCTTTACCCGGTTGGTAAATGATGTCATACTCAAACCCAAGTAGCTTCACTAAGAACTTTTGTTGCTCCGGGGTGACAATTTTTTGTTGTAACATATGCCTTAATGCTTGTTGATCGGTTATGATGGTGAATTTTCGGCCCAACAAGTAAGGCCTCCACATCTTAACCGCATGGACAACCGCAAGCATTTCCCTAGCATAAGTGCTCCAAGCTTTCTTCATAGGGCCGAGAGCTTTGGAGATGAAAGCCAAGGGCCTCTTGTCTTGAACCAAAACCGCCCCAATCCCCTCACCACTAGCATCGGTGTAGACCTCAAAAGGCCTCTCAAAATTAGGTAAGGCCAACACGGGTGTCTTGGTCATTGCTCTCTTCAATTCCTCAAAAGCATCTCTTGCCCCTTGGTTCCACTCAAAGTTGTCCTTCTTCAACAAGGATGTGAGTGGCTTAGCTATGAGCCCATAATTCTTTACAAACCGTCTATAGTAACCGGTTAGCCCCAAAAAACCTCTAAGGGCCGAAACATCCTTTGGTAGTGGCCAATCCACCATGGCCTCAATCTTTCTTTGATCCACTTTCACCCCCTCTCCCGAGATGAAGTGACCAAGGTACTCCAATTCTTCCTCCATAAAGGCACATTTGGAAGCCTTAATGAAGAAGTGATGCTCTTCCAATATCTTCATAATAATCCTCAAGTGGTCTTTGTGCTCTTCAAGGGTCTTGGAGTATACCAAGATGTCATCAAAAAACACTAGCACGAACTTCCTCAAAAGAGGCTTGAAGATGGTGTTCATGGCGGCTTGAAAGGTGGATGGAGCATTGCACAATCCAAATGGCATGACAAGGTATTCAAAGTGCCCGGAGTGTGTTCTAAAGGCCGTCTTGTGGACATCCTCCTCCTTCATTCTAATTTGGTGGTAGCCCGCCCTCAAGTCTAACTTGGAAAAGACCCTTGCTCCATGGAGCTCATCAAGCATCTCATCTACGGTGGGGATAGGGAATCTATCCTTCACCGTGGCTTCATTCAAGGCCCTATAATCGGTACAAAACCTCCATGTCCCATCCTTCTTCCTCACAAGTAGCACGGGGGAAGAGAATGGGCTAGTGCTTGGCCTAATCAACCCATTCCTCAACATTTCATCGACTTGCCTTTCTATCTCTCCCTTTTGGAAATGGGCATACCGGTATGGTGGGACATTTACCGGTCTCTTCTCATCCACTAGCACAATCCGATGGTCAAAGAGCCTAGAAGGTGGCAATGAAGTAGGCACCTCTAGAACTCTTCTATGGTCCTTCAAGACCTCAATTACCTCCTCGGGCAGCCCCTCCAATTCGTTCTTAGGCTCATTCTTGACACTCTTTTCAACATTCCACAAAGAGTCTTCACCGGCTACCATAATTGCAAAACATTGAGCTCCTCCCTTGCATAACTTCTCAAACATGATAGCCTCACAAGAGGTGACTTCTTTGGATGTTAATGCGGTCCATACTCTCTTCTTTGATCCGAGCTTGAACTCCATGGTCATATTATGGTAGTCATGTATTACTCTCCCAAGGCCCTTAAGCCAAGCGTTGCCTAACACCACATCAAGTCCGACAAGCGCCAACACATGTAGGTCGGCCACAATCCTCACCCCTTGAATGTTCATCTTTACCTCTTTGACAAGCCCATCACACCTAAGCTTGTTCCCATTTGCTACCTTCACTTCAAAGGGTTCAATGGTGCACGGCTTCAATCCCACTTTGTTCACAATATTGGCATTGACAAAGTTGTGGGTGGATCCACTATCCACTAGGAGGGTCACTTCAAACTTCCCCACCCATGCCATCACTCTCATGGATGTAGGTCTTTGGACACCCGAAATAGCATTCAAGGACAATTCGGCCTCCTCTAGTGTCTCACTAGATTCGGCCTCCACATACTCGGGTCCATCACTAGTTGATTCTTCATGCTCTTCTTTCTCTTCTTCACTTGTGTCTTCTTCAAGCAACACATATGCTTGACCGGCCTTACACTTGTGCTCTTTGTTCCACTTGTCACCACATTTGAAACAAAGCCCCTTCTTGATCCTCTCTTGGACCTCTTCTCTTGATAACTTTTTTACTTCATAAGGCTTTGGTTTAGATGCACTCCCTACTTCCTCCTTGCCCTTCCAAGGAACTTTGGTTTGCAAAGGTTTGGTGAACTTGCTCCCCATGTCCTTGAATTGACGCTTCTCAATGTGAGTGCTCTCCTCCAAAATCTCGGCCATCCTCATGACCTCTTGAAGCCTTGTTGGTTGCTTCAATTTGATCTCTTTGGCTAGCCACGGTTTCAAGCCATCTACAAATGTACCAATTAGTGCCTCTTCGGACCAACCCCTCACTAAGGTTTGGAGTTGCCGAAATTCATCTATGTAATTGTGCACCTTCCCTTCTTGTTTCAACTTGGCAAGTTGCCCATGGTGGTTAACAATTGGTGAGGGGCCGAATTGCATCAAGAACTCCTTCTCAAAGGCCGTCCATCCTAGACGTCTCCTCTCCTTGTCATATTGATCACGTAGCCATCTCCACCACTTACTTGCTCTTCCCTCAAGATGGAAGCAAGCGGTTGATACTCTCTCATCTCTTGGAACTTCATAGACCCGGAAGTAGTGGTCTACTTTATCTAACCACTCATAAGGATCTCCCCCATTGAACTTGGGAAAATCTACCTTTGGTCGCCTAGGTCCCCGGTCATGAGCCCGGTTTCCTCTTCTTTCATCAAAGTGATCATCATCATGTCTTCGGTTTCTATAGCCCCTCTCTCTATCTCGGTTGTGATGTCTTCCATTGGCATAGCCACCATAATCATTCGGTTCCTCATGGCCCACATCATACTCGGCCTCATAGTGTTCTTCATGCCTTGGAATTTCCAACCTCACATCTTGAGGTTCCCTCCAATTACTTGGACTTCTAGTTCGATGATCCTCCTCTCTAATCCATCTTTCTACGGCCACTTGGTCATTCTCAACACGGCCTCCTCTTCTATACTCGGCTCTTGGTGGATCATGCATGGAACCCGTCACACTAGTCTCGGCTCCATCAACAAAGGCCTCTTGCCTTTGCCCATTCGGACTAGGGACTCTCCTTTGGCCATTGTGCTCGGCCAACCTTCTTTCAAGCCTCTCAAGACTTGCATTATTCTCACGTCTCATGGCATCCGTGGCACGCCTATTCTCTTCGGTCTCACGGGCATTAGCATTCAAAGCCATCCTTAGTTCGGCCAATGAGGATGTGACCTCACCAAGGACACTAGTCAACTTTGTGGTGTGCCCCTCCAAAGCTTCGAGGCGTTCCCGGTTGGAACCACCTTGATCCTCGGCTTCATTCTCTCCTCGGTTCATGGTTCCTTGGCTTGCACTGAATCTTGCAACTGAGTCTTGCAACTGAACTTGCAACTGAGTCTTGCAACTGAGCTTGCAAACTGAGCTTGCACGGAAATTGGACAGCACTTCGGTTGGTGGAGCTTGATCACGGCTCAAAGGTCCAACCTTGGGTCCCCCACCTTCAAGGGTGGTCGACCCCTCTTGCACACGGTCCAACCTCGGGTCCTCTACCTTCAAGGGTAGCCGACCCCTTCGAGAACTCTACTCCGTCCTCTACCTCAACCCCCAAACTCTAATTTCACAAGTAATATCACAGATAAATGGGATCCAACGAGGGTCTCCCCCAACCAATTCACAAAGTTTGGGTTAACGCGTCGTTTACCTCGTGGAGAAGTGAGAACTTCTCAAAAACACCAAGCAAGATGCCTCTCAATGAAAGCACCAATTAATGTTAGGGACCCCGGTCAAGTCCCTAAACACTAAGTCCTCTTCGGCAATAGGCTTCTTTGGTTGACCGACTCCAAGTCCTTCACTTGCTTGGTTCACGCTCAAGACGGTCTATGGTGGCACTTTGGGTAGGGTGAGGTTAGTGTTAAGGCTAATTGGAAGTGTATGGAAAGTGGGAAAAATGGCTAAGTGTGAGATCACAAGAGTGAGTGGTGCACGGCCTAGGGTGAGCTAGGGTTGGCGCCACTTGCATGAGGTTTAGGGTTTGGATGAATGATGATGGACGGCTAGGGTTTTAGGTGATGGGATGATTAGGGTTTAGAGCTAGGGCAAATGAGGTGGGCGGCCAAGGCTTGGCCGAATGGGGTAGGTGATTGTTTTTAGGAAAGTTTCCTAAAAACTTGGGATGTGTTTTGGTTTAGGGTTATGGCCGGCCAAGATGTTCCAAGGGGTCAACTAGGGTTTCCAATTTGGAAACTCTAGTTTGGTAAGTGGAGTGGGCGGCTAGGTTAATTCAAATGAGGCAAGGAGCCAAAATTTGAATTTGAACCTTGTATGGAAAGTGTATCTCGGCTAGGGATGGAATGGATTGGATGAGGGGTGTTTTTGGGAGTGATGGCCGAATATGGTAAGTAGGGCAAACAAGGGTTGGTCGAGTATGTGGTTGGAAGGAAGATCAAATGGGCTATGGTACTCACTTGTTGGCCGAATCACTCAAGAACACTTATGAACAAAGTATGAACAATGCACATAAATTTCAGGATCAATAAGTAATCAATGGAGAACAAGATAATGAATGGAAAATACTCATAAGATAGATAGAATGGATCACACTTATTCACGAATTGCAAAGTGTGATCCTCTCCTTAGGGATTCACGAATTGCACCCCAAAGAGCCCAAGTGCTATGCACCGAATGTGATCTCAAGAACAACTTAGTCCACAATGGCTATTGTCAAAAGATGTGAAAGAAATGGCTAAGGGTCCTATTTATAAGGTTACAACTTGGAAACCCCCAAAAGGCCCCTTTGAAATAAAAGGAATTAAAAATGAAATAAATAATTAAATGACAAAAATGAAGATAGTGGCATGGACCACTAGGCCGTGGCATGCATGAGCCAAGGGTCGGCTAGGGTGGTGCATGGTGGTCCTCGGTCTGGTCCATGGCTAAGTGGCTCGGCATGGCTGGCTAGGGTGCATGGCTTGGTGCCATGCATGGGCCGGCTGGTGGCCATGGCATGGTGCCATGTTCGGCCTGCTGAAGGTGGCTAGCCACGTGAGCCTGCTGCAAGGCATGGGCTGGAGCCATGCGCTGGATGGCATGCCTGGTGGGCATGCCACTGACCTGCTCTGCATGGCACGGGCTGGAGCCGTGCGCTGGATGGCATGCCTGGTGGGCATGCCACTGGCCTGCTCTGCATGGCACGGGCTGGGCCCGTGCGCTGGATGGCATGCCTGGAAGGCATGCCACTA
The DNA here is from genome assembly GCA_029856935.1 of Cyclocarya paliurus. Taxonomy (NCBI): domain Eukaryota; kingdom Viridiplantae; phylum Streptophyta; class Magnoliopsida; order Fagales; family Juglandaceae; genus Cyclocarya; species Cyclocarya paliurus. The sequence continues at coordinate 6,435,892 of CM056958.1, forward strand.
ACCTCGCTGGGGTGCGGCAGGAGAGCCATGCGGCTGGGGGCCTGGTCGGCTGCAGGTGCTCGGGTGTGCGCATGGCTGTGCGCACGGCCATGCGGTCTGGCTGGGCGCGCAGGGCTGTGTGGCCTGCGTGGGAGTGCGGGGCCATGCGGCCTGCGTGGGCGTGCGGGGCCGTGCGGCCTGCGTGGGCGTGCGGGGCCATGCGGCTGGCCCGCATGCGCAGGGCCACGCGGCCTGCGTGCAGGCGCAAGGCCATGCGGCCTGCATGCATGCGTAGGGCCGGGTGGGCTGCGCGCGCGCGCTGAGCCCTGCGGCCTGCGTGCATGCGCCGGGCCGCGCGGTGCATGGGCATGCGCATGGGCGTGCGCATGCCTGGCCATGCGCGGGGCTGCGCATGGCCACTAACCTCGCTAGGGTCGAGGTGCCGCGCGCGCACGGCTTGCATGCTGGGCGCCCCGTGCTTGTCAAGGCACGGGCCAAGGCATGCATGTGGTCGGTCCAAGAGCATGCTGGGCGCCCCGTGTGTGACAAGACACGGGCCAAGGCATGCTCGAGGCATGATCAAGGGGCATGTCCCGGACATGGCTAGGACATGGGCGGCTCCTTTGGAGGCGGTTTTACGTGGGGGTCTAACAATATGCCTTTACGGTTTGTTTGGATTCAGAAAGTATTTCATCTCATCATTATAATTTTTTCAAATCTCAAAACAATAATAATATTAAAAAATAATATTTTTTTTTAACTTTCATCTTTTATCTAAAACTATCTCATCTCATCTCAGAATCCAAACCAATCCGTACATGTCCCTTACTTAATTTGTGAATTAGTGGTATTAGATTTCATTATAGAGTATTCTACAAGTTTTCCAAAAGATCATTCCATAAGATTAATTATGTTACATGATTAGTGATTAATTAGAGATCCTCTTAATCATTTGCCCGAAATGGGATACCAAAAGCCAAAGGGTGCGATTCAAGTCTCTAATTTCAGGATAAAAATCTTCTCTAATTCTCTATCTGAATTGGATGGTTGAATTGAAAAGGAGATAAATATTGCGTATGAATCTTATAATATTAATATTACTCGAGTATTATGTAAATATCACGAAGACATTTAATGATTTGTCTTTTCAATATTTGAATTAAACGATTCATAAAGAATTGAAAATGAGTGACATCCAAAAATTAGAGATTTGTACCCCACACTTATTGCAAGAATTTTGAAGCACAACCCAACTTCGAGCCTCAAAATATGCATGGCGTGCAGCTATTGGTGCATGTGTCATCTGTATTATATTCCATACGAATATTAAAGTACCTCAATTATTTCTGATTACGAAATACGGAAAAAAATAAAGGAATAACAAGTACTAGGAAAATGACACATTGACAGAGAAAACCTAGAGCAAGGCTGTTTAGTAGGCTGAATTGGTATACGTGGTTGTATATAAACTATATAATTAATCTACACATTAAGCCACAGCTCTAAATTCTATGTCATTAATGGTAACATTATTGAGAAAGATGGTAGCAAATTAGTTTTTGGAGGGGTAAAAAAAGAAAAAAAATGTTTAAATAATGAGTTCCCATAATGAAAAGAAAAAAGAAATGTGAAAAATGATATTTACAGTCTTATAGTATGTAAATTTCACGTAATTTTTTTATTTAAAAAAGATCAATATAAGAATCATATGAAAAAATTATTTTTTTAATAATAAATCTTACTTTCTTTTTAAAATGAGTGTACGGACTTATACATCACAAAACTGTATCTAATATTAATAAAAAAAAAACTATGAATTTATCACTTTCCATTTGGAGTTCAATCCTCAAGAAATTCAGAACTAGCATATTCTGGTTCACATGCCTGTGTTCTGCCAATGCAATGAAATATTTTATTAATTTGAAATAGAAAATTATGCACTTCAAAAAAAAAGGAGGAAGAATACAAAATTTTATTCCACTCTCTATTAGGAAAAATAAAATAAATTATGTTTGTTACGTTATTTTTACTCTTAACTCATCTCATCTTATCTCATTATTATAATTTTTTTAAACTCTCTTATAAAATAAAATAAATAATTCAATTTTTTTTAAATATCAAAATAAAAATAATATTAAAATTTTTTTTTTTAATTTTAAACTTTAATTTAAATTTCTCTTATTTCATCTTATCTACAAAAACAAAAACAAACGGAACTTTATCTTTTGTTTGCAAATTTTTTTTCCATTTTCAAAGATAAAGACAGAAAGAAATCTAAATTTTAACGAAGTGTCTCATCAAACTCAAAAACACTTCACACAGCAATGTACACGTGGATAGTATCTCAATATACTGAAGACAAATTAATGGCTTTAAACGTATTTAGCATGAGAGTGTTCAAGACCACCTATATACATCTAGAAATGCCACATCAGTATCAATACAATTAAAAATTAGAAATGTGTCACTTACAGGTCACATATACCCACGTGTATTAAAGATTAAACAAGACACTTAAAAATATTATGACATGTTAAGAAAACATTTAAGAACCCAATTTTTTTTTAAAAAAAATAAATAGAGGTAAAAATAAATGAATTAGAACTTTAAAATAGAAATATTAAAATGTGTAACCCAATTCTTTCCTGTTTTCAGTTTTATTTTTATTTTTGTAATTTTCTATTTCAAAAAATCTTCTAGCCTTTTAAGTGATTATATTTTTACTTTTTAAACCATTTTTTTAAAAGTTTTTTAAATACATCTAGCAGAAAAAGTTGTCTGTAAAGTGACACATGTCGAACTGTCATTGGTGTTTATAGTAAATTTTTAACAATTTATTAATATAAAATATGATGTACTGATCTCATTTTTATGAGCTTAAAAGGCTGAATTAAGAACTACTAAACCAATTTGCATTTACAATAAATTACAATGATCAGTCGTTTTTATACATTTTATTTTAATCATCAAAAGATTTTCAGTGTACCAATCTCGTCCTTTCGGAGAGATTTACATGAAAATTAAGCAATTATAGTGATGAACTAAATGAAGCACCCCTTAAATTGCAAAGTTCATAAATTCTCAAGCTTCGGGTTCTTCATAAATTTGCAATGGTCCACTCCTATAATTTCATGAGGTTAGTTCAGGCTACTGAAAATGTCGTTCCTTGTTGAAATGATGAAGATAATTATTCCCTTTTTCCTGCAAAACCGTGATGCATCATGCAGCCACTCTCATTTGCGGTTGGGACAGTTGTGAAAAGGCTTGGGAATATAAATTTTTAAAGACAACATCAACGATGAGAATGCGTCCTTGAAATCCAAAAATCCGAACCAGACAAGAAGTAAATTATTCACAAAAAAGTAAAACCAAACAGTACCAAAAATGACTATATAATAACCCTTTTTCTCTGTGTCTGCTCATCTCTCTCTCTCGCAAGCAATGCCACAATACGTTTCTGTCTCTGCTTCATTTCTATCGTGAAAAACAGGACGTATTGGCTGGCACGGAGTGTGAGAGGCCAGAGCCTAAGTTTGAGTGAAAGTTAAAGATTCTTTTTAATCTGCATTTACTATTTGTGGGAGGGGGGAGATCTCCAGTACCCTTCTCTTTGTATTTGTATCCTTATATATTGAAGTGACAAAGCCACTTGCAAAGTGTCCCAACTCCATTACATTTTAGTAACACATAAACCCAAATTAGAGAGAGAGAACTCTTGGGTTTTACGGGGCCTCCATCTTCTGTGCCGAGACAGTGAGAGATGGCTGAGATTTCGCAGAAGATTCTGTTGCCGGAAACGTTTCATGGGGTGAGAGATGAGATTTCAGGTCAAATTGGGATGATGTGGGAGCTCATCAAAGCGCCATTGATAGTGCCTCTGCTGACTCTTGGGGTGTACATTTGCTTGGCCATGTCGCTCATGCTCTTCATGGAGAGGCTTTACATGGGAGTGGTTATCATCCTCGTCAAGCTCTTCTGGAAGAAACCAGAAAAGCGTTACAAATATGAGCTCTTGCAGGAAGACTTGGAAATGGGCAGCTCCAATTTCCCTGTGGTGCTTATCCAAATCCCAATGTACAATGAAAAAGAGGTGTGTTTAGTGTTTTTCTTCTTCTTCTCTCTCTCTCTTTTGGCTGCTTTCCTGTGTTTTTTACCATTGGAGTTCTCTTTTTGGTGCTATTTGTTCTTTCCTGGGTTCTTTGAAAGTTCTAAAGCTCGATGCTTTTCTTTGCCTTGTGTTTTCATGGATGTTTGGGTCAGGTCTACAAGATCTCCATTGGAGCGGCATGCGGACTTTCATGGCCGTCGGATCGTCTCGTGATCCAAGTTCTCGATGATTCAACTGATCCTGCCATCAAGGTACCCTCCATTTGTCATAAACCCATCAAATCACTTCCTAAAACGATACTAACAACTCAGTTTTGACTTACATGAGTGTTGCAAATTGCAATGGCGAGATGGGCCAATTCTCCATTTCTCTGTTTCTGTCACATACAAATTCAATTACCAAAATCACGCACCCCTGAATTCCTACTCATGTCAACCTTTTTCTTGATCTGGGTCTATTTATCTTCTACCATTTGGTCCACTTTTTAGCAGTTCCTGATCTGGGTTCTTCTGCTGCAACAAAACCAAATTATGAAAGTAGAAACTAAACCTGTTTGATATATACAATGTTGCAGCAAATGGTGGAAGTGGAATGCCAGAGATGGGCAAGCAAAGGCATAAACATAACGTATCAAATCAGAGAGAACAGGGTAGGGTACAAGGCTGGGGCACTCAAAGAAGGTCTGAAGAGAAGCTACGTCAAACACTGCGAGTACGTAGCCATTTTCGACGCTGATTTCCGGCCTGAGCCCGACTATCTCCGGCGAGCCATCCCTTTTCTCGTCCACAACCCCCAGATTGCGTTGGTACAAGGTCGCTGGAGATTTGGTAAGTTTTACCACTTTGACAGAGATCATCATTATATTTTGGCCGTTAATTACAGTCATTAAATTGGCCTATTTATCTTCGATGTGCTTAGGAAAGTGTCGGTGCTCTGCTCTTTCTTTGCTTTTTTTTCCTTTTTTATTTTTCTTCTGCTTGTCGTCGGCGGGATTTGTTGCAGACTGCATGGTGTCTACGAAAGGGGGAGGAACCCAATAATCACGGGAGTGGAGCCCACACTTTGCTCCTCTCTTTTCGACACTTGCTTGGCTCTAGACCGTACACCACTCACTCTGCAGTTAACGGGTCCAGAAATTTATTTTCTTGGTAGAATTAATTGCTTTTATAATTATTGAATATCTTTTTATACAAATAATTAAATAAATATGATTGCACTTTTTATTTTATTTTTAGTAAAACATCGCAATTTACGGATAAAGAAAAGACTCGGCATATTCGATATTTCTATTGGAAGATGAGAAAAACAAGTGAAAATGAGAAAACTACTGGTCCAGTGGAGAATAGCAAAAGAAAATGAGACTTGGGAGAGTAATATAAAGTTACATATTATGATTTGGTTTTTATGAAAAGGGAAATGATTTTTACAGGATCCTTATTTGTTTTCACAACAGATCTCATCTTAACAAATCATTATAATTTTTTTAAATTTTTATACAAAATAAAATAAAATAATTTAACTTTTTAAATCTTAAAATAATAATAATATTAAAATTATATATTTTAATAATATTTTATTTTATTTTATTTTATTTTTAACTTTTATCTCATTTTATTTGTAAAAATAAATTAGTCCATTTGTGTGCAAGATTGTAAATATAGGATTCCCATAAAAAAAATATATTTTTTTAACAACGGATTCTATTATTTTTCGAAGAGAGTGCTCAAGACTTGTGCGAATTTCTTTCATAAAACTTTGATATTTGAGTTTTGAATTTTGGCATAAATATAAACATATGAACTTCATAATATATATAATTCTTAAGAGGTAGATGTGTTATATAACATTTTACAATAATTGGTAAGGGGGAGGTGCATATTTTCTCTACCAATTGTGGAATTGGGTTCAAGAGGATTCCATCCTTAGATATTGTAGACAACACACACACTTCGCACCCCAACATGGAGTGTTTTGAGTTTTATTTATGAGTGTATTTTTCTTATCGACTGATAAATAAATTTTTTATAATGTTATATAATTATATATATATATATATAGAGAGAGAGAGAGAGAGAGAGAGAGGGGTATGATTAGTAGGTGAGTTTCATATTAGTCGTATTAAAAAATATTTTAATGGCCATTAATGTTAGGATTTGTGTGCAGATTTATGATGTGAATGTATTGGACATAAGTCGCCCGACCTAATTGCATTATCATTCAGTTTTTAATGCATGTTTCCTTTTTGTATCGGATTGACGTTACTGTCCTAGCCTAGCCTTTTAGACTCAGTTTCTGAATGTTTGAGGTTGGGTTAGTTTTGTCAGTTGTTAAGTTCTGCGTTGCATTTGATCAACGACCCGGATCGTTCGGTCAAAAGGTCAACTCCTCTGGGACACGGTGAAAGGATAAGGTCAATTGAGTCATTTTGCCTTCCCACGTGCTCGTATATATATATATATATAGTCTTTAATGAAATAATTGAGCGAAGAGGTGGGTCCCAAGTAAAAATAAGAAAGAAATATAAGAAGTGGTCAGGACCACCTGTCCAAATGGTGGACCTCTGTCTGCTTGCCGACACTTGGACTTTAGTATGCTCCCTCAGCTTGACGTGGCAAATTTTCATTTGGCTCACGTGAGGATAGTTCTACTTCATGTGAGGATAGCCCCTACTTTCCTCTCGCTTCTTTTTTTTTTTTTTGGGAGAATCAAATGGGCGGGTGCCAGTTCATCAGTCATAGGGGATTCGTGAGGGTGGGGCCCTACCTGATTTCTGTCCCTTTTGTTCAACTAAGATGAGAAGCTTTGACAGGAGAAATTCTAGTGAAAATAAAAAAAAACATTTCATTTCTTTTTAATTATTAATGCTTTAAGCAAAATACATATAATCTTTGCACTGTTCCTGTAATTCTTTTTGTGATTGATTAAAGTTTGTGAATATTTACCATTTTATGATTGATAAAACAGAATTAAATGTGAAAAACAAAATTAAATTGTTTTTGCAGTGAATGCTGATGAGTGCTTGTTGACAAGAATGCAAGAGATGTCGTTGGATTATCATTTCACAGTTGAGCAAGAAGTTGGATCTGCAACACATGCATTCTTCGGTTTCAACGGTAATTTCGCTTCACATAATACCCGTTTTTTCTGCATTAATCGAGATTTTACTGAAGTTAATCCACGCTACTTAGACCATATCAACTAATGAGATTGTTCTAACTATACTTGTTTAATGCACATGAACTAGAATAGATAAACTAATCTTTAAGTGACAACATGTGACTGGTTCAATGTTTGAGAACTGAAGGGAACTTAGTTGGTCAATTGCATGTGCTAATATGCTTTGTGAGGGTTATTGTAACTGGTGAGAAGTTTAGGTAAAGATAAAATTCACCTACTCTACAAAACTATTAATGGGTTTAGCCTATTCTTCAGAGTATGCATTATGATTGAGCAAATGCATTTTGACTCTCTCAAAGTACTTTGGTTGAGATCTTCTTATGACCAACTGTTCTTATAACTTGAGCTATTTTGTTAAAATTTAAACCATTGCTATGATATGGAATTTTGAAGTGGTGGGAAAAAAATTGTAGGGCCCATCACTCACAATGATTGTTCTCATTGTTAACTCCCCCAAGAAAATGACTCATAAATTCTAGAAAAAAAAAATCCCCAATAAATGGAAGTTAAAAAGAAGTGACTGTGAATCGAGGAGTACAAGCGCATGTGAAGTTAAAACTAAAATGCATTGGTTAGCATTTAAATACTCAAAGTGATGCCTTGTGAAATGTATTCTTGCTTTGTTGTTAATGTTACATGACAATGCATTAGAAAGTTAAGTTCCCCTGTTCAATTTACTTTAGAAGAATCTCAAATGATGAAACTTGAACCCAAGGCACTTCCTTGGCCAAAACAACATAAAAAAGGAACTGTTTATATACTACTAATTTTTAGGGAATAATTTCAAATGAGTTCTATAATTACTGTCACCAAACCCTAACAAACATGTGCATTATTATCGCCACAAAGAGAAGTAATGAATTCATTTTTATATATGATCTTTAAGGGACTGCTGGTGTGTGGAGAATGTAATGAATTCATTTTTATATATGATCTTTAAGGGACTGCTGGTGTGTGGAGAATTGCTGCTATTAATGAGGCAGGCGGTTGGAAAGACCGAACAACGGTGGAGGACATGGATCTTGCTGTCCGTGCCAGTCTTAGGGGCTGGAAATTTTTGTATCTTGGCGACCTCCAGGTATCAAGCATGACAAAGTTGCAGTGGTTATTCCATTTGTCTGTCTTTAGCTTGGTTGCAGATGCGAACTGTGTCTTTTAATACATCTCGGTTTTAACTTTATCTTAGTGAATTGTAGCATTTACTTTATGGCTTAGATTTATCTTGGTGGATTATTACATTTACTAAATTACCAATTATCTTATTGGTAGGTGAAAAGTGAACTTCCTAGTACTTTCAATGCCTTCCGATTCCAGCAGCACCGTTGGTCTTGTGGTCCTGCTAATCTGTTTAGGAAAATGGTGATGGAGATCATTAGAAATAAGGTTTGTTTATTGAAATATACCATATATTTGTTTTGCGAAAAGTGAACTTCCTAGTACTTTCAATGCCTTCAGTTGGCAATCAGTTATCCTTTCAAAATGCAGCTTCTAAGTTATAATAATATATGTTTTGTGAATACCACTGCAGAACGTGACAGTGTGGAAGAAAGTATATGTCATTTACAGTTTCTTCTTTGTTCGGAAGATCATAGCCCACATGGTTACGTTCTCCTTTTACTGTGTTGTACTTCCCCTGACCATATTGGTTCCTGAAGTTCATGTTCCAATCTGGGGAGCTGTTTATATTCCCTCCATCATCACCATTCTTAACTCAGTAGGAACCCCGAGGTCTGCCATGTTGTATTAATCTTCGTTTACTTACCCATTTTCTTGGATTCTTTAGTCCACTTGCTGAGGCAAGAACTACATTTGCTTAGTAATCTCAAACTTGCAGGTCAATTCACTTACTGTTCTACTGGATTCTTTTTGAGAATGTGATGTCTTTGCACCGTACCAAGGCAACATTAATCGGCCTGCTAGAAGCAGGGAGAGCCAACGAATGGGTTGTCACTGAAAAACTTGGAGATTCTGCTTCAAAGAAAGATGCCAACAAGAACAAGACACACACCAAAGGACCTGCTAAAAGACTAGGATTTTTTAAACTTGGGAACAGGTAATTTTTCATTTGAACGTTGAACTCTTATTAGCATGATAAAATAATTTGATTAATACTAAAATTATCCAACTAGTAGATGGCGGTGCTCTTGATAAACTAGTAGTAATTCTGATCCTTCTAACCTTTTGAGTCGCAAGACACATCAACTCTGGCAGACGGACATATGTAGTTCCCACAAAATGGTGCAAAACTTTATGAGAAATTCCACATACTTCCAGAAAGTAATGTTTGCAACACTGTCAAATCCTACAAGTCCTAGAAACCAGTTTGTTCTGTTGGGTTTTTCTTTATTACAGTGGTTCTAAATCCTTGTATTAGTAGATTATTATGTAGGAGCATAGAAGTTAGAGATTCTATTTTATCAGAATATCTCCATTTATTCTTTTCATTTTCAAATGGAAAATGGTCCTGCTCTATCTATACTCTACATACTTCTATCGAATGCACATGGCAACGAAGGAGACTAAACTCACATGAGGTTGTGCAGAATGAGAATTTTATTGTAGTCTGTTAGCTTGTAAATACTAGTTGTCAGTATTGCATGTGGACAAAACCAAGAAGGTATATTTTGTATTATATTCTGCAGTTAGATTCCATGTTGATGTAGTCATTATATATTTCAGTTTTCTGACATCTTGCATCTAAGATATGCAATTCCATGTGCTGAAGGCAAAAGGTGCGTGCTTATATGTTTTCCTATTCTTTTGTTGTTTCTTCTCGGTTAAATTCAAACAGGATGCATACATTGGAGCTGGGATTTGGAGTTTTCCTCTTCTTCTGTGGATGCTATGACTTTGTACATGGGAAGAACAACTACTTTGTATATCTCTTCCTCCAAACCTTCACCTTCCTCATCACAGGATTTGGTTACATTGGCACCATCATTCCCAGCTCTTAGTGGCAGCCTGCATTTTTAAGTAATCTACATTAAAACGGCTCATCATCTTTGTGTTTGCCATGCCGTTTCGTATCTATCTCGTCTACAACAAGAAGTTATATATAATTGGGAGGTTAGTTCCCATGAGCAACGATTGATTGCAATTTGTATGATTTCAATTCATTCAAGAAGAGGCCATTCGTCATGTTGGGCAAAAAAGTTCTTGGCATGGTCTCCTCAGAATTTGTCACTCAACTACTCAGAAGTAACCTTGGAAAATCACGGAGAGACAACGTTCAAGATATTGGAAAAAGACATTATACAGAACCAAGTGCAAGAAAACAAGGAGATTATGTAATTTAATTTGTTTGAATAGAATGTAATTGTGAGATTTTGTTCCTTTCTTTTTTCTGTTTCCTATTTGTTAGTTTTTCTAAGTTCTGGTCAATAATCTTATCAAACAAAAGGATGAACTTGTAATCAAAGTCGGTTACATTTTTTTCCACTCAAGCACTACGCCACTGTCAATTGCGCATGCCCCCAAGTATTTTTGCAATGAATAATGCTACTATGCCTCCTCAATTTGTCTCCTCATTTTGACTGTTGATGCATTTGATTTTTTTTTTAATTTTTTTTCTTAATAATTAAAGAAGTGACGTGTATTGGTATTTTTTTTTAAATGTTTGAAATAAAAAGCAAAATAAAAAAAGACTTCAATATTTTTTATGAAATGGCACCATCAAATTGGTAGATTATAAAATAATTGTACAAATATCATTATTATTCTGTTAATTTGACAGAAAAAATGACTATAAAGATGATTGTATTTGTGCCCCAAAACAATTTTTTAAAAAGTCTAAAAAGTTAACAAAATACTAATAATTAAAAAATTCAGAAAAAAAAAGTGAAAGACAAAACTAAAAATTTGAAAACATAGAGGAATTAGAGAGAGGAGAGACAAGAAGCTTCCACCCCAGCTAAGGGGGCACCATGCCCTTGTGGGCTTCCAAAGTTATATCAATGATAACTAGCATCCAAAATTTTTCTTTATTCCTTCTCTTTGTCATGTACTCTCTCTCTCCCCCCCCCCCCTCTCCCTCTCTCTCTCTCTCTCTCTCTCTCTCTCATTAAAACTGCATTTACGTACTATATTTTCAAATCCAAAAATAAGCTCACAAGGAGTAGTACTCAAGGCAGGATCATGATCCTATTCTAACCAGGTTAGAGTGTTGTTCAGCAAATTAAGTTGGATTTCTATCTGTCTCAAATCAATAAATAAGTATACCTCTTCCTTCACCAACATTTAAAGTAAAGTGAATTTCATGGGGAACATTTTCATGTCTCTTTCCATGCCTTGTCTCCATCTCTCTCTCTCTCTCTCTCTCTCTCTCTCTCTCACACACACACACTCGCTCTCTCTCATGCCTAGATATGATTTGCATGAATTGGGTTTAATGATCCCATGTCATATCATTGCTAGCTACACATTTTGCTTCCTTGTCATTACTTCTAACAGAAGCGTCATAATCTTTCCTAACTTTTTTTTTCTCCTTCCTTTCGCTGCACCCAATGAGAGGGGGGCATGCAGTGTCATCATATATTAATACTAAAGTTATTCTTAAAAGATAGCACATTTAACTCTTTAATTAGATCCTTGGGGAGGGCAACATGATTTTCTATTTTTATTTTTTAAAAAATAAGTTCTTCCAAGATACCAATAATTGGTCTCATGGATTATGGAAACTTCCAAAGCAAGTTGTTCTGATAGGGTTGTCATAAAATGATGAGGGACCAACTACCATCTATCATCATGCATCAACTTCCTTTTTAAAGCCTGTTAGAATTAGGACAATGACCCTTCCTTAGGGTTACTTGCTTGGTTTTTTATTTTTTATTTTTATAAAGGTTCTAGCTTGGTGGTGGCAATAAAATAATTAGGGGCTCCTAAACTAATTTTAATTGCTGAGAAAATATGGGAAAAGAATTCAAATTATCTTGATGCAGGCTATAATTCCAGTTAAGTTTACAGTAGACAAGACTCAGTATGTCTTTTTTTTTTTTTTTTGTCATTGGATATATCTTGTTGAGCAAATGAATCGATCTTGTTCATTCATTTTTATTAAAAATATATCTACTAATTTTTTAACTGAAGGTAATTAAGCCCAGATCAGATTTTTGCTTCCATGATAAAGCAGTTGATCAGGGAAGAGTACCTTGTAAGTACACCTAGTTTTGGCTGTTCAACTTTGAATCACTTCACATCCAATTATATACTTTTATGGATATGTTCTAGGAATTGCTATTAATCTTTGTTTTAGCAATCACCAAACCAGAAAAAGAAAAGTAAAAGTTGTACAATAATGAGTGAATTTCACTTATTTTAGGAACAAATTTCAGGCAAATAAAAACAAAGCTCCTTTTCAATACCATGGTTTAGGATTGATGCTGTTTACAGTACTTATGTTGGTATTGATGTGGTAGACATGCATTAGTAATAAAAAATTGAAAAATTGAAAAATCAAAACTTATGATCTACCACATCAGTGTGGTTAGGTAGGTGCAACCTTGATGGTGTTACATGCAAGTAGTATCAATCATGATGATTTAGAGACAGAAAGATAGATCCCTTTGGAAGTTATATAAAGAAAAATAGTTATTTAATCAAGTGTTGGATCAGGTAAGTAATTAACAAGCATATCTATGTGTTTAAATTGCCTTTTACTCAAATCTCATTTCAATTTTAAAATTCTTGTTTCTCTCTCTAAGCTTTGGAGATCATTTCTTGAGAATCTCTCTCTCCTCTTTTACTCCCCTTTTTTTTAATATATCATTCATTTTTTCACTTAAAATAATATTGTCCATTTATTTTTCAAACAGGATATATCCATTAACATGATATAAGCCAAACTCATCGAAATGAGCAATTTTAATTGTAATGCAAAGTTGTGGAGGAGATTATATAAATATATATATATTTATATATATTTACTTACCAATGTAGACAACTGCAAGTGAAAGAAATAACAACAAAAGTACTGAAGTTCCTATTTACTATTAATGTTTGGCTTTGTTTGTTGATTTCTGCAGGGAAGGAAGGAAGGAAGGAAGCTACGAAATGCACATGTTCCTGCAACTTTTTTCTAATCATATAATCCAGTTGATACCAATTAATACAGTGTGTGAGAAAACGTAAATGAGCTGTCTTTTCCAGATTGCTTGGTTGTTTTTCAATGCTCGGTCCCATGATGTCTCAGGACCGACAATCCCAGCAAAGATTCATTCATTAACGTTGAAAGATTATAAACTGTTTTGAATTCGAATACTGTTGCTAAGTACGTAAACATGGATGCATGGCACACTAATCCAAGAATAATGCAAATATATTTCTCTTGCGAAAATATCGAAGTCCTGCAATTCAAATTCATTTGTTTTTTGTTTTCGAGATAGGGGAAAGTTGCTTCGAAACACACACAAAGTAAAACACGTGATGCCAGACACACACACATGACCAAAGTATTATTTGAGATGTTACATCTGTCAGATGATGAGGGGTCCTCTCACATGGTTTCACAGTCTTGGGCTGTTGATTACCATTGTCTTCTTCTCCAATTCTTTAAAAAAAAAAAAAAATGAAGCATCCAATGCAACATTGACACATCATGAGATCTTCTTTCCATAGTCAGTTTTCCATTATTTGTGTGAAGCTTAGGCCCATTCTCTGCAACATGGGGTCAGCTCGTTAATGTCAAATTCAGCAACATCTTCTTTTGTAATATTCTATGCTTTCCATATATTAAATGGACCGATTTCTTAGCCACCCAACTTTCTCCCTTGATTCCAAATAACATAAATGTTAGATTTTAAAATGTTGGTGTTAGAGTTATTGCATGTTGGATTTGGGTATCGTGCTAAAAAGATAGAGACAAAAAGTAAAATTTCGTAACATTTATAGTTGGTCGAGTGAATTTTTTGAATAACAGTAACATTAAATATTCAAATATAAATATCATCGGATTCATTTTATATATCTATATCTTTCTCACTTTAGGCCCTAAAGTTCGTACAAAAATTCTGTAACATGTAAGTCCTTGTTTGATGGCTTTAAAAATCATGTTTGCAGCTCTCCAGTACTTGACATATATTCTGCAGCATTTGCAAGCTACTGTCCATTTCTGATAATGCAGTTTGATTTTCTGAATGTACACGAGACAGTACTATGGGTATACATTGAGGCTAAAACTCAAGTGAAGTACGTACAAGACGGATGTTTGGTGCCATTATATGTAAATTTCTAAACCACGGATGGACAATCCAACATACCTTTTTCACCACAGAATTGCCAAAAGGCAGTATTGTTTTTTTCTCTCTTGCCTCATCCCTCCCTGCTCTTTCCTAGAACTCACTCCTTTGGTGTCTTTTTGCTGTATCATGAACCTACTAGTCATGCATGCATAAACATGGCGTTTCTAGATATTTGAGTGAGTACGTGAGTCTACTGGACCACTAGCAAGTTACTAAGTTGCAGTCAAATTCTTTAACCAACAATTTGCGGGAGGTGACTGAGTTTTTGCTGCAGTACTCTTTCGTCTTCTTCTTCTTTTGTCTCTTTATAAGTCCAGAAATATTTGGTTCATCTTCAAAAATTGATGTGGTTTGTCGTGACAATACGTCGGATTGCAAAACTGTTTTTACTATAAATATATCTAGTGCATCACATGCAGCAACGTGAACTCTACTTCTATAAAAGATTTCTTTGTAAACCTAACTATTCTTCTTTCATATCCAGCAACGTCAAAGCAAGCACAAAAGTTCACAGCCCAATCGAAGTGGTCAAGAAAATATTGTGTTTGGCATGAATATGTTTTGAGAGTTGGTTTATTTTGGGAACTGTACAATCTCAGCCCAGTAAGTTTATTGGACAGAAAGAGACAGGGAAAGCTTGTTTCAGGGCCAATTGATGGGCTCGACTGGGCTCAATTAAGCATCGGTAGGTATGGCATTTTAACAAGGACTAGAGAACTCGAAAAGAATTGCAACTCATGCTCCGGTGGGTTGAGTGGTTTGAAACTTTGAAGGATGGTGAAAAAAGGAAACAACAACTACAAGCAGCTCAATCAGCCTACTTCTCCCTAGCCGTGGTGGGATTGGCCCGTTTGTATGAACCTAAGACTGTGTTTGGATGCTAATGTAATTTTAGATAATCTGTGAATACTGAATAGTAATATTTTATAGGTCTCATTGAAATATGATTGAATGTAAATAAGTTAAGATATGTGTTTGAATATATGAAGTATGTTGAGATGAGTTTAATTTTTTTATAAGAAGCTAAAAAAATAGTAAGTCTTGGTTTGAGATGGGTTGAGATCACTTTAACAACTAAACATAGCGAAGTAGCAAATTTACAGCCGAATTTTGAGTCCAAAAATAAGGAAAAACACCATCCCATCAACAACAATGAATTTGCAAAAACCAAAGAGAGCAACTATCAAGAATGAAGAAGAGGCGTGAAAAGGGCCTATGTTACACTTGTGACGAGTGGTTTAGTCCCTGTCACAAGTGCAGAAAACTATTTTTGACAGAATAATATTTTGAAAATGACGAGGAAAAGGAAGAAGTGAATAAAAAAAAATGGAGAATGCAGTTAAAGGATGAAAATAAAAGGTGAAGTGGAAAATGATGGGGTGAGGTGATGGTGTTTACAGACACACACAGGCAGTACACAATTTTTTATGTGAGGGAGCAAAACTACTTCTTGATTCCCTATTCATATACACTCCACAATAGCTTCTTCATTCTTTCTTTCTATCAATCGAATATTCTATTCTTACTCTTTCTTTATGATTTCTTTTTATGATTTATTTATTATTGGCCATATTTTCAAATGATTATTTTTTAAAAAATTATAATCTCTAATGGTCCATATTTTTCATTTGATTACATTTTTGAGGACTATATTCTTCAAGAGTAGTACTAAGTGTACTTACAATTATACTTAGAGTACTGCTACATCTACAAACGAATTATATAAAAGTAATCTTATAAACTGACGTGGTTTCATCTTATTTGTTAGATCTATTTTACAATAAAAGTAATTTTATAATCTAACAAACCACATCAAACCACATCAGTTTGTGGGATTGTTTTTGTGTAATCTCTTGTGAGAAGAGTATTTCCCTTATATTTATTGTTTTATTTACTATAGTCATTTTATTAGTTTTAATGATTTTCAGTCTATCAATATAGAGAATTAAGTTTTCTTAGAGTAAATTTTCCATTTTCCATTCTCCAATGGTTATTGTTTTCAACGGCTACATCCTACAACAGTCATATTCTATAATGATTATATATTTTTTAATATATATTGAAGCATTCTCCCTTTACCTTTGATTCATCCCAAATCAAATATCTATTCATTTTACACTATAATATTATTTTTTTGCTTAATCATCTTCTATGCTACTTTTCCTCCAACGATGAGTTAAAAATAACGTGTTTTAGTTAAGGAGGAAGAACGATTGAATAGAGAAAGAGGCTCAACATCACATTGCAGTTGTGGTCAATGTCGCCATATTATTATTCGAAGTAATTCTTTGCAAAGGCCAACATTCAAAACCTTCTCCATGACTATTTTACTGATCGACCAATATATTCTCCCACTGTTTTCCGAAGAAAATTTCGTCTGCATCATATACGGTTTCTTCTCATGCATTCATTTTGAAGTATTAGCTCATAATACATCTTTCTTGCAAGCAAGAAATGTTGCTGGAAAGCTCGGTTTTACTGCAGCAACAGAAGAAGTTATTTTTAGACAAACAAAGGGCATCTTCGACTATGAGTTTGTCTCGAAGAGGATGTTCTTGAACCTGTCTGCCAATGTTTCCGCTTGGTTCTGGGGAGAAACATACGTACACCAAAATACATCACTGCATGCAGCGTTATCTCTTTACTCGTACATTTCCTTTCAATATAAAACTCGCTTGGGTGTGCTTTAGTATTTCTTTGGAGGGTGTTTTTTTTTTTTTTTTTTTTTTTAATATGTAAAAATAGAAAGGGGTATGGGGATGAGGAGTCCGATGAGACCAACTTCCAAGTAGTTGATAACTTCTAATAATCTAGGAACACTGCTTTAAAACCCTAGCTCGATCATCTTCTATAGAGATATGAAAGGTAGTGATCCTTTTACAAGTCACATCTAAGATAGTTAACGGTCCAAAGTAATTTCACATCTTAGTATATTAATAACCAACTTGCGAACCAAGAGGAAATTGGAAGCATTCGAAGTTGTTAGGAGGTGAAGGACAACATGGGGAGTTCAATCGTTCGCAAATAGTTTAGTTCGCAAATCGTTCGGAAACAAAAAGGCTACCTGGTGCCACTTACAGAAATTAACTATCCAAGTTACTAATTAATTGTGTAGCAGTCCAACGTGATCAAACCAAAATATCAGAGACAAAATCACCTCCTTTAAGAAAGGTCCAAGAAACACAATGGGGGGATGAGACTGAATTCTGAAAGACATCTCCAAAAACAACTAGAAACCTCTCGACTCTTGAGTACTATGCAAAACCCTAATAAAAACTCAGCTCTATAATCCGACTCATGAAAAAAAATCAAGAGCATGGTACAACAGCCATATATTGAGGATAAATCACCCAGTTACTTAATTGCCACTGTGTTTGGCCTTTGTGTGAGACTGAAGTCCAGTTTCTGAGCCGAAACTCCTGTACACGAGAGAAAAAGCTGTTAGAACACAATGAACCCATTTAAGACTTGGAAATCGCACTTTCCAATATTGAAAGCAAACATACTTGCTGCAAGATTTGCAAGAGTATTGGCCGCCAGATTTTGGGGTCTGTGACTTGGATTGATCACTATTAGCAGGAGTCTTTCCAGCCTTCTTGGAAGGGTGTGGAGTTGCTGTATGAGCACCCTTCTTACCATCTATAGCATATATAAATAGCCATCATATCAAGGCCCTTTCTTATTTTAGCGATAATTGATTTCAATGCCAGATAAATTTCGAAGTAAACCATTGGACCTTTAATGCAGGAGCAGGCTAGGCATAAATAAAATTAATCCAAACTTAAAGATAAAAACACCCACAGAGAGATTCCCAACCCTCCTGTTCCACGTAATTTATAAACTCTTGCAAACATTGGAAATCATCAATCAATCAGAACATAACATCAAAATTGGCACGCAACATGATGGCAATGTTTGGTCACAGGGACGTATCATTAGTGCCAAAATTAAGTTACAAGGCACACAATCAGTTTGGCATTAATTTAAAAAATAATCAGGGATATTCTATTAAGAATATAAAATTAAAATAAAAGATAAAACCCATAGCGAAAAGTGAGATTTATATAAGGGATATTCTATTAGGAAATAGAATATAAAGGAAATGTAAGAGAGGAAGGTAATGAACATCATTGGTATTATGACTGCTAATTTACACTACCTACAGATGCAAATGGTCAATTACCTTAAGATAAACTAGAAAAACACATCTAAGCAATGTACACCTGAAAAACCAAATAAAGGCATTTTTCTAATTGCTATAAAGTACAGCTCCCACTAAGTAATGGAATCTGTGACCTCACTATGCACCCATCATATATGATAAGGT
Source organism: Cyclocarya paliurus (assembly GCA_029856935.1). Lineage (NCBI taxonomy): Eukaryota > Viridiplantae > Streptophyta > Magnoliopsida > Fagales > Juglandaceae > Cyclocarya > Cyclocarya paliurus. Next base: position 6,454,718 of record CM056958.1, read on the forward strand.
TTACAGACTAATTGTAGAAAAATCGTATTTAACAAACATATGACGAGAAAAAGGCAAATAAAATCACCTGTCTTTTGAGGAGTAGCTGATTTTGCCTTTTTAGCAGGAACAGGAGTTTTGGTTGCAGAATCAGAGGGTCTCTTCTTGCCCAGTTCAGCCTTCAACAATACACACAAGGTTAATGATATTATACAAAAAAAGATTTTAATCAGTAAGATTATTAATATTATACAAAAATATACTGTCCAGATATTTTCAAAGAAAAATGTAGAAAATTTTAAAACCTTCTTAGGTGTTTCTTCATCCTCATCAGACTCGAATAACATCGCATCGTCGTCATCATCTTCATCATCATCATCCTCATCCTATAACAATTAGTTATGCAAATTCAAAGCCAGTCAAATAATATTCTACTAGCACGTTAAAAAATAGTATATACAATACTCTAGAGAATATATGAGGGGTTCGTGGGGGGGACAAGATTGAGACACTATGGATTGAACCAAGTGTGCATCAACACTGACTTGTTTGGATTCAGAAAGCAACTCAACTTATCTCATCTCATCTAATCATTACAACTTTCACAAATTTTCAAAACAAAATACAGTAAACAAGATGATGTGTGAAGAGTATTGTGGAGATTGCAATAGCTGGTCATGAACTTTTCTGTTGCAGTTTCATGTCTCCAAGGGTGGAGGAAACAAAAAAAAAAATTCTGCTACTAGGAAAAAACTTGTGACTTTTACGCTTAGCAATATAAAGAATTCCTAATTATATCAATATTCATATACGGTATAGAAGATATAAAAAGATTGACCAAAGTGCAAAAGGTTAAATAGTCATATATAGCATAGCTGGATGAAGCATTTATTCAACAATATAACAACTGCATACCTGATCACTAGAATCATCATCCTCATCATCTTTCTTTGGTTCTACAAGCTTAACCTTCTTTTCAGAAGACTCCGACTTGGTAGCAATGCTTTGAGTTGTAACTATTGAGCCAGCCTTACCTGAAAATTATTAACCAGTCAATGGCAGAAAGGGATAAAATTTCAAAAGAAAATCACCTAATAAAACAGTAAAATGCAGTGGCAGCATCCACCATTATCTATGCTGTTCAATGGCAAATCCTCCAACTCATCCTCTGAATCAGAATCAAAATCTGTACAATTAAAAAAAGAACATTATTAACAATCAAAATTGAGATAAGTTAGAGAAAAGGACGTTCATAACACTCACCATCACGATCCTCCGTGGCAAAGACGACATCAGAAAGTCAAGGAAGCACAAAAAACTAGAGCTAAGAACACACTAGTTATAATAACTACTACCATCAAAGATGGGAGATATTTGGACCTCAAGTAGATATGCAACAGGCATTAGCATGATTTGCAACTGTGAACTTCTTCTCACATTACATGAGAAAAATAATATTCAAGTAGTCTAGATAAAAATACAAAGCAACATGAATGGTGAACTCTCCAGTCCAGTGGCAAAAACAAGGAAAGCAAAGTATAACTTAACCAAAGGGTAGTGCTTAAACTCAAAAAGAAAAATCATTTAACCATATTGATGTCAAGAAAAAAATACTCTATTTATTACAAATGAAGGAAAAAGAAAATAAAGATTAAGCATTAAATTAGTTCACAGAACTCTTTATGATTTCATACTGAAATACTTTTCTCAAATAGAACATATTTTTAAGGTAATGAACATTTTCAATTGAAAATTAAGGTGCCATTTGGATAGTGAGATGAGATGAGATGAGTTGAGATAGAAGTTGAAAGTTGAAAAAATATTTTTAAAATATTATTTTTATTATTGTTTTGGGAATTGAAAAAGTTGAATTGTTTATTATATTTTGTGTGGGAATGTGGGAAATTTGAAAGGATGAGATGAGATGAAACACTTATTGTATCCAAACAGGGCCATTTATAAAAAAGGGCCAACCCCCAACCCTTTCAGTCTTTCAGCTTTGAGACCAATGCATTGCAGAAATAACAGTTTTGCACACTTTCAATGAGAAAGAAAGCATAACTTCAATACAGACTTCAAAAAGAACTCAGAAGTTATAAAGAACATCTGATCAATGATCAAATGCAAGAAATTCGAGGTCTATCAACCAGCTTTAAAAGAAGTATCAAATAATCATTCACTGGGCAGTAAGGGAAAATGTGAAGGATATTCCTCTGGGGTAAAAGCTTTGTAGCCGAAAAAGTAGACACTCCCATGTTTCCAGTTGTGAGAGAGCTCAAACTCCTTTTCAAAAACCAAATCAAAAGATAGCTGAGGGAAGTTCTCTGTGGAAAGGGTTCCCAAGACAAGTTTCTGATCACCAAACTTCAACAAGAGGGGAACAGATTCATTTCCCTTGGCCTTAAACTCACCCAGAGATGCCTGCACAAAAAGCAGCATTTCAGACATTCCCAGCAAGTGCAAAATAACTGCATATAATGTTGAGAATTACCCAAAGCAAATATTAGCACAATTACAATAACACTTACCTGTGAAAGATGTAGGACCTTATCCTCGCCAGGTTTTACTTTTAGTGGCTGTCCTGCCTTGACTTCAACACCTTAGAGAAACAAAAGCACAAGTCAACATGTCTGTCTGTCCATTGATATGACTAAATAGATTCATTATACTAAGAGTAATCACACCACAAAATGAATTGATTTGAGTGGATTCACCACAATCCACAAAACCCATTTTTTGTGAGTGGCCACAATCCAAAAAACTAATTGCAGAAGATGTTAAAAATGTGACAACCAAAACCAAAAGACAAATAATATGCAAAGGTACCTAGAAGTAGACAATGCGTTTTTGGGGAGGGAGGCAGCATTATTTCAAGGGACAAAAAATAGTGGGGCACCCATAACAGAACACAACACTCGACATCATCATATTAGCAAGCAACACACAAACAGAGAGTGAAATAACATTAATAAGACTTCATCCTTACGTCTCTTCGGAATTTCACTATTTTTCTTCTCATTCTCTCTCAGGCCCAGATTCATCTACTTTAGCATTGGAAAACAAAATTTTAAACTTTTTTGCAACACATGTAAAAAAATTAAATTTTGTAACACATGTAAAAAAATAAAATAAAATAAATTTCCAGCATCTTACAAAACAAAAATTACACGACTGCAAGCAGCTAAACCTAAAAGGAATAGATACATTACCCGCTACCTTTTAACATAAAGAAACCAAAACAAACTTACCAGCTCCAAGGGCAAACACTTGCAGAAAAGAAACAGAAACAAACTCGTAAGAAAAATTAGAACGTAGTTTTCCAACACAAAAGAAAATGACAGATAAAAGACACACCCATATACTCTCTCATTTCAATAAAACCAAACATAAGGGAAGCCAAGACAACGAAAATAAAATTCAAAAAAAGAAAAATCCATTTTCTCAAGATGAAAGCACAAACTCTTAGAAAAAGAAACAGAGAGACACAATCAGATGTACTACATATGCAAAAGAAGAAACCCGGACGGAAAAACATGAATAAGAGAACACAGTCCGCGATAAATGAAATACATATGAGAAACCCCAGCCTAACAGTAGGATAAAGATGGTTGAAATGGAGCAGCAGAGAGAGCAAGTGCAGGTAGCTTACCCCAAAACTCCATGGACGGCGACAAAGAAGAAGGCTAGGGTTTGGAGAGGGTTTGTTTGAGAGAGAGAGTGGAGACTGTCAGTAGGGCTGGCTTCTCAAAGAGACAGAACTACGAGGGTTCGGAGTGGCTTTTATAAGAAAGGAAAATGATGAGGTTACGAGTTACGACCCTTTTTGCAATTCTTATATAATTATATTTTAAAGAGTTTTGTTACTAATGACCTATACACAACACATACTATATTTCTTTAATTTTTTAATTTTTTTTTTTAAAAATTGTTTTATTCTTTTTAAATTAATTGAATTCTTATACTCATTATCCATCAAAAAAAATATGGTGTGTAGTATGTGTGGATGATTAATATAATTTTTCTATTTTAGATCATGAATATTTAAAATAATTTATGAAAGTAATGCCAATTTACTTGGAGTGGAATACAACATACACAAAGACGAAGAGTGCTACTGCTATAAACTAATGTGGTTTTATATGATCTGTCAAATCTGTTTTATAATAACAGTAATTTTATAATCTGACAAATAATATCAAAATACATTAATTTGTGAAATTACTTTTATATAATCTATTTATAAATAGAGTATTTCTCTTAGACAAAGAGGATTATCTTATAAATAGGTGCGTAAACTGTAAATAGGTGTGTAAACTGTAAACACAAAAATAAGGTTTTTTATAATTATAAAAAAATATTAATAATTCTCATAATAATAATTGATTTCAAGAACTTTCTTATTGGGCTGTGTTAACAAGGAGATTAATGAATAATTTTTTTCCAACCAAATTATTTGGTCATTTGTATGTAAAATCCATGAGTGGATTTCTACTTGGGCCCGATTGTCCTTCTGGGCCTGCCAATGCTAAAGAACCTACTTGGGAGTTAACAAAAAAAACAAAAGATGGTTCAAGATTCACTCGATGCATGCAATGCAATAAAAATTGGGTGATGCCTATTTTGACATTTTCAGTTCAGTTTGTCATCAGTGCAAATTATATTTTTTATTCTTTTTATTTTTCTTTTAAACATTTTTAAAAATAAAAAATATAAAAATTCATTAATAATCACTTTTTTAATAATTAAAAAAAATAAAATATCCAAGCGATAATTTTGATGGAGCAAACTCATGGAGCCAAGTATCATTTTTCATAAAAAAATTGTTGTGCTTACTATACAAACAAAAAATAAAAAGAAGAGTTCTTCTACTTAGAAATCCTAGACCATACGCTTATTGAATGAGAGTAATGCTACATACAGTTATAGAGTACGCAAGTTTCACACAATTATTTTGAAAAAGAGTAGAATCTGCTATTAAAAATTTAGTTTTTTTTTATAAGGATCCTGTATTTACTCATTTTTAAAAAAAAAATTATGCAGCGCTTACACAAACTATGACTGTAAATGTCATTTCTCTTCCAACAATAACAGTACACGGTAGAAGATGTGAAACCGAGATGTTATCGATAAAAGGATTGAAAAAGCTATTTAGTGAGATTGTGTGCATCTGAATCGACATTACGCTGACTTTCGACACGGCATGTTGTGATTGGCTTCGAATTGATGGCTATCGATATTTGATCTCAACATTTTTTTTCCTTTAGTTTTTCCTTTCCTTTTTTTTTTTTTTTTGGCATGAGAATTCCTAAATGGTTTCTCTTATAACTTTGATTGTCTTTAAAGGAATAAGTATTAAGAAGCTTATTTTTCTTTTTATTTTTTTTCACCTTCCTCCTCTACTATTCATCTATTACAATGAGATGAGATCACATAATAGCATGCATTTATATCAGCACTAGCATGGATAATCAGGCAAAACACTTTTAGAGAAAAAAGAAGTTGTTATTTTCTTTATAAAAAAATAGATGTTAAGTGAAAGATAAAATGATATTTGCAGTTATGGAGTATGCAAGCGCGTAATTTCTTTATAAAAAGTGAGTAAATATGGTACCTACATGAAAAAAAATTAATTTTTTTATAATGGATCCCATACATTTTCAAAAGAATTGCGCGGCGCTTGAACATTCCATGATTGTATCTAGTACAAGTGAAATGGGAGTACTTGTACTCAATTTATAACAATTTCTATACAAAAGATTGCAATCAAAGTAATACAAATAAATTGATTCACTAACAACATTTTGCCCTCTAGTTGTGAATACAAATCTGTGACAACTATATAAGGATTAACATCCTTTCTCCCCTTAATACTATTGATCTATATGCTATCCATCAAACTCATTCTTAGCCTCATATATTCCTCTCTTTCTAAGGAGGCAATGGGTGGAGTCCTTAGCTTGACTACTGCCTTGATGCTTGGATTGCTCTTGAGAACTCATTTTCTCATAAATCCAAAGCTAGAGGATTAATGAAGAATGAGGCTCTCAGCTATGGGTCGTTCTGTTGATGACTGATAAAGTTCACTAGTTTTACGAGGATTGGGTCTAGAATTTTCTACCTTTTCCACCACCATGCTATCTCACTTTCCACTACCATCTTTCAAGGGCATTATTCCTAAAGCATAGAGCTATGGCTTCATCAAATTTCTGGAAGGGCATGCCACCACTGCAGTAGCGTTCTCTGCTAAAAAAGGAGATCAAAATGGCCATCGTGATGGTGATCATCATGGGGGGACCTCGGGGTAATCACACTCAAAGCGCAATAGGTGTACTCGCAAACTCAAGCTACAAAACTCCTCCAGTTCTCAGCAAACTAAACTTGTTTGCCAAACTTTTGGCAAAATTAGTCATGTTATAATCAAATTGGTCATGTTGCAAATGGTGTAAGAGCCTTTTCTTCCATCAATGAAAACTCTTTCAAGTACACCAATAGTGTTGCCTCTACTCACATGACCAATGATGCTACCCAACTTGATACCTCCACCATTTACATGAGCACGAATCAAGTTTTAGTTGGAAATGGAGCTTTCGAGCTTCTCTCAAGCCCCCTCCCTTCTGTTTCTCTTCATGATGCTCTTATTTTTCCCAAATCACCAAAAATCTAATCTCTATTAGCAAGTTAACTTCTAATAATCATTGTTCCATCCATCAAGTTTTTTGACTCTGGATTTATCATACACAACATGCACACTGGAATTGAGTTGGGAACCGGTAGATGTATTGATGGCCTCTTATGTTCTTAATCGTGAGTATCAATCCTTCTTTGCTCTCAGCAACTCGGTGCCTCTTTCTCTGTTTGGCATGCTCAATTAGGGCATATCTCAAATCATGTACCAGAACTCTTAAATAAAAATGGACTTTTATCTGTTACATCAATCTTGCATACTCCATCTTTGTGCTAGCTATCAATTTGGAAAATGTCACAGGTTTCCTTTTAATATCAATGAACATCGTGGTACTTCTTTTTTAGACTTAACACATTGTGATTTATGGGAACCTTCCCCATTCCTTCTTCCTATAGCTTTCGGATTTATGTGATTTTCATTGATGATCACTCAAGATTTACTTAGTTCTACCCATTAAAAACCAAATCTGACTTTTTTGATACATTCCTAATTTGGTTCCAAAGGCTTGTTGAAAATCAAGTAGCCTCTAAAATCAAAACAATGTGAGGGTACTTTTAAATTTACCAGCAATTGTTTTAAAACTCACTTAGATAATCATGGCATTCAACAGCACATCTTTTGCCCATACAAACTTGCTCAAAATGGCAGTGCAGAGCACAAACAAAGGCACATCACTGTCACTGAGGTTGGTCTAACTATGTTTTTCCATTCTCATACTCCATCCCTTTAGTTGAAGCTTTCTCCACAGCTATCTTCACCATCAATCGACTCCTAACTCCAATTCTCCAAGGCAGCTCCCTATATGTAATATTATTGGGTAAAACATCATCTTATTCTCTTTTTAGAACATTTAGTTGTTTATACTTTCTTTTCTTACGTGACTTTAACTCCCAAAAATTAGCGCCAAAAAGTTCTCTATGTGTGTTTGTGGGCTATAGCTTTGTTTACAAGGCTTTCGTTGTCTTGATCTAAGTACACGTTGTGTTTATATTTCTAGACACAGTACCTTTGATGAGCATTATTCCCTTTGCAGACACCTCCCAAACTTCTTTCGCTTCACTCGCTCATTTTTTTTTCTCATTTCTACGCTCCACACATTTCTGTGTCAGCAATTGCAAGCAATCACGTACCTACTCCTTTCAGTGCTGCTGAGCAAGACTCCCTACTTCACAAAGCTCTCATTCTCATCTTAAGTCCACAGTTTGCCTCCCATGTGCACTTAATCCTGCCTCTCATGACTCAGTAGTCTCTTGTCTTCCCTCTTCCTTAAACTCAACTCACTCTCAAGATCATACCATAATTGCCTATTAAAGCTGGTCATTCTTCATCAATTGTAACTCCACCACCACCTTCTCCTCCAGTCAAGCATAAATTTTATCATGTGACTACACGAGCTTGCCACCCTCACTAGTTTTACATTCTCTTTCAACTATGTTTGATTAGTGAGGTAATCTCAAACTACCTTATTACCATTCACTAGTTTTTTACAACTATCATTACTTTTTCACTACTATTCAGAGATCATCTGAGATCAACTCAATATCCAAATGTATAAAAGAACCAAAAGGACTCAAATCAACCTTAAAGCATCTTGAATAGATATGTGCCATGGATGAATAAATTCATGCCCTTCATCAAAGTAAAACTTCGACCTTCGTGCCTCGAAGCAACTACCTGGTTATACTAATCCAAAATCTCCCCATCATGTCTGTCAAGACTCTCTATGGACTCAAGTAGGCACTATTTGCTTGGTTCCACAAGTTCATCAGCTTCTTATTCAAGCTTGGTTTTCAATGTAGTTGTGCTAATTCTTTTCTCTTTGTATATCATAAACCTGCAAGATCTACATACTTGTTACTCTATAGTCAACACTCAAAGTAATGTGCTTGGACTGAGCTTGTGATACTGGATTAGAAGACATGAAAATTACACTCTGATTATCATAGTAGAGAGTGGTACATTCGAGAATATGGACATGAAGATCATGAAGAATGCTAAGTACCTTTGTCGACACATCTAATAATTCTTTTGATAGGCTGATAGCTCTAAAATGGTCCTCTGTTGATGCATGCATGTATCAAGAGCATATTTTGTTTGGGATAAGAACAAACCAGCAGTGTGGTGTTGGGCTTCAATGCCAAAGAAATAGTGCCCAAGAAACAGTGCCTAAGTTGAGCAATAAAGGTGTCGAGCAGCTGGTTGTTTTTACTTGTGAAAACAATTATAAAATATATAGTATATAGGATATACTCAGAGAGCAAGCAGCTCCTTACACCTTTGTGTGTTAAGTTCATACCTTCTAATCAACAACTTGCTAATCTCTTTACAAAGAGTTTCTCAATATCACAAAATGTGCTATTTCGATTAAGGTTACTTAGGATACAACTGCTAAGAACTCTAGATCTATACAAAGAAAGTCAACTAATGAGTCTCAATCATAGTTATCACAAATTTGTATAGCTGCACAATTAGTATGCAAAGTGTTGTTAGTGAACCAAATTGTTTTTATTACTTTGATTGCAATTTTTTGTACAAGGAAAGTTAGTACTTGTTTGGATACAAAAAGCCTCTCAACCCATCTCATTTTATCTCATCTAATTATTACAACTTTCTCAAATTTTCATACAAAATACAATAAATAATTTAGCTGTTTCAAATATCAAAATAAAAATAATATTCTAACAATATTATTTTATTTAATTTTAATCTTTTGCAAATTTTTTTGTAGTGCATTAGATTGTAAAATAATTTTTATTATATAAAAAAAAAAGTCAACTAATGACTCACAATCATAACTGTCGCAAATATTTGCATAGCTGGATAATTAATGTGCAAAATGTTGTTACTAAATTATTTTTATTACTTTGATTCAATCTTTTGTAAAGAAAACTGTTATAAATGGAATACATATACTCACCGCTCACCAAGGTTGTGAGAATCATTTCCAATCCTTCTCACTGAATATGCTCAATAATTCTATGGGACTCATTTTTATGTGCAATTTTTTCCCACTTTTAAGTCCTTGATTTAGGATAGGTTTGGAAAACAAGTTTTACTCAAAATTTCCATCTTCATCTCATCTCATTTTTACACTTTTTCAAATTTTCATATAAAATATAATAAATAATTCAACTTTTTCAAATCCCAATATAACTTTTTCAAATCCCAATTTAACTTTTTCAAATCTCAAAACTAAAAAATAATATTTTAAACTTTAAAACAAAACACAAAATTCTCATCTCATCCCCCAAACATAATCTTATAAGGAATCAAAATCCTAGAATCTTATGTATTTAAACTCGAGAAATGTTTGCATTTCACAAAGAAATTCTACAAAGTAAAACTCACAAATTGATGTGTCTCGTTGTGATGCATTATATTGTAAAACAATTTTGTTATAAAATAGCCTTGTTTGGCAACCAAGTATTATTCAAACTTTTTTTAACATTTCTTAACTTTTTTCATAACTTCATTATCAAACATTACCAAAAAAAAGAAAAATTAAAATTTCAAGTTTTTATCTAGTCATTACTCAAACATAAAAATCAATACAATTTCTACAAACTCCAAAACAACAAATGATCTTAAAAGATATATTCAAGCAATTTTTCAAGTATCCACTTTTACAAACTCCAACACAATACTTATTTAAAAAAGATTTTTATTCAAGATTTTCTCACCCCTTTCCCAAAACCTAATCTAAAACAAATTCTCAAATATTTCCAAACATTCTTGAGAACCAAACATGGTAAAGATATAATTTCTTTAAGATGTCTAAACATAAATCAAATATAATTTCTTTAATCATTCTTAAACGTGGGGTTAATTACATTTCTAAGATTTTATATTCACATATATTACAATTTTGAAAATGTAAATGTTGAAGAGAATGCTAGACTTCTTGAGTTTAAGAGTCAAATAATATTTTATCTGATACTTGGAAGTAATTTACAACCCCACACAACGTTCTCAAAATTCCATAGATCTATGGAATTCTCAAAGTTTTGACATTAGATGAAAGATGATTGGCTAAATTTATGGATAGGCACGATGTTCTACGTACCATTCCACTTAAAAAGTGGAAGGAAATGGTTAAGGCAGATTCACTTTGGAACAATAATAAATAAATGATTAGACTGTTTATAATAACCTTTCTCTAATCTTAGTTTGCTATTTTCTTCTTGAGTGTAGGGCTCAAAATAAAAACCGGTAAATTGGCTCAAACCAGACAAGACTGGTATATTTCCATCAGGTGCAAAACCGGTTCAGTTCGATATCAGTTTTATTTTTTCAAAATGATCTTAACCCGGTCCGGTTTTAGTTTTTATTTTTTTACACCGGACCTCATATATATATATATTATTTTTATTATATATAAATAATTTTTTATATGATTTTTTTATATTATATGCTAAATTTGTAATTGATATCACATGAAATTTTAAAATCGTAAAATTCATGTATAATAATCTAATAACGTAAAATTAATATAAAATTTTATATAACATAAAATATAAATCAATCTTATAAGTCTTATTATAATATTTGATATAATATATAAATTTTAATTTTATAAAATTAATATAACATAAAATCGTTTAATTTTAATTTTAGGTAATCAAAATATTATCACTAACATATATGATAATATGATTCTTATAAATAATGTACGTATGTTATAATAGTTTTACTATAATTCTTATTTTTTGTTGCATATTATTTTTATACTTAGACGATCTTTTCTTTTTAATTTATCGGTTTGTTGTTCCAAGTTTGAATTTCTAAGCGCCCGACCTTGCTAGTTCATTGGTAAAATCGGTAAAATTGGACCAAAATTTATAAAATCGGAAGTACCAGTTTTGGAGATAAATCGGTCCGATATCGATTCTTCAATTCTTAAATTTATACCGATTTAGTTGTAAAATATATACAAAACTGAACCAAACTGAACCAATTACACTCTTACTTAACTGTAAGACTACAAGCTCTTTTAGTCCCACAGTAATGTTGTGCCAAATTTTAGGATATTTGTTGTGCCCATTAGTTGTTGGCAACGTATAAAAATAAATGGTAATAATAAGATAAGAAATATTTCATCTACAAAAAGAATTATTTTATAAATTAATGTGATTGATACGATATAATAATTGTAAGCTTCATTTTATTATAAGATAGATTCAATGCATTATATCAACTTAAGTTAGTTTATAAATTTTGTTTTTTCTCTTTGTAAACCAAATATCTTGAATTATTGATCATTTATGTCAAAGTATCTTATCTTTCCTCCCCAATAATAGAGAGCATCTTTTAGATTTTTAAGAGATAATTTGGAATGAAATGGTTCAAATAAGTGATGCATACAATGATTGGAATACAAAAATCTTTTAAATATAAGAAATATAAGAAATTAAAAGTGTAACCCATTTAATAAAAATTTAATACTTAGGTTTCAAATGTTTAACTATAAAATTATTTTAAAATTTCAAAGGACCATATCCAAATTATAGATTCCTTTTTTAAAATTATTTATCCTACTTTGAATGAATTAAAGTTTATTTTGATCGAGGTTATGCTATTTATGATCACGCTCTTGTCTCTTTTTATTCATAATTAATTAGATTAATATTTTTTAAAATTAATAAACTTAAGAAGTAATAAATAATATCATATCAATATGATAAAATAAGAATATAATAATATATAGTATTTTTCTTTCAATCAACATTCATGGAAAGATATTAGAGATCAGTTATATGATTGGCCCTTTTGGTCAGTACTGGTCAACAAAATGGAAGAAGAAGAGTAATCCAACTCAAAAGCGGCCTTGACTAAAGAAACATAAAGAATATATATATATATATATATATATATAGAAACAAATGGAGCATTCACTTTTATTTGAACTTATTTTATTTGAAAGAATTAAACTATTATTGTGAATATAAGAATTATAAAGTTATAGTCGTGTCAGCTATATTTATTTTCATACATTTAATGATTTGATTTCCACATAATGGACATGATATCCTAGTCACATAACATTAATGTGTATTCATCTCACTATAAGCATGTGTTTAAAACGACGTTGGATGATTGATTTGATTAATGTTGTCAGATACATGACGTGAATCCATCCATATGAATTATATAGAATTACTATTCATATACCTATATAGGGACCCATTTCCCATTCACATGAAAAAAGGAGAATAATTAAATGCTGTCGTTTCATGAGTTCACGTTCTAACTGTTCAATATTGATTAATCAACCAATCAGTTCAAACATCTTGGGAGGTTAATTTTGGTCTTACCCGAATTCTAGGATTTAGAATAAAAAACTATAGATAAATAAATCAGATTTTACAGTATTTAATGATGGCTAGTAAATTTTTTGACAATATTAAATAATCAAAAAATAGTATAAGATCTATTTTATATGTCTATTTCTCTCTAGTAATTCTAATTCTAGAGAAATCAAATCCTGACCACCCTGCTTCCTTTGTGGTCTCTTCTTTTTTTTAAGAAATCCTATTTTCCTATATTTTTTTTAGGGGTTTTGCTATACAACCTCCCAACACTCCACACTCCATCATTTTTTAAATTTTTATTATTTTTTAATCATTTTTAAAAAAAAAATTTGAGTTTATTCTTTTTAAATTATTTTAAATTTTCTATTTATTATTTATATAATAAATATTTAATAAAAGAAACAAATTAAAAAAAATATAGAATGTGGAGTGTTAGGAGATTGAGAAGATTTATTATTTTATTATTATTTACAAATCATCTAAAATCATCTCAATATCTAACGAGCTGCCCTATTGCCCACCATCTTGCCAAGCTCGCCGATGGCATATATGGCACTCATGCACTACTCAGGCCAAAGATCTCTTTTGTCATTCCCAAATTTTAGAAAAAGCTCCGAACTCATCCATCAAAATGCTTGACTACTCATGTTTTAGGCTGTATACCTCTGTTTGGGTATTAGATTATTTAATATTTTATTATTAATTTATTATTATTATTTACAAATCATTTAAAATTACTTCGGGTTTTGCTACACAACCTCCTACTATTCATCCACACTCCACACTCCATATTTTTTAATATTTTTTAAAAAAAATTTTTTGAATTTTTTTTTTTAAATATTTCAAATTTTTTATTTACTATTCATATTAAAATTATTTAATAAAAAAAAATTAAAAAAAATTTAAAATAAGATGGAGTGTGGAGTGTTGGGAGGTTGGAAAGATTTATTACAAAACTATATCTCTCGTACTTCTTGCAAGAGTTATTTGTCTGACTCTCCGACCCAAACCCTTTATTAAAAGTAATTTAAAAAAAAAAAAAAAAAGGATGAGAAATGGGGCCAAAGTTAATATATATTTACAAGCTCCAAATATTTATGATTTATCTGTAATAACAACAAACAAACGTTGGAACAATGATCAAGAGACATGCAAATCTTAATTTTGCATGCTTTTGAAAATGTTTTTTTTCTTTTTACAAAAATCTGGAAAAACCACTATCTGATTTCACACTGACAATTAAATAACCTGAAAAAGAAAAAAAAGGGAACAATCGGGTGGTGGCAGTAGCAGCAAATACTAGCCGATCACAGCAGGAAGTCCATGAACTTGAGCCAAGCAAAGCCGCCGGTCTTGGAAGCTTTCTCAGCCTGTTTGGAACATGATGGAGACGGCGTCGTTTCGCCACCGTCCAACTCTACCTTTCTGACGCAAAGAAAATAATTTCTCGATCCCAGTGCCATGAGCTTCTCCTCCCTATCCAAGCCTGGCCCCACCAAACAAACAAGTCAATCATCACCTCACACGTGGCTAAGGATTATAAAATATTTATAAAAATACAGTAATCGTACGGCTGATATAACACGAGATACATGCTTTGTGTCTGTGAGGCTTACTTTCTAGGCTGAACTGCGAATAATGAAGGTCGAACACGGAAAGGTCGGTGGTTGGTAAGATTGGCCGGCGACACTCCTTCGCGTAAAGCCGGACTGCCGAGGAGATCAGGTCGCTGACAGTAGATTCCGGATTCATGACCACCTGCACCGGCCCTAGGCTCCCCTGAATCGTCACGTTCAGTAGCAGCTTCGTTAGCCGTGGCCGTCCCTCTTGCGACGTCGTTCCGGTCGCGCTCTTGGCGGAGAGTAACTCCGGCAGCGTTTTCGGCCGGCGAAGCTCAGCCGTCATAGTGACCGGAATCTGCCCGTGAAACGAGGACGATTTATGGGTCAATTTGCCCCTCCGGTTCTTGTCCTCTTGTCCTGATCTCCGATGGCTCTTCGAACTCGACATGATATGTAAATATACTACTAAGTACACAAACGGAGAAATCTGGATTCTACCTCAAACGCCGGTATCGGAAGAATCTGGGGCGAGGGAAACCGAGAGCTGGGGATGAGCTTCTGCTCGCTGGTTTGCGGTTAACGGAAGCTATCATAACCTGAATGCTAAAATATTTAAATTATGAGGAAGTGCAAAGGGACCGAGCATGGCTATATGAGACGCAGAGAGAGAGAGAAAGAGAAAGAGGTGCACGAGGAATCAACAAAAGCACCCCCCCTCCAGTGTGTTATATACGGAGAATGAAGAAGATAAGGGGCGGCGTCGAGGAATGGAACTGGGGAAGGATTTTTCTTCAGAGAGGAGACGGGCTATAGCCGGTAGGGGAGAGAGAGTGATTGGTCAAAGACAAAGACAAAGGCTCCAAACAATTGTCGTCAAGCCATCGAGAGGTAACCGGGTAGTGGGCGTGCACCCGGCTCAACTGTGGTGGTCCGAGTGTGTGTCTGGGTCTGGGTCAGCTTCGGGATTGTCTTTTCTGTTTTTGTGTGGTTTTTATCGAGTTTTTTAAAGATTCACGGTGAGACAGAGAGACTGTGTAACCGCTAAAGTTGGTCCGGGCTGGTTCAGCCGTTTAACCTAGGAAGTAGGGACACATGGCCGAAGCAAATTGGTGGTCCCTTGCCATTGCTCGGGGTTGGCTTTGCTTCGAAAGCCAAACAGAGACGCATTCAATTATTATCGTTCGCATGAGGCGGCTGTCCAGTCCATGTTGGTAATGTAATGGCATGCCGAGTTTATAACCCGTCTGAATTACTGTTCAATTTCCCGTATTTTGAACCTTCAATATAATAGTGACATTCTTGGTTGAAAAATAGGAAAAATACTTTAGTCATAAAACGATTACATAAAAATAAATTTATAAATTGATGTGATTTTATATAATATATTATATTATAAAATTATTTTTATTATAGAATAGATGTAACTGATTCTATAAAATCATATCAATTTGTAGATTTATTTTATATAATCTCTTTATGTCTGTAGCAGTTCTCTTAAAAATATTTCAAAATTATACATGCGAGTAAAAGGATACTTCAAATTGATTTTCTCTTTACTTCGGATACAAAAAATACTTCCATGGTATAGTTCATCGTGTCATAACTAATCAGAAGTAAACTCGTATTATATTTATACTTAGTTTATAAAAAATTGAAAATTGAAAAATTCTATTAATTGGTGTGTAAAGCATATCTAGTAAAGTACTTATATGTCATTATTTAATTTGAAATATAAATTCTAAAACTTGAATATCATAAGTCAGATTTTATTAAAATTATTTAAGTGATATGAATGACGTGATTTTACATGCCGACTTAAAATAGAATAACTTTTAAAGAAATTGACAAGGATAGAGTTACCCTTTGGTGGCTGCTTGTAGCCATCGCACTACCCTTTTATTAATTTCTTTTAATAGTACTTATGTCGACTATGTATTTTCTTGTCCTTTATAAGCTGATTGGTTGTAAATATATATACAAATAGACTCTTTTAATTATTAGTTATAATGTGGCAGTTACGTACGTGCCATTTTAATATTTTCTGTCACTAAACTAACGGAGTTTAGATAGAGGGATCATATTGAATATATCAACCAAACCACAAGAGTTGGTTCAAAACTTTATATTGAATCTACAAGTGTAGTTCTGTAAAAAGTTCAAACTACAAGGACTTGTGATGAAAATTCTTTATTTTTTATATTGCCTAAAAAGTAAAAACTTTAAAATGATATTTAGATAATTTAGTCAACTTATTATTTTGTTAACGGAGATTTGAGCCAATGAACTTCGATCTAGTTAACTACTTGTGGCAAAAGTCTTTTAGCTCTAAGTCAATACCTTGATAGTGAATCATTAAACAAGGCACTTATATATTAATTAACCAATAAAGAGAGACAATTAGATTTTAAATGAACCATACATATATATATATATATATATATATATATATATATATATTAAAATTAAATCATCTAATTCAAATAGAAAACAAAGCCAAGATGATAAAAGAATATTCAAATCATTTAGTTCCATACACTACAAGTCTACAAGAAATGTAAGAAATGGATACCCATAGTGGGCACCCCTTCACCATCTATTAAGATTATGAAATGGTTTAAGAGTCACTTCATGAGATTTGATGGTTGGTTCTTAATGGCCAGCGAGGGGGTTATATTAGAAGGGCTATTTACATAACCCTCCCTTATTTCGATGAGACACTTGGATCAACAATAACAATATCTCTCTCAAATAGTTCTCTTTAGTCACGGCATTTAGGCTGTGGAATGTGTGAATGTTGCTCTGGTATTATCACATAGCACACTCCACCATCGATGTGAAGATTATGGACAAACAACGACGTTGGAGAATCCGTTGAACAACCACACTAGATTTGAGATATTTCCGATAAGGTAATATCGCTTTCGCTGTGCATTCTGATCTAGTTTTTCTAACAAAAAAAAAAACAGTTATGATGAGTTATTTGTGAAGAGAATAAATTCATTAATTTGGTAAAAAATAATTAGGCACAAATAAGCATTTTTCTTATAGTGATATTACGGGTAGGCAAATAGCCTCGTTTGGCTTGGGGGACTCATTTCATCTTATATAATCATTATAATTTTCTCAAACTCTCATATAAAATATAATAAATTTTTAAAATTTTTAAAATTTTAAAATAAAAATTATATTAAAAAATTATATTATAATAATATTTTATTCAAATTTTAAATCTTATCTTATCCATTTAACTAAACGAGTAAATTTTTCCTCAAACACCCGAATATTTTGTTTGTGATGGAAAGAAATAGCCATTATGGTACTATTCTCTTTTCTTTTTTTTTTTTTCCCTAAATTATTACTATAAGACGTCTAACTTGTACTATCTATTTGGAAATATCCCACTCGAGCATATTATATATTTCTCTTGTTTATCAGAAACTGTTTGGCAAAAGTTTTGCTTATCGAAGTTTTCGAGATTAGGATAGGTAATTCCTGTTATTTCCGCATGCGCTATGGATTCTGGAACAGTAGAAGTGACATTCGTACGATATCACACAGCTTTTTTATCAATTGACAACAGTGAAATAAAATTAGACGAATGTTATATATAATTTTAAAAAAATGCCGGTGGAACTTTCAAAGTTATCGTTTAAAGTTAACGCTCAATTATTTTATTTAATGATTAAAAAAGTAGTTATTAATGAAATTGTGTATTTTTTTTATTTTTCTAATAATTAAAGATGTTAACAAATTATTGAAAAAAATGAAAGGAAAAAATAAATTAAATAGACTAGAAAAAGGACCACACAATTTAATAAAAGAAAAGAAGAGAAAAGGACAACCTACGGGAATTTAAGGTGACTTTGTTTAAAAGGACCACGCAAGCCTGCTCATGACAAGAAAACAAATTTATTTGTAATTAGCCCTCGTTTGTTTATAGAGATGAGATAAAATGAGATAAAAATTTTTGAGATGAGATGAATTGTTTATTTTATTTTATATTAGAATTTGAAAAAATTGTAATGATTAGATGAGAGAAGATGAGATGAATTTAAAAAAGTTGAATTGTTTATTTTATTTTTTATTGGAATTGAAAAAAATGTAATAATAAAATTGAGATGAGATGAGAGTTTTCTGAAAACAAACCAGGCCTAAATATTTGCAGCAAAAATGACAATTTGCTATAAAAATAGACTTATATCTTATCACAATTGGTTAATTTCATCCCAAATAACTAGTTACAAATAAACTTTTGTTTTTTTGTTGTGATTACAGTAGAAAACCTAGATGTTTTATCTTTTATCATGATGATGTGTTCATCAATGATCAAACATAGTACATAGATGCTAAATTGCTAACATCCCCCACAAACAGGGATTTGTTTGGTATGTTATAAATTAAATAGGATGGATAGAATTAAATGCTAATTAAATTGCTATCATCCTTCTTGAGATGCCTAATTGCTTCCTTAATTATCTTCCTATCATACGGCGTTTTGTAAAATTTATAGTCCACCTACGTATTCCTTTACTCGATCGGGACAGAAATTGGGATTAGATGAAATTTTTTTTCCAAAATATCCTACAAAAGCGTGTTTTTTTTTTTTTTTAATCATGATATCTTGCTTTTTTTGTCTTAATATTTTGGACCACCAAGACAAATTATCTTGATAACAATTTGGTTAATTAACTTGTCTTTTCTTTCTTCTTCTTGTTCCAACAAATGTAGCCATTTTAATGGTGGGTTGCTGATTTTTGCTGCCTTATTTTTTTACAATATTATATACATACACATGTGAATATATATACACTTAATTGTAAATGAATTGAGATATTTATATATATAGTTGTTATCATATCATCACTATAAGAAAATTATTTATTTGTGACTATTTGTTTTCTGTAAAAATAATTATTTTTTAATCTTTTGAATATCGTACCGGACACCGTACCGATCAAGGTACTGGAACGAAATATTTCGATACTAGTACCGTTTTGAGATAGTCGATATATGAATAAATTATATATATAAATATATAAATTATATTACAAAATAATAGTTTATATATGAATAAATTATATATAAATTATAAATATCCTAATTTGAATTGGAGATCAAAAAATAAATTTATAGTTTGAAAAAATGAAAAAAAATAAAATAAAATTAAAGGTCGAAAGATCGACTGATACAGATCAAAATATTAGTTGGTACAACTGGCATTTAGACTGATACTAAATATATATAATATTTGTACCAAACCAGTGGCCAATACGGCATATACCGATCGTACCGGCCGGTATGGTAAGGTACGGTATTTAAAACAATATTATTTCTTACTAAAATGAATAAATTTTTATCATAAATAGATATTATTATCATAAATATTCATTTTTTTTATAATGTATTTTCCTTAAACATATAGTACTATTACATACATTTAGGGTGAGTTTGGATGTTGAGTTGAGTTGAGTTGAGATGATAAAATATTATTAGAATATTATTTTTTAATATTAAAATTATTTTAAAATTTGAAAAAGTTGAATTGTTTATTATATTTTGTATTGGGATTTGAAAAAGGTGTTATGATGAGTTGAGTTGAGTTGAGTTGGATTGAGATCCAAACGCAGCCTTAATGATTGCTGGCTTGTACATGGTCAATCATTCAATTAACTATTAAATTTTAAGCAGGCTAGGATCATCTGGTGAAGGTAACATTCGCATGCCAGCTGCGTATGTGGAAAGAAATGAAAGACATATTTGGTGGCCTCAATTGTGCCAGCTCCACATACACGTGTTACACGTGTATGAAGGTGGCAAACTGATCATCACACACATTTAGGTTATGCCCACACACTCATTCATGAACAAGTGGACAAGAATATATATACGCTTGCCCAGAAAATAAATAATAAAAACGTGGACAAGAAATATTGTAGTTTGTTGATGCCCGGAGAGCAGAAAATAAATAATAATATAATATATATGAAAAACAATTCAATGGAGAATAGTGAAATGACATTAATTTTAAAAGAAAATACTTTTTTTTTACATTTATAACTCTGAATTAATCAATCTTTTGTATTAAAAATCTTTTTTTTTTCTGCAAAATTCAAAGAGCGCACATGCATTTTGAGTTTTAAAACACATGATTTATATGCATACATTATTCAATTTATTTGGGAGAGACTACATACATATAGATTTTTTTTTTTAAATCATGTCCTTTTTTAGATTAGGCTTATTTTAGATTTTTTTGGTTAGTTTTTTTTTTTAATTTTTTTTTAGGAGTTAAATTCCTATCTAGGGGTTAATGGGTTTATTTAAAAAATCAAGGGAGAATATTTTTTTTTAGATCTTTTTTAGGAGATAGGATCATAGGAAAAAGAATCAAAGGGTTTTTTTTTTTTTTAAGATATTTGGGATGGGATAAACCTCAGAATCTTTGATCAGTTTACTTCATTAATGTTAGGACAGATGGATATCTATTAATATTTGAAAAATACTACAGTCAAAAAAAGATTTCATAAAGATAAACCAATAAATTATACTACAGTCACAAAAAGATTTATTAAAAATAAACCAACAAACTAACATAATTTCATATAATATATTATATCTACTTTATAATAAAAGTAAGTTTATAATCTAACATATAACATGAAGTCACGTCAGTTTGTGAGTTTACATTTATAAAATTTGTTTGTAGCTAAAGCATTTCTCATTAATATTAGGCCAAAGTTTTGGGATCTTATCAATTAAACTTGTTTATGTTTAGTCTTGTACGTCTCTCTAATTTGCAACGTCTGTTAATGGACTATTCAACATGATCATGTTTAGGCACCTCCTGTCGATGGCTAGCCACAAACTCAATCTCTGGTATACATCTCTCTCTGTATATTGTACTATATTCTAAATTCATGTTTTGTCTGCATGTTGACGTATACATCTCTCTCTCTACTCATATATATAAATATATATATATATATATATATTGATATATATATATATTGTCTATCTCTAGTCGATATTAATGGTCTTAGGATTTTGAGTAGGCTGGCTTTGCTAGTAATTGCTTTAGAGCACTAATAGTAGGTTTAACAAAACTAAAATTTGGCTAAAGTTTAGTTAAAGTATATAATAAACTACTATAATAGACTCAACAAATGAACAGTACTAATAGCCTAAAGTTATTTGATTGGTTAAATCTGGCCAGCCCAAGAGGCTAGTTAAATATTATTCTCATAACAAAATAATTCTATCTTATAGCTTCTTTGGCCTCTCGCACAAGAGAAAAAGTCAAAAAGGTAAAAAAGATGAAGAAGCTGTGCTATTTTCCTCTCTTTGAAACTCTGGTGCGTAGTTGCAATGCTTGTAAAACAAAAGTTCAAAAAAGAATATGAAATTGAGTTTAATATGTTAATGTAAATTGTGATTTGGAAAAAGTTCAAAAAATATATCAATTAAAAGAATATGACCATTGTAAAAAAAAAAAAATCGTTGGAAAATTATTTTCATTAAGAATAATTTGAAAATTAGAAAATTAATGTGTAGTTTTTTAATAACGAATAAATATTCAAATTACATTTAGAATTAAAATAAATGAAAAATTCAAAATCAATATTTTGATAGAATAATGATAGATTTGTTAAGCTTGCTATTTAATGTTGTTAAAAAATGACTAACTAAATTTGTAAAAATGAACTTTTTAATCAAATTTTAATTAAAGTTTATTGAACCCACTATTAGTGCTCTTAGTCTTGGGTAGGGGTGTAAATTTGGACCGAAAAATCGATCCGAACCGGACCGGACCGGTTGGGCCGGTTTTCTAATTTTTTGATCCGGAATCGGTTCTTAACTTGTATAAACCGATCGGATCTAGTCCGGTTCCGGTTTCGTGGTTTCCGGGACCGGACCGGTCTGGTTGAAGAGAAAAATAAAAAATATTTTATATATATAAGTTTTATACAAAAATAATATTATACAAAATATTTTTTATATATAATATATCACTTAAATATTATTACTAAATTTCGATAAGTACATAGGACATTAGTAGTTATACTAATATAAACTATAATTATATTTAGACTAATATAGTTATACTAAATCACTATAATTAATACTAACATATAACTAATACTAATAATCTAATATAGACTATAGTTATAGTTATACTAATATAATAATACTAAATCACTATAACTAATACTAATATGGTACTTGGCTTTAGTAAAGTAGATTTTTTTTAGTAAAATAGATTTTTTTAATAAAAGTATAAAATAGATTTTTTTAAAGCAATTTTTTTTTTTAAAAACAAATTTTTAATGACAAATTGTCAAACTTACATTTAAAAAAAATCGAAAAACCGGACTGGACCAGACTGAAAATCGGTAAAACCGGAAGTATCGGTTTAAGAGGATAACCAGACGTAATCGGTTTTGAAAAATATAAAACCGGTACATACCGGTTTGATCTTAAATTTTGTCTAAAAATAAACCGGACCGGATCGGACCTGTTACACCCCTAGTCTTGGGATATTGGATTACCTACCAACTCTTGGCTTTCCATCAGACTAATTTTGACGTGACTAATCGTTTGTTTTGAGGTTTCTGCATGCGTCAGGAATTTTACACTCTGCACCTGAATAATTGATGCATCATGCATAAACTCCTAAACAATTTACATGACTCCAATTCAGATATGATCTTTTAAGGGTTAGAACTTTTTTGAGTGTGTGGAATGTCAGTTTATAATAGTTTGAGAGTACATGAATATGTCACTTTTAATAGTTTGACGTGCAAAATGCAAAACTCTTAGGTTGTGTTTAATTACAGATGGAATGAGATGGTTTTATTTTAAAATTTTTTATAATTTCTTTTTCAAATATCACTTAAATATAAAATACTTTTCAATTTTAACTCTTCAACATTTTCATCTAATCATTACTTAATTATTACAATTTTTTAAACTTATAAACAAAACACAAAAAATAATACAATTTTTTAAAATTTCAAAACAAGAATTATATTAAAAAATTATATCTAAAAAATATTTTAATTTTATAATATTTTTATTCAACTTTTTCTCTCTTATTTCTCAAAATCGAATAAAACATATTAACTCAAACAATTTTACTACTATTTACATAATTATCATGTCATCATCTTATTACACAAACATGCCCTTAATGATCAGATAGTGCAAAGTGTATATTTATGACAAAAACCAATAAATTATGAAACAAGAGAAGATGGAGGAAGTTGCGTTGAAGTTGTAGCATTTAGCTACAAAATTTAAGTCGTGCTTAAAATTAGGATGATAACCCGTTTTTTCATCCAGTGAATGGAGACATATGGAGAACATATATCTTCATGCGCAGTGGTGGTGGAGCCACAATAAAGAGAAATAATGGTAGAGTTAACTAAGGGAATTGGACTGAAAATCAGTGTGCAAAAGGACAAGTCTTCAGAGCTTTCTTCATTATTTTGAATTTTGAAGTGCTGCTAGGGTCCATTCAGCAGTCACTTTTGGGCGTGTTTTAAGTAAATTTAATTTCTTTTATTTATATTTTTTAATATTTTTTTAAAGAATAAAAAAATATCAATACATTAATAATTATTTTCTTAATTAATAAGTAAAAATAAAAATTAAATATATGATGAAGCAAAATAAAAAAGCATAACATTTTGATATGGTTTTGGCTGAATAGAGAAGTGGTGGTCCTCCTTCTAGGATTCACCAGAATCACCACGACTAATCAGATCATCCTATGACATGTGATAATTCTATCCATCTGGATGAGATCAATCATTTCAAATCTACGTCGCATTCACCACACCTAATTACGATGCTTCACTGCTATTTCCCCATGTTACTTTTATTCACTAATATTTAATTTTTTTATTTTAAGAATAATATTATATATAATTTTAAAGTGTGCAACTCTCGTAAACTACTTAAAACATCGAGATTCATTAAAAAAATTTATTTTTCATGAACGTTCTAAATTTCTTCTATTTTTTCTCAAATGGAGTGGGGTGAAATTTCCACTCTTAAGAATGTATAAATTATTTAACTTTTTTTAATATTTAGATTGATAAATATTATTAATAGATAATAGAAATCTTATTTAACTATAGATATTGTATTTATGCCTTTTTAGAATATAAAAAAATAAAATCAAAAAGTTGTCTAAAATCATGACCCCTATATCTTCTTCTTTTTTCTCTCTTTTATTTTATTTTTATTTTTCACCTAAGGGATTGACCATGATCTGATTTTTATTTATTTATTATTTCTAGGTTGGCTGCACTCAGATTGGCATGGATCATAAATATTTGGGGGGATGACTTCAGTTTAGTTAGGGTGTGTAAGTTGACCGATTGGGTTCAAAATATTTGAACCTATTGAATTTGCAATTTGCGTGTTTAATTTTGAAACATGTTCTTTTATTTATATTAAGCCACCTCAGACCTAATTTAAATTTGATTATTTAAATTAAATATAATTTGAAAGATCATATCAATAAGTTTATGCAATTCAATATATAATTTTATAAAAAATGATTTGTACAAATTTTAAATTGACAAATTTCGTGCAATTATTTTATAAAAAAGTAGATTCACATAAAAAAATATAAAAAAACTTATTCTTTTGTTAATGGAATCTACTTTTTTAATAAAAGATCTGCACAAAACTTTTCAATTAATAAACAAACTAAAATCCAATGGCTAGTCACTACGAGCTAAAGCTAGAGGTTTGCTTACTGTTGCTTTCTTTTGTAAAGATCCCAAGTTGTACTCTTTATTTTTTGAGAATGACTCAAGTCAAGTTGTTACTGTCGTATTCTCCCTGGATCAAAATGATGGAAGGCTTATGTGCAGATTGAATAGTGGGATGATATCATATTGTTTTAGATGAAAGTTGAAAATTAAATAAAATATTATTTTTTAATATTAATATTATTTTGAGATTTGAAAAAATTGAATTCTTTATTATATTTTATGTAAAAATTTTAAAAGGTTACAACAATGAGATGAGACGAGATAAAATACTTTCACTATCAAAACGAAGTAATTTTGTGCATGAAATTAATTTTAAAAAAAAAAAAAAATTTCGAGGAATTGGGTTTTACCAAGTAGTCATATTCTATACCTGTATCCGCTCTCGGGTATGGGCGAGTAGGGAATCTGGTTATCAGCCCAATAACGACTAGTTTGAAATTAAATTTTGGATCGAAAAAAAATCTGACCCGGATGAATAGTCTGGCTACAAAGTCACATTTTCCTCTCCTGATTTGTGTTATTATAATTAAAATATAAACAATATATATCATTAAGTTAAACTGATAAAATGTAAAGTATATATCTAATTTAATAAAAATGTAAAGTATTGAGAACTAATGTGTTTAATTAACTCTACTTTTCCCAACATATTTAAAAAAATTCATATATGTTATCAACTAACTTAAATATATACATAACATATTTCAATATATATATGTTTTGTTTATGCTGAAAATAAATTGTTTTCACCTAATTTTCGTGTCTGGTTAGGGTGGTATTTTTTTTTTTACTCAAAACAAAAGGCTGAATGTTGCCTTTTAACATGAATTTCTCGTATTTTAAGCAATTTCACTTTATATACCAATTCGTTCAACCATTTAAATTAGAATAAACTTTGAAATACGTCACATCAATTTGTGTAATTAAAAAGATCATGACAAAACTCAAGATGATCAACAATTTTGATTACGTGACATCTTAGACAAAGCATGCCATCTTGTTGTTTCTTTCGTCATGGGTGCCCTACGAAAGAAACCTTTACCTAATTATCTTCAAATCTTAGCCAATGCTCTAAGTTGTCGGGTATAATGTCTCAATTGTTATTATGTAGATATATATATATATATATATATATATACATATATTAATATATATTTGTAAATTTCTCTGTCCAAAAATAAGAAATAAATAAATGAAAATTGGGCAAACATGACCGGCTTTATCTTAGGGGTAATTGCCAACAAGAGTAAAATTCTAGCAATACAATATATTTTCTCTTAAAAATGAAAAACTGTATTCTATAATTATAATTCTATAATTATAATTCAAAATTCAAACATAGAAATTAGCGGACTCAAAAGTATTTTGATATTGGATATTCAAAGTGGGTTCAAAAATAATATTCGAGCATGTATTTATAGTAATTCAATTCATATTTGCAAGTTGGTTTATCGACATACCAAAAATACTACTGATGTGGAGGCTTGCCACGTTAGGTAGTATATTAAAAAAAAAAAAAAACTTGTTCTGACTCTTTTTATAATTGCATTAATGGATATTAATTCAATTCATATTTGCAAGTTCGTTTATCAACATATCAAATATATTATTGATGTGGAGGCCGTCCACGTTAAATAATATAAAACAAATATGGATGGTACGTAATTCAATTCATATTTGTAGAATTGTTTATCAACACATCAAATATACTAGTGATATGTAGGATTGCCATGTTATAAAAAAAAATTCTTATTTTGACTTTGTTTATAACTACATTAATGGATGGTAATTCAGTTCATATTTGTAAGTTCGTTTATTGATACATCAAATATACTACTGATGTGGAGACGTACCACATTAGATAGTACAAAAAAATAATCTTATTTGGACTCTTTTTATAACTATAATGGATCTCATAATAAATAATTAATATATTATGATAGTAAACTCTTCAATCATGGCCAATATCCATTCTTGGAAGCTTCCAAGACTCCAACATCCTTGCTAGCTGCTACATTCGATGAAGAACACCTTCATCATTTTGATGAAGTGGGACATGACCCTTTTTGTGGATTCTTTAAGATTGGGTATAGATTTGTTTAATTTTGATAATCATAGGTTTTAGATTGATCGTAATTAAAGAAGCTCTGCAAAATTAAGTACCCTAGAAAGCATGAAGAATGAAAGAAACAAATGGGTCTGGTATAGGTTACATCCACAACTTGGGATCAACCTCCTATCACAAGAAGACAGAAAAGCTTGGTCCTCCTCCTGCATGATTGGTGAAGTGTGGGTCTCTTGACTCGGACAAAACATGCGAGGAAGAAGGGCCAAGTCATTGTGTCTCTTCGGCCTCTTTTTGACACTATTTCCGGACTCTCTTCATTATTTCCAAGTTGTTGTGTTTGTTGACAAATGTCAGTCATATTAAGTGTTTTAGGCAACAAGTGGGCAACAAGGCTTCCTTGTTTTTTTTGATTTTTAATGGATGCGCCAACTTTGGCCATGACAAGTAGAGAAACAAGTAGGTGTGTTGGGATGTTGAGAAGTAGAGAAAAAGCTCGGATAGTTTTTAGATAAAATGTTTGAGATGGAATGTTTTTGGATTTTTGTGAAAATTGTGGGTCCTATGATTAATCTCTCTCTCTCTCTCCCTCTCCCTCTCTCTCACATTAATGCGTAGCCACGTTTCCAAAATTTAAAGAATCAACAAATTGTTTTGTTTTCAGGAAAGAATCATTAGGCATTTCTAAAATATAGATGATATGATACTCTCGTCTTATACAGAAACATATAACGCCATTAAAGTGACCTACATAAGTACTCATTTCTAAAGACATAATATCTTATAATTGGATAGAAATATCACGGATCTGTATTTCAGAACTATCTAATGAATACTCTATATTCACATGCCGATGCCGCTACCACGTCTTAACAATTTTACCATTAAGCATCTGTGCAAGAGCTTTGATGTTAACATGATGCTTGAGATTTTAAGAATTCAATTGGTGATGGGCTAAAACATAGAAGGTTTACTTAATGTGTGGTTTGGATAGTGAGATGAGTTGAGATAATTTGTTATGTACCCACTAGGTAGAACTCACCCTTGAAAACTAGCTTATAAGGGAAGGGTGCCTAGGGGCTTATAAACCATCAACCAATCACATACTAATCAATGTGGGATCATAACAACCACCACGCTCCGCAGCCGACATCCACGGCGGTCCCGGCGCTCACACGGGCTGGCTGTGCGCTAGGCCTTTTTGCTAGCTCCGGGCGAACACTGCCATGCTGGCATCACCCCCCATGACGCACGATTGCAACTGTCGCAACATGACCTAGACGTGAGGTGGCTCTGATACCATTTGTTATGTACCCACTAGGTAGAACTCACCCTTAAAAACTAGCTTACAAGGGAAGGGTGCCTAGGGGCTTATAAACCATCAACTAATTCCATACTAGTCAATGTGGGATCATAACATTATTTTTCATGAGTTGAATAAAATATTTTTAGAATATTATTTTTAAATATTATTATTATTTTGAGATTTGAAAAAATTGAATTATTTATTATATTTTGTATGAAAATTTAAAAAAATTATAATAATGAGATGAGATGAGTATGAGTGATTCTTGAATCCAAACAGGGCTGGTTAATTGGGTTCTCCTTGCATTAATAGGAGAACTAGCAGCAACTCAGTTAAATATTAAAGGAAAAAATGCGTAGCTTGTAGTTTCCTGCCAATAGTTTGATATATGATTTCAAATTAAATGAATAAAAAACGTTTTATGTTGGGTTTTTTTTTTTTGTCCTTCGACCGAAATCAAACACTTGTTTGTGCAAAAAATGAGATAACAATGCTGCTACTAGTCACGTATTTTTTATTTTTATTTTTATTTTTTTGGAGGAGAGATTCCGGCTCAGATTTGACTGAAATCATCCACCAGCCCCTCCATCGACTTCTCCCCAGCTTTGGGCTCAACAAATTCCACCTCCTCTGGACCACAAGTCCTTGCAGTCGACAAAGAGCGTGTAAATCTCACGTCCGGCCGCCACGAAGCGTAGTAGTTTGTCACTAAAAGTGGCCTGCTAAATCTCTACTGATAGTAATGGAAGCCTCTAAACAACACGTCTTATGGACTATTGCAAAAACTTGAGAAAACTGCGCCCCTTAAGGGGATATCTTCGGCCAATCGAACATGGAACTGAAACAACTTGCTACGCAATTTCTTGGCTTTTTTTTGGTTTCTTGCGCGGTTGGTGGTTGGTCTGAGGTGTTTTTTGAGTCCACCTCCTCCTTTGTATTCTGTTTAAAAGACAAGCACATAACTATGTATCTTGCTAAAAAGAAAGCTGCTATTTATTAGGTTTGTCCAGCGGGAACCAAAGCCTAAATAGGGAAGGCATTGTGATTGCACCTAATGTTTCATAAAAAAAAAAAAATTGGAGACTTGTAATATTTCATCTCATTTCATCTTATTATTATAACTTTTACAAATTCTCACAAAATATAATAAATAATTTAATTTTTTCAAATCCTAAAACAATAATATTATAATTATATGTTATTTCACTTTCAACTTTCATTTCAACTCATCTAATCTCAACTCACCATCCAAACGACACCTTAAAAAAAAGCATCGAAAAAATTCATATTTGTATTATGGTCACCAATCACCAGTCATGCATACACTTTAAGCCCCATTTGGATTCAAAAAGTATTTCATCTCATCTCATTTCATCATTACAATTTTCTTGAATTCTAATACAAATTATAATAAATAATTCAACTTTTTCAAATTCCAAAACAATAATAATATTAAAAAATAATATTCTAATAATATTTTTTTCAACTTTCATCTTTCATTTAAAACCATCTCATCTCATTTCTGAATCCAAACCAGCCCAACTCCAATTATGTTGATGTTATGATGCCCTTGAGTAGCTCTCGTTCAAGGGATTTGAAAGGAAACAGAGAGCAGAACCCCCTCAAGGCACAGACAGCATGTCTTTAAATGGCACAAAAATAACATATGAATCCAAAGGGTTTTCATTTTCTCGTTTTCGTTAATCGCCTTAAACCAGGAAAAGCTAAAGTATTCAATAAAAATTGGCCAAAACTCGGCAATTGCAAAATGTTAAAGAGAGAGAGACATTGGCTCACCACATATTGTCTTCCTATACGGTTCCAAATAATGTTCAGGTGTGTGCAAAGACAATATACTGTCAAGATCCCTCACCGGTGCTTTATGCAGCCAACCATTGCTCATTCTTCTTGCCTCTGTAAGGCTTCTTTTGGATTTCACAGAGCCTGATGAACGTGATAGAATTTGAGATAGCGAACGCAGTTGAGACAATCTTACATTTGAGTGGCTTTGTACTTGGACTTTCCCACGATCCTCCACTATAGCTCTCAAGCGTCCTCTTGAGCCAAAAACTGAAGGAAAACTGACTGAGACAACTGTTTCCGAGAGGCCGCTGGGGGCCTCAACCTCCAATGGAGAAGCTGCCCTTAACCCTGATCTACCCTTCTTCCATGCCAAGAATGATCGTTGTAGCATCAATGGCACCTGCAAAGGTAACAGAAAAATATATTTTTTATCCAAAACTGGCAAAAATTATTCACTGTGAAAAAGATTAGCTACAAACTCCCAAACAGATACCTGCTTGAGCAATACATGAGATCTCCTAGAAAAGGGTACAAAAATACAGGACAAGGCTCTGTTTGGATTTAAAGTTGATTTCAACTCATCTAATCATTACAACTTTTTCAAATTCCCACACAATATAATAAACAATTCAACTTTTTTAAATTTCAAAACAATAATAATATTAAAAAATAATATTCTAGCAATATTTTATTCAACTTTCATCTTAACTCATCTCATCACAACTCACTATCCAAATGGCATCTAAAAGAGTTGATCAAATAATTAATTTTTTGATAAGATAGAAATTTTTATTAATGATAAAAAATGCATGATCCAAGTAACAGGAGGCCTATACGTCAGATATATCTAACTAGAGAAAGTAAACAAATCAAGCAAATTCGGGAAATAATAATTTCATGAACAATATTTAATTGGATCACATTTTCTGAACAAAAAACAACAAAAAAGAAAAGGATATAAATTTCATGCTCCTTTTTTTTTCCAAACCTAATCCTCACTATGGATAGAACTATAAGATAATAAATAGATGAGAATTTAGAACTCACCCCTGAAATGAGGCTACTAGAAGCAAATGACAGTGAAGATGTTGAAAATGGAGATTTTCCCGGTTTGTTTGCCTTCTGGTCATTCTTTGTTGGGTCCTTATCCGTACCAACAGACCCAAAACTTGAAGGTGCAACATCAACATCGTCCTCTTCTTCTTCTTCGTCTTCATCTTCCTCCTGTTCCAATGCAGATCTCTCGTCTTGCTTGTTCAATGCAGAAGTATCCTCTTCACCCTGCAAATCCACTTCCACCTTCTCCTCCTCTTTCTCTCTCATTTTCAACTCCTCATCCATGTCCTCGATGACCTCTTCCAGGCACAATTCAGCCTCTATTAGTTCAAGTTCTTTTTCTATCAGATTCATGTTCATCTCTGAAGCTTTCTTCTTCTCTTCAGCCCATTTCTCTACTTTATCATACCATGGCTTGAACGTATTTTCCAGGGCTTGGATGATACGCATCCATATGTTCTCTTTTTTCACAGTCACATCTCTTCCAAAAAACTCATCATAGCCCAGGGGTAGGAATTGAACCTTTTCTGGGTCAATATCTTCCCCATCTTTCAGAGGTGGCTGCCAAAATAAGCGAAGCCCATACTTCTCATCCTCGATATAATTTATTAGCATTCCGGTTGGTGTGTGTAGAATGAGGGGATCTTCAGTATATATAAGCTTTGATGGATCTTTTGGATCAGGCTCTGGTTCCTTGTTGATGAGAACAAATTCCGGAAAATGATCTGATCAAGCAAACATAACTTATATCTAGAATAAATCACACCTTTTCCCTTTAAGTAGAAGGATGAAACAAAACAGAAATGTTTCTGAAACTTTCAAGTTTTTTAAGTATTTCTGAAACTTCAGACTTAAGCAGCATCTAACTCATTAAAGCAGAATCAGCAAGGTAAACTGGATAAGACAGAAGTACGAACACCAAAACAAAATTGATACTATATGAAACCATATACTCAAATATTGAGTATCTTATAATATTCATCTCTTCAATCATTTTCAAATTACTCAACCGCTACATCGTTTGTTTTCACCTGCCAAATCAAACTTTATTTATTTATTTATGACTGGGGAACCACCCCCACAGAAAAGCCCTTAGGACTCACCTATGGAACCTAAACCCCCGGAGAGACTAGCACAGGAACCCACCCCCATGGCCTCCCACTTAAATTGCAGTTTAATCTCAAGGAGAATCAAACCTGTGACATGGGGCACATGCACACAAGTTCGCCCTTACCACTGGGCTACCCATGGGTGGGTCCAAATCAACCTTAATATCCTTTTTTGTCTGCCATTCCCCCTGCTGTTTGTATAAACAATGAAGTTACCAGGTAAAGAGGGTAGTCCCAAGCCATTAATTCAGTTCTGTTTGTTTTTGTTTTTTTTATAAGTAATATGTAGTTGTATTGATAAAGATAGGCATAGCCCAAGTATACCAGAGGTATACATATGTTTTTTTTTTTATTGGCACCGGGTGTCTGAAAAGAAGTCACGACTAATCCTGGGAGCGCATAGGCCCTCGACAAGGAGTTTCTTGCAAGTGCACCTTGGGTAATTCAAGGGAAAATCTCTCGAGTGCAATGATTCTTAAAAATCGTTTGCAACCCATGGTTCAAACTTTTGACCTAGAGGGAGCATACAACGAAGACCAATGCTTTTACTATTTGAGCCAACCCCTAGGGGTTCTGTTTGTTCAGATCTTTATTACTACTTTTACTCTTAATAGAAAGAAAAGTGGAAATAATTGCTTTCATGCATGCATCAAGTAAATTCTTTAGAATTTCTTACCAAAGACAAATAACTCTCTTTCGTAAAACAAAATCTCTAATTTTCAACTCAGAACATTTTTTTTTTATTTAGTCACCAGATAAGAGTTGATACCACACTTGTACTAATTATGCATATCTTTGATGACCAACAAAAGAAAAGAAAATGCTAATTTTAGTTATAAGAGGAAATGCTGCCAGAGTGCATTTCTAGGCCTCTTTCCTTGATAAGGCAATTTCATTTCTCTGCCCATTATCTCAGCACAACCACACAAAAAAGAAATCCTCGCAAGGGGAGGGAGAGACAGAGAGAGAAAACTAATACCTTTGGACCACCAATGTTCAAGCTCAGCAGGCATAGGCAGTCTTAGTGGTGCCTTGTAGAAGGAATTTAACCACATTTCTCTTTCCTGATCCACCTCACTTACATATCTTTCCCACAAATATGGGACCTGTGACCAAATTATATTTATTTCTAATCTCGTTGTATCATGTAAAAAAAGTTAAAAGAACGAATATGACTTACCTTATAGAACTGGTTAATGAAGCCTGGTGCCATCCAAACATCTTCTTCTTCATAGAAATAGGGATGTTGAGGATCACTATACGGTCCCCTCTCTTCCCTAACCACTACAGGGAAATATGAAATGTAAGTCACGAACAAAGGAGATATGATATGCCAAACAATCACTACATGAATTCTGATTGAGAAGATCTCTGCATATGCAGAAATTATAATTGATATTAAAACATGTACCAGGAATCTTAATATTTAAAAATACACTTTCAATTTAAAACTGCATGACAAATCAGAGTCAGGACCCTACTGAATTATCCATGTTTAAATCCATGATAAATGGAATGTCCAAGCCGTCAATTAAAATGTCTTGTGAGAATAATTACCAAACATGGGAAAAGTGAGTTTTCTTGAAATGCTTTATAGCCAATGACAACTAAAAAGAAACTCAAAATCCCCTCTTACACATAACTCGGTCCACCACATATATGCACCTATCTATATTACTAAGATTACACGTCAACCAATATGAAGATGATGAAGCAAATAAAGTCATTGTCCCATCTTTCATATGAGATGCTTTACCATCCAATTACCAAGAACCGAACTGACAAGTCACAGGTAGAACACGCCAATGCAGTATTATGACATTACATTTAAGACTAAATAGGATTAAACTAGCTTCAAAAAGACATACTTCCATCAGGCTTGTTAACAAACATCCGAGCCTTAGCAGCTGCTACTTCCGCTATACCTGAATGCACCTGAAAAGAACATAATGCAAGAAACATTTTCTTCAACAGCTGGAAGACATTATGAATGATACATTGAACCATGAAAAAACATATGATACCGCACAAGTATCTTCATCACAACCAGTAGAATCCAGCAATAGCTCTCCAAAGTAGAACCTACCCTGCAAACATTCAACACAAGTATTTGTTAAATTCACTAACCACACAACAGTTTCAATATTGAATTAATTGTGAGAACTGGATTGTATAAAACATGGCGACTTCTACTTAATTTAAGGACTATGCATATATTGACCTATTAATCCTCTTTTTGAATGTTGATAAGACCCTTTTTTGCATCTTTAGACCACCTACTATCTCACAAAAATGTATTAGAGATTCAATTTGCATCCTCAATGGAGTAAAGTTGAGCTCTCCAAAGTTCATGAATTTTGTAAACATATAGTGAAATCAACTAAGTTCGGCCCTCAAAAAATGATGGCCTATTTTTCATCCACCTACATAAATGGTACGCTCATTGACATCATAAACACCACATCCATGCATTCTGCCATGCTTCCACTGACCAGCATATCGGTATCGACCCTTCTCCCTGTGATATGAGTACAATTATCAATAAACCCATAAGATGCCTTCAACTAGAAAATTGAGTTTGTGGCTTCAATGTCAAAGACGTGCTAAAGATTTAATGTCTGAGGATGATACAAAGAAAATCATACTAATCAACAAGCCTTTCTTTAGACAAGAGGAATGTGGTCCAAAGATTCAATCAAATTGGTATCTGCATTATGAGTAATTAATTTCCTTGAACTAGACTCTAACTGGCACCTGAGGTTCAGATCAACATATGAACAATTCATTGGCCTTTGTATTACTCTTATACAGGTCAACTTACTATCCTCATTACCTACAAATTGAAGCATAAGGAAATTGCCTCACCAATAACACCCACTAAATGCTCCAAGCATAATAAAGTGCTGCACCAACTACAAACTTAGATGCCTATCTAGTAGCCTTCATATGCACAGAGTCAACATAGTTAGATATGAATGCAGTGGCTTCCTGCTTAAGTAAAAGTCAATAGTTAAAATATCAAGACACCAGTGATTAGTGAGTGGTTGATATTCAAAGAAAGTACAATATGGTGTATAAAAATCAAACTATACAGAGAGCATAGAATCATTATGATTAATCTTGAGAAAGAAAAAGAGACGTCAGAAGTAAACTTACGGTTTCCTCCCAAATTCTTGGATCCACTCATCCCTTTCATAAAATGGTACTTCATACACCCCGTCAGCAAGACGAATGCTATCTTCGATATCCATCTCCAGCCATTCTCTGTCCTCTGGGGTCATATAATCCCTTGCTATTATTTTCCCTTCAGCACGCATTTTTGCTTCAAGCCTAGAAATACGGTTAACAAGCAACTTACAATATTTAAAACATGAACCTGTTATTTGGGTCCTAAATGCTGAGAGATGAATCATATGGTATGACCCTATTGGCACATATTGAGGAATCATAAACATACTTGGAGCCTGGCACAGGTTCTATATCGGGTATGTCAACTTCAATAACCCCATGGCCCTCCATGTGGTTTTGAAGCCATTCACCTTCGTACCTGTCATAAGGATTGGGATCATAAGAAATCTAAGTACATTGTAAGCTGAAAAAAGAATATTCTGATGAGCTGATACACCCACAAGAGGAAAAAAGGGATAATAGTTCACACAGTATCAGAACCCTAGTTAAAGCAGCCAGGAACTAGGTAACATAGCACAATCAAGGAGTATTGCACAATCTGGTCGATATAGGCCTCGTTTGTTTTTAGAGATGAGATGAGTTGAGTTGAGAATAAAGTTAAAAAATTAATAAAGTATTGTTAAAATATATTTTTTAATATTATTTTTGTTTTGGAATTTGAAAAAGTTGAATTGTTTATTTTATTTTATATTGAAATTTGGGAAAGTTGTAATGATTAGATGAGATGGATTTGAAAAAATTGAATTGTTTATTTTATTTTATATTGAAATTTGAGAAAGTTGTAATGATTAGATGAGATGGATTTGAAAAAATTGAATTGTTTATTTTATTTTGTATTGAAATTTGAGAAAGTTGTAATGATTAGATAAGATGAGATGAGATGAGATATTTTTTGAAAACAGACGAGACCATAAAGGACTCTAAATTCTGAAAGCGGCATAGCTTGAGCATATACATGAACAATATTTGTAGACCAACTAATCTTGCTCGAATCAAGGCCCTCAAAACTATAGTCCTAATACTGCAGAATGTCTTTCCACCACTATTTAAAAATTGTGTAAAGAGCCTCAAATACAAAAGTATTCCTTCTCAATTCTTGACTTTGGGAGAAGCCTTTTCATCTCATTATAAATGAAACTTTCTTATTGGCATTTACATTGCTAAATTTACAAACAAGATTATCGATTTATGATAGATCTATGCCTGTGGAGATTTGAGGCAAACATAAGTAATATATAAGTGTTTTGAATTTCTCAATATCAGCGTATCCTTATCAAATGAAACCATTATTATAAAAAAAAATAGCTTGCCTTCATAGATTACCAAGTATTTTTTGGTTCTCAACTTCAATATCACAAGCCATGTAGCCATGTGAAACACTGACGTGGTATCCTCTTCAATGGCATTATGTACTGATTTTATTACTTCAACGTTTCTTTCTTATTATTCTGATTTTGCTCGAACTTCATTATATAATTCGGCAATTCTGCACCTTGTTACTGTATTGCAGGGTCCTATTGGTGCACGTGTGAACATTTTGATCCCAGCGGACTGATCATAAATAGATTCCTGATAAGAGCACGGCCGAAACCACTCTCATGAAGAACAAACATACCTGACAAGCCCCTGTTCAGCAACATATACACCTTTTCCATGTGCCAAGTCATCCCAAACTGTGCCTTCATACCTTCAAAAGAATAGCATTTTGATATAATCAGCAACAAAAAAAGCTGAAGCTGGGCAAGCGTCAACATAACAACAACTCCTGTAAGATACGAGGAGAAACAGTCATCTAAACAACAAGGTTGGCACTATGAGAAGCAAACATATCATACAGACGTCATAAAACCACCCACATACCATGATGAATTCAACAAACAAAAGATAAAGGTGGATAGACAACAAAATACGCCAGAATTTCAAAGACATCCAAATCAACTGGGCAATCAGTTCAATTTTGCTAATGGCTGAAACTCAAAGCAAGAGGCAAGATGAGACAGTCAAACACCAAAATAATCACTATTTCTATACATTAATCATCATTTTTTTATAAGTAAAAATATTATATATATATCAAAAGGAGTAATCAAGTACACTGATGTATACAAGAGAACACCTTACCCATAATAGAAAACCCCTAATAACCCAAAAAGCCCATGAAAAACAACCCAAAATACACCAAGCCCGACCCCAACCCCTTGTTTCCCGTCTTCAAAATGCCCTCCATCATCATAAACTCAATAACACCAATAGTTAGGAAATCTTTAAATTATTATCTTGTGATTGACCTGTTGACAAATGCCAACGAGTTTAAGAACATACACTCTCATACAATCAGATAGATTATGATAATTGAATTTTGAGCAACAAACCCTCTTAATTTGAGAAAAATAAAGCAAATTATAAAAGATGGAATAAGCTACAACAGACGCATAGAAATTTAATTTTGACCATCCACGATTAAAAGAGGAAATGTCACAAAAGATCCAATGTCTTCCACATAAAAAAGTGTAGCTAATTCAAATGGAATTACGACTATGAATACACGCTCTCCCACAAAAAATCATTATACAAAATGTTATCCAATAAAAGATCCCACTCCTGTAATGGTTTTTTCACTGAAGAGGGAAAATTTTTAAGTAATCTTAGAGTTGTAACAACTAAACTCGTTACATGCACTAAGCAACAAATGATCATACAACATAAGCCAAATTCGAAATTTAGAATTCTAAAACATACGAAAATCTATCTGCACGTCGAGAAGACGAAGAAATATAATGAATCCCATCTCATGAAATATGATATTAATCACAGAAGACAAAGTAACCACACCCATCCAACAAAATTATATATACAGAGGTTCCAACGAAATTCCCAAGAACAAAGAAGAGAACACATAAGCACATACGAGCTGCCATCCGCGAAAATGTAGCTGACCCATTTGAGAAACTCCTCGATCCTATCCAACTCCTCGACCGCCGCCTTGGGGGTCGCTACGTCGTAGTTGTTGTCCGGTATAACCGGGTACGGCTTCCGATACGGCAAGTAAAATGGCGCAATAGGCGGGTCCCGCCCAGCCTTAACCTCCTCCCTCATGACATCCCAGTCATCCTCATCGGCCCAGACAGGGTCCCATCCGGGTTTGGTCATTGCCAGCGGAGCGTCCGCCCAGATCTCCTTCAGGTCCTCCTCCGTCCAGTTCTCCGGGTCTCTGGGGAAATCAAAGACATCCTTTTCGTTCACCATTTCCCGGTCCTCCTCATCCAGCTGCTTCTTCAAATAATTGCTATCCAGGATCCGGTTTAACCGCTTTATGTTCGCTTCCGCGGTGTTCTCGGGCGCGGGCCGCTCGTCTCCTGGTCGGACATACGTGAGGGTTTCCTCATCCGAGTAGTCTGTGTAGTAGGACGAATCGTCCGTGTCCGACTCGGACTCGGACTCGGACTCGTCCGAGTCTTCCTGGGAGATAACTTGGTCTTCTTGCGCTGGGTTTTTCTGTTCTTCATCTTCTTGTTCTAACTCAGTGGGTCTAGTCGAGTCTTCGCCTGCCATTGTAGTGAGCGAGTGTGAGGAGCAGAAGAAGAAGATAAGTGGAGGAGGAACTGAGCAGTGATAATTTCGAAGGAAATACAAGACTCTGACTCCACTCCAAAATAGCATCGAGGGTTTTGTGTGGGCTTATTGGGCCGGCGGTCATGATTTAGATAAGATAAATGGTATGTAAAAATTTAAGCCTGGTTATGTTAAAAAAGTATATTCTACTTAAAAAAAATTATTTTTTATTAGTAAAACTTATTTTTTTTATAAAAGATTTAGATTTGTTTGGATTCAAATATGATTTGAGATAGTTTGTAAATATTAATGAAATTGTTGAGATGAGATGATTTTAACTTTTTAAAAATG
Organism: Cyclocarya paliurus; assembly: GCA_029856935.1. Taxonomy (NCBI): domain Eukaryota; kingdom Viridiplantae; phylum Streptophyta; class Magnoliopsida; order Fagales; family Juglandaceae; genus Cyclocarya; species Cyclocarya paliurus. The sequence continues at coordinate 6,494,467 of CM056958.1, forward strand.
AGATAGATGTGAGTTCCACAAATGATTGTATAGTGTTTGTAATGATTTTGTTTTATTTATAAATATATTTATAAATAAGTAATAATAATTTATAAATTACCTACCTAATTTTTTAGTTTTTATAATATATTTCATAATAATATTATAAGATGACAATATTTTTTTCTAATCAAATTATTTTTTAAAATATCAAATAAAAATGTTAATTATTTCCAAAATTGTTAAATAATTTTTTTTATAAATAAATTGTGCTTAAAATCATTTGAAGAGATCGTGAGGGGGAAGGGGAAAGAAATTACCAGCCGTTGAAGGTCTTCACGGTTCTCCCGTTGTCCTTTCCTCTGCAAAAATCGAGTCTGATAAAAAAGGAATAGAAAGCACAATCTAATAAAAAATAAAGTATAGGCCGTTAGTGAAAACAATTAAATGCATCTCATAGAGTTATGGAATATATAGAATTGTGATCAATCAAATATTGCAAAGCTCCAATATATATTACCGGTCAGAATTGGATAATAACGGAATTTTTGTTTATACCGGCACCATAATATAAGATTGTGGGAAGATTAGAATTAGAAATTGAAAGAAAAAAGCAATAGGGATCGTGTGAGTAGGAAACAAAAAATATCTATTCTAGTTCTATATTCAGCTATGGATTCGAATCTAAGAGAGATTCTAGAGAATGTTTGCTACTCTGAAATTTTTTTGTCTTTCCTGAATGATAAGGATAAAAAAAAAAAAAAAAAGTTTCAGTCTTCTTCGGAGCTTGGAAGTTAAAGAGTCTCATGTATTTGCTTATGGAATTATTGCTTCAAAGAATCATCCTCAAGAATGAGAACATTGGCTTCTTGCTTATCAAAGGCTCCAGCCCTTATAAAACCAAAAGAACAATCTAATGACAGCTTGCATCAGTGCTTAAGCTTGTTCCCTGGAGTGTTATCCTCTCTTCCCAAGAAAGAGGAAATGGCTGTGATTCAATATGAAAAGGCTAGCACCCACTCTTCAGAAAATATCTATCTGCGTCAAGGCCACAATGTAATAACCAAGGTTTTTATTCCAGAGTCAGATTGGGGATAAACGTGTGTTTGGATTAGAAGGTGTTTTACCTTACGAGATGATCTCAATCCATCTCTAAATCCAAACCGGATAGAAAATGTTTCTTAAATTTGTACATAATATTATTTTTTAATTAATATTGTCTGTATCTAACAGTTTTTTTAAGATTTTTTCAGAATTTTTTTAGAAATTTAACAAAAACACTTTTGTATATAGATTTTCGATAAAATAATGTGATTCACAAAAGATATATTAAGATAGAGTAAATTAGGAAATGGAAATAGAATTTTATGTGATATAATTTGATCTAGAAGATAAATTTTAAAATTTAAATTTTATAAATTAAATCTTATCATTTAAATGATATAGATAGTATACTATACATGTAGACTTAAGAGTAGAATAACTCCTCTAAACTAGACTTAAAAAGTAAGAAATAAAAATGAAACATTTCTCTTGAGTATTTTAAATTTCTAAACAAGGTTGAGTACATTGGTTTTGTTTTTAAAATTTTTTCTAATAAAATAAAAAAATTGAAAATCCAAACAACACGGAGCAAGGGAAAACTCTGTCCAATAAAGTTACGATTTAAAAAAAAAAAAAAACTTTTTCTTTCCTATTTATCTGTATGGGTATAACCGGTTTGATTCGGTTCGGTTTTGTACATTTTTTTAAATCGAGCTGATATACACTGGTTTTGAAAATTTAAGAATCGATATCGGACTGATTTATTACCGAAACCAAAACTTTCAGTTTTGCTGATTTCAATCTGATCCTGTCCAATTTTACTGTTTTACAGATTATTTATATTAGTAATAATATAATGTTCATATCTACTAAACTATTAGGATATTTAAATTATAATATAAATACATTATTTTATAATAATTAACACATGATAATATTGTAATACCCTCTTCCCGCAGGATAGAGATATTACTTACATTCATAGCATAGTGCCCGATAAAAAGATTCATATATTGAAATTCCTCATTTATTGAAACATCAACTAAACTATGGATAAATATTTTTGAAACATGAAACTGAAAACGTAAAGAAAAACATAAACTAATCTAATTCTTGTGTAAATAATACTCATTCCTTTTTAAGTCTCTGCACTAGATCTATTCCTGACCCTCCAACTCTGCATTCTGACAATCATCATCTGTGACAGTTAAACATAGAAGAAACACACAAATAAACAAAAAAAAAAAGTCAAATACTTAGTAAATAGCACATCATATCGTAAACATGACTTAGCTCAGCATAAACTTAATTTTTTGAAATACTCTTCATAACATACATATGTCATCACGGATTCACAATCATACCGTAAACATAACTTAACTTAACATAGGCTTACTTTCTGAAAAACTTTACATACATAGATATATTGTCACAGATTCACATAGCATATCTATTCATCATTAACATGAGCGGAATCATATATAATCATGACAAACATGTAACGTGAATGCATAAATGACTGACTTCATGCATTTTCTAACAATCATACATGACTTGTTTATCTTGTCTTTCACTTATCATATGGTGACCCAAGCTTGAGTCTGTGGCACCACATAACTTGTCATAACATGGAGTGAAACACGCTTGAGTCTGTGTTTCACCTAACATATGGTGAACCACGCTTAGGTCTGTGGCACCGCTTATCATAACTTGTGGTGAACACACTTAGATCTATATCACCCTTTAACATATCATAGAGTGAAACATGTTTAGATCTGTATTTCACTTAACATATGGTGAACCACGCTTAGGTCCGTGGTACCGTTTATCATAACTTGTGGTGAATATGCTTAGGTTCGTGTCACCCTTTAACATATCATAGAGTGAAACACGCTTAGGTCCGTGTCTCACTTAACATATGGTGAACCACACTTAGGTCCTTGGCACTGCTTATCACATGCTTAGATCTATGTCACCCTTGAACATATCATAGAATGAAATATGCTTAGGTTCGTGTTTCACTTAACACATGGTAAACCATGCTTAGATCAGTGGCACTGCTTATCATAACTTATGGTGAGCACACTTAGGTCCTTGTCACCCTTAACATCTTATCTTTCTTAATGCATGAAAAAATTGTTGGACTTCATGAACTTTTCTAGCATGACATATACTTGTACATAACATAACATGACACGGCATAATATGATCTGAACATAAACATTCCACGACATACATGATCTGAGAACTACATGAACATTACATGACTTATATGATCTAAATACTTCATGACATTACATTGCATGGCATACATGTGATTTTCATGATATATCATTCATCAAATCGCAATCCATAATAGCATAACATACATAGGCTCACTTATATGCATATCATTATAATTCATCGAAGATCATGAAAGGGATCTAACCTTGACTTACCTTGTAGCGTAGTGTAGACAAACATCACATTTTCATATATAATTAGAACATTCACAGTACACATGCAATTATATGATCATATTAATTACCTCTTAGTTCTACTTCCTTGTTCCCACGTCTTAGCTCGTGAACTATACTAGACATTAATAGTCACTAACTTTCTAGAAAAATGTGTCGTAGCATTCTAAATACTTAAAATCATAAATAGAGATAATTTAATACATAGTCAATTATATAAATATTGCTACAAAATAATGTTAATCAAAACTCAAAACATATTCCTTAACTTCTATTTAAAAAATATTAGTAGTTTTATTGAAAAATATAGTTAACAAGACAATTAGAATATTAACTAAAATAATTGGCTCAAAAGTATACCTTAAAATATACTTTAAAATCCCTTAAATACTACTTGATAAAAATAAGTCTGTGATTAATATATTTATTTAAATCGATAAAATCCATGTAAAAGTAATATTTTTCTAAAAGGCAACCAGTCCAAATAAAATCACTAAAACAGTTGCTGTCTGAAACAATACAAAAGCAACTCATTAAAAAAAATAGGAAGGCAAAAGGCCCACAACCCATCTCTAGTTGAAAGAATAGCTGGGTTTGGATACACAAACATTCTCATCTCATCTCATCATTATAACTTTCATGAATTCTCATACAAAAATATAATAAACAATTCAACTTTTTCAAATTTTAAAATAAAAATAATACTAAAAAATTATATCTAATAATATTTTATTCAACTACTATTCAAAACATCTCATCTCATTTGACTTGTTTATGCAACCCAACCTAAATCTTAAAAAACAAAAAATCTGGAAGTTAAAAGAATATAAAGAAAATAGAGAGATGTGTGCATATAAGTTGCCACGTGCATGGTTGGAGGGATAATTTTGACACAATATAAAAGTTTAAGGCCTTTATAGTTTATAGGAAGTTACATGAAAACTTTTGACTGAAATATTTGTAAATACTACCACCTACCTAGGGGTGATCTCGGTCCGGTCCGGTCCTAGAGGATTCTGTGGACTGGATCGGACCTATTCGGTCTAGGGATTTTCCACCCTGGACCAGACCGAGTAATGTATAGGACCGGACCGGTCCCTTTCAGTCCAGTCCAATATAGTCGGTCCATTCGATCTGGACCATGCCCAACATGGGCCATTCAGCCTATCTAAATTTTTTTTTTTTTTTGCCTGATTTCAATTATTTTTGGCTCACTTCAAATTTTGTATATTTTTTAGCTAAAAAAATACTAAAAAAACTTGATCTTAAAAAATACAATCATAAAAGAAAACTAATCTATATAAAAAAGTAGAAAAACTAAAAAAAAAAAAAAAAAACAAAAGTTATTACAAATTACAATCCAAAATTATCTCTTAAGATACTTCAATCTCCACATGTTGACACTAATATTAAATAAGATGAGTTAACAACTTCACATATAATCTATAAGCTTTAAATGGGTATACATGGCTTGAAGACCATATTTTCCAGCAATATGAAAATATTCTTGCACAGAGAGAGAGTATAGAGGAATCAGTCTGGAGAAAATCTTGATAGCAAATTGCAATCATATTTGGTCTTTAATCTACCCAACTATATGAAATTAGCTCGATGATAAAATCCAAGACAAAAAATAATAACCAACAATCTTTTCACCTCTTTAGTCTTTAATCAACATTGGGTGTAAGGCTGGTAGGTATTGATTTTGACGCCTCCACAGAATCAGCAAAATTTGGGTCCCCAACAAGTTCTATACATAAAAATTTAAAACAAAACAAGTTAAATAAAATTACATAACATAGAAGATAAAACAAAATAAACCATAAAAAATATCAAAGGTAATTTTATTACATACCCATATCCAGCTGCTGCTCAAATTCCTCCACTTCATCCATTAAAGTCTTAAGGCTTATTGGAGTAGAAGAAAAATAAAGTCAGTTTTGTGCATATATGAGACCCTCAACACTCATTAGATTTAAACTACTACGGAAAGGGTCAAATACACGACCTGCAGTGCTAAATGTAGATTCAGAGGCCACAGTATATAGCGGTATTGAAAGTACATTGCGTACAACCTTTGAAAGTATGCGATATCTAACTGAATTCATCTTCCACCAAATTAGAAGATCAAAACTATCATCTTGATCCTGACATATTTCAGTTAGATATCTATCAACCTCTGACTTACTTTCCAAACTGTTTTCGAACTGTAATTGTTGCTTAAATTGGGCCATCAAATGTGCCTTTTTACTAGCAATCTTGTCAGTTGAAGGACTTACATCTTCATGTGAGGAACTTGTGAGCTGAGGAGAATGTCCTTTTTCATTTTCCTTATATGGCTTATACATGCAGATAAATGCATTTCTCACCTTCCAACTGAAATCAATTTTTTTTTCTCATGATCATGTACATACATTTGTTCTAACCCAAAATCAAGATATCGCATCTTGTAGTGAGAATCAAGAAGAACACCAACATAGAACAACATATTTTTCAAATTCTTCCAATACTTATCAAACTTTCTTTTCATATTTGTGGCCATTAATCCCACCACAGGGTTTTGTTCTTCACATTCTTTGTTAATGACATCTTTAATAGTAACCAATTTCTGAAAAAAAAAAAATTGCATGCGTAAAGTTGCATAATGAAATAATTGAAGAAACCTCACAAACAACTTTACTTTCTTCCAATCGGATGCATCAGGAGGCCCTAACTTCTTTGACTTTCTCCTATTCCCCACATCTTCATCATCGACATCGTCATCATCATCATCTTCAATACTATTAAGGAAGCACGGATCTTCTTCCTCCAACCAATCAAAAACCCTTATAATTTTGAAGCCCTCTCCAATATAAGATAGGTGGAGTTCCACCTAGTCGGTACATCTAGGCCAACTTGGCTTTTAGATTGAATCTCTTCCAACCCCACACATATCTTAAATATACTCCACCTTTGAGGGGAGGATTTAACATACTTCACAACACCCCTCACCTTTGTAGTAGACTCATCATATTCTTTCAACCCTTCACGAACGATTAAGTTCAAAATGTGGGCACAACATCGAACATGCAAGAATTCTTGTTCTAAGACCGTGTCTCTCCTATAATTGGAATTTTTTTTCAAATAAGAAATAGCTCATTATTAGAACTTGCATTATCAAGAGTGAGTGCAAATATTTTTGGTTGCCCCCAATCATGCAAACACATCTCTATACCTTTACCAAGTGTATCATCCTTGTGATTTTTAACTAAAGAAAATGAAAGAATCCTCTTGCGTAATTTCCAGTCATCATCAATAAAGTGTGCTGTGAGACACATATAGTTTAGGTTTTGCACTGATGTTCATGTATCCGTGGTGAGGAAAATTCACTCCCCTCGAAGAGCATTTCTCAACTTTTGTTTTTCCTTCAAAAACAAACTAAAGCAATCCTTGGCAACCGTCATATAAGATGAAATCCCTACACACTTAGGGCAAATCACAATTATAAATTTCTTGAAACCTTCCCCTTCAGCATGCCTGAAGAGTAACTCATCAAGAATAATCATCTCTGCTAAGACTTGTAGCAAGCCTCAACACTAAATGCAATGGGCACAAGTCCCCCAGTATCATTTCCTCCCTCCACCTTCCAACCTAGAGTCATCTAGGACTTATTCGTCTTCTTAAACAGACATTTCTTACATTGATTCTCAATGTGATACTTCATGTTTTTTGTACCCTTGATGTTCGTATCACATGCATACGAAGCATCACAATAATGACATGCAGCCATAGGTTTACTTGTATCACTTTTTGGTATTATTGTAAAGTGATCCTAAACCATTGATCTAACTCTACCTTTTTTTGACCCACCAACTGATTTATCACTTACATTGGATGGAGGTAGGGGTGGGGGTGGAGGCATGTCTTGTATTGACTTTTACACATCATTTGTAGAAGACTCTATCTACAAAAATGGAGTGATCATATTAAAGTTGATTGGTAACTCAAATGAATTGGATCAAAACATATCTATATATCCACATTTTCATAATCTTTATATAGGAAGTACTCCTTGCATTAATTTTTGTAGTGCTAGTTCTTAATGAAGAATGTGATAGTTTTAAGCTAGCAAGCTCCAATATCAAGAGTGGTGTGCTAAATTGAAGAAACTAATAGTTATATGGCACATCAGCAACTATAAGAATTACATGACATATTCACTTGCTTGAAAAAATATATGGATGAAAATGCATATATACATGAGATGTAAGAATCTTAAGAAAGACAATCATGCAATTAGTATTGATTTATGATAGTGGTTTCATAAGTTCGTCTCAGCATTTTGAAATCTCAACGCTGGTCCACATTGTAAGATCCAACAAAGCAAAGAGTGGCAAGTATAATGAAATTCAATCCTTTTAGTAAAAGACCAAATATTGGGCTGAATGCGGTATGTTCTCACCTCCAATTAGATCGCAACAAAAAAAGAAAAAAGAAAATCTTATCATAAAAACTTTCAAAGAGCACAACAACACAACTAGATACAATCATAAAAGAGTGAAAAAGATATACAGTTGTAGATCTAAAAAAAAGATAAATACAATTATGAGGGCTACATCTCACCAATATACCTTTGCAGGGCTCATTCGACATAGAGTTAAGAATTTATTTTTAATTCAAAATTTTGTTAAAGTAAAAGACTTAAAGTCCCAACAATCTACTTCGAGAATTTGAATGTCATTGAATTCAAATTGCAGATATAGATTCAAGCAAACATTAATTTTGATGCACGTGAAACAACGCTCTTTATTTGTGTCTTTGCGAAGCTTAAAATAAAAAATTGAAAATCAAAACATAAAAATCTCGAGCTAAATTGACATCCATATAGGTCCATGCTACCACTACAATAACGAAATTTGCAGATGGTTAACAAAAAATTAAAATGCATATATTACAAAAAACAAAATGCATATATGGTTAACAAGATCATGATCAACTATTTCTGGTAAATGCATATATACTTCCACCTTTTTAATTACAGCTTTGCGGTAGTAATTTTTTCTGAAATATATTTGAAGGCTAAGATGCAACAATACCTAAAAACTAAAAAAACTACAAAATAAAATCGAGGCATAAGAAGTAACCTTCAGATCGATGCCAGGAAGCGACAGAGGGACTAGAGAGGGTAGCTTGGCAGGGGCTGCGAGTTGTGACACATGGGCTGGTTTGTAGGAGAGGATGCGACAAAAGGGCTAGTTTGTGGTAGGGGATGCGACGAATAGGCTGGAGAGGGGAGGGTATGCAACGAAGGGGCTGGAGAGGGGAGTAGATGCGACAGATGGACGAAGGGGCTAGGCTGGAAAGGACAGCTTGGCAGTAATAGAGTCACTGAGGGGCTAGGGTTCCGAATAGTTTGAGAGAGGTGAGGACTCGTGTGAGATTAGGGATTATGGGAGGGAATCATGGGGGCCGGGGGGGTTCATTCAGAATGAAACAGGTTAAAATGACATCGTTCTGGGTTAAAATAATCCTAAACGATATTGTTTCAATAGATTGTAATTAAAAAAAATAAAAGGGTTGCATGAAAAGACGTCGTTTCATGCAACCCAGTTATTTCCTTCCCACAAGACCTAAACGACACCGTTTAGGTCCAATTTTACACTAAACGACGCCGTTTGCTGTAATGCATAAAATTTGGTTTTCAATTCTTTTATATTTTTGGCACATAAATTAATAAAAAAATTATTTAACTTAATAAAATTAAAATTAAGTAAACTATTTAATGTGTATTATTTAATTAACTCATTAAAAAATTAATTAATTAAAATTATGGATTATAGACTAAAATTAAGTAAACTATTTAATGTGGATTATCTAGTAACTTTAATTAGATTATAGATGTAGATGTTAATAATTAGTTAATGGTGAATTGGTGATAGGTTAGTTAATTGATATTCATATCATACATTAGTTAATTACATTAATATTTGTAATTCATGAAGATGTAATTGCTTTGCTTTTACTTCATACATTAGTGATAGTATATGTTATACAATATGGAATATTATTATATATTATATATTATATAATAATACATTGATACTAAATTATTACTAATACTATATACTATACTAATAGTGATATTGATATTTAATACTATATAATAATTTATGGTCATAGTCATAGACTCATAGTGATATAGACTATAGGCTATAGTCATTGACTCATTAGTCATAGTGATATTAAATTATTAATACTATATATAGACTTATAGTTATGGTCCATGGACTATCTGTTAATATATTAATATATACTAGTACAGTAGTACAATATATTATAGTTATACATTAAATAATATAATAATACATTGATACTAGATATATATAGTTATAGACTTATAGTGATTTAAATATAAGTTATAACTATATTAGTATAATTATAGTCTATATTAGACTATTAGTATTAGTATAAATATTAATATTAGTATAAAATTATAAATATTAGTATTAGTTAATAATTACTTAATGGTGAGTTTATGATAGGATTAACTTAGATGAAAATTATATAATTAATTATATAAAATTATTATATAATTAATATATATAAATTATATAATATTTTTTTTTCCATTTGATCCGGTTCGGAGTGAAAAACTCCTAGATTGTGGACTGGACCGAAAACTTTCGGTCCTATAAAATTTGGACCAACATCGATCAGGACCAATTTCGATTCGGTCCAATTGATTTTTTTGGTCTGGACCATCCGATTCTCACCCCTACACCTACCTATGAGTACAATCGATGGGCCAAAGGCCTTTAAGAGCATCCCCATCGGAGTCCCTATAGCGCATACATATATCCCTAAAATTTGGAGATGAATTTAAGATTTTCATGAAAAATTCTTCCCCATTAGATTCTCCATTTTACGGTAAAATTATATGGGAGCTACAGTCGTTCCCCATATGGGGAATGACTGTAGCTCCCCATTGCATTCTCGTTGCTCTTCCGTCCCACGTTCTTCTCTCTTGGCACAACCCATCCCTCGAAACCAACAAGACGCAACTCCGAATCCATTGACAAATTTGTAAGTTTTGCTTTCGGTTTGATGAATTTTGAGGCTTTGATTTTGCAACACCAAGATTCACAGCCCCTCTCCCTTATTTTCGAATTTTTTTTTATTTGCATACCCTGAATGCTTCTTTGTTTTTCTCTTGAAAATTGTCTTCCTCTCGAGACCATGATCAAGGTAAACCATGGATATTACCGTGGGCGAGTTCTTCGCTGTTTGGGTTCTGAGAAAATCTTACATGCCATTCCTCTCCCTTATTTTCGAATTTTTTTTTATTTGCATACCTTGAATGCTTCTCTGTTTCTCTCTTGAAATTTTTTTTCCTCCCGAGGCCATGATCAAGGTAAGCCATGGATATTACCGTGGGTGAATTCTTCGCTGTTTGGGTTCCGAGAAAATCTTACATGCCATTTGTTTGGCTGCCGAGAAAATCTTACATGCGATTGTTTAAATTTATCCTATTTTTTATCACTCTCTGGTTTAGTTATTCTCATTTTGTGATTGTCTTGAAGGAAATATGTTCTCATTTCAGCTATTGTCATTGATTTGTTGCTGTTATTTATCACTGTATTGAGTTGGATGGAGGAGATGAACTTGGGTGGAGGAGATGAATGATATTGTGTGTGATAAACTTGCTTAATTCAATTCATTTTTGAATTTGTATGGTTGTTGTTTTAGTTTTATCGCTTGGGTTTTGATTCCAGTAATGAGGTTTTGGGGTTGTGACCAAATATCTTGATGATAAACTTTTATTGATTCATCAATCTGCTTTGGACTGGTGTTGCCAAATTGTGGATGCTCTTGGCCATGCGAATGATTTGGGCATGTTTTGTTTGTTTGTTTTCCTGTCTAGTACTCCTGTTGATTATCATCGAACATTTTTGGGACCGAGCAATTGGATTGGGTTGGGTTCTAGCTAGATATTACTAGATGTGGGTAAGGCAAGTCTACGTAGTTGGGATAATACATGGAGAAATCAAAGAAACAAACATGGACAAATCAATAACCACTCATTTATTCCTGATTTTTTTGTTTTTTAAATATTTTTGTTGATGGTTGTCAAATATGATTATCAAATGGGGTGCTATTTAGAAGTAATAAATTAATATATATAGATATCTATATTTTGTTTAACTTCAATTACATACCTTGAAACACTGCCCAATAAAGTACTAGTATAACTTTTAAAAGAGTGTCGATGTTAGCATTTTCCATGGATAATTTGCTCTTTCCTTAAATTCAGGTTCCTTAAAATTATTATGTTTCATTGCTCTTTCCATAGGTAATTTGTTCTGTGTTATTGGGTTTCTTTGCAATGTTTCGTATCTCTTGAGGGAGGGGGGCTGTTATTAGGCTATGATGATGGTATTGTAGTGCGGGTTAATTCACAAGTGTTAATAGGCCCCATCGATTTGTCGGGATAATCCTCACACCGAATTGTCATATTGCAGTTTGTGGTACTTTCCACAAAAGGCAATGGATGTTCGAGTGGGATTTTATAGTCATTCGATGTGAATGGATCCTTACTTACGCATGCTGTCAATATTTTCACCATTCTAAGCCCCATTTAAGTATTTATTTTCAGAATTTTATGGGGAATCCAATGGGAATGCTCTTATTTAGCATTATTTGGATTTGCATGCTGTTTGGTTGTGTTATTTTGTGCTAGAAAAGTAATGTGTAACTTCAACCCCTTAGCTGTGATGATGACAAACCGTAGTGGAGATAGAGAAAATTTATGGTCATTTCCTCAATAGCTAGGTAACCCGGACGGCCAACAACTAGTGGCAACTTGTGGTGCAGCTATGAGATGGTGCCCAAATTTTGTACATGTCACCATTCGATTCCTGAGCCAAGGTTGGAAGAACCCCAAACTTCATAATACTGTGTCTAACATTTCAGTGTACTTTTAGATATGGATTCACAAGACGCTGGCCATATGTACTTCACCAACTTTCTAAGTTAAGATCATCAACTAGATCCCGCTTACGGTGGATAATGTGGAAACTCTCATATGGCTGTTGATGACTCTCCATCCCTACCCTATAACTAGGGGTGTAACCGGTCCGGTCTGGTCCGGTTTTGAACAAAATTTAGGACCGAACCGGTATGTACTAGTTTTGCATTTTTCAAAACCGATTACACACCGGTTATCCTCATAAACCGGTACTTCCGGTTTTACCGATTTTCAGTCCGATCCGGTCCAATTTTTCGATTTTTTTAAAATGTAAGTTTGACAATTTGTCATTAAAAATTTGTTTATAAAAAAAAAATACTTTAAAAAAATCTATTTTATACTTTTATTAAAAAAATCTACTTTACTAAAATAAATATGCTTTACTAAAGCCAAGTACTATATTAGTATTAGTTATAGGGATTTAGTATTACTATATTAGTATAACCATAACTATAGTCTATATTAAACTATTAGTGTTAGTTATATATTAATATTAGTTATAGTGATTTAGTATAACTATATCAGTATAACTATAACTATATTCTATATTAGTATAACTACTAATGTCCTATGCACTTATCAAAATTTAGTAATAATATTTGAGTGATTTTCTTTCTTTTTATGTATTATATATAAAACTTATATATAAAAAATATTTTTTATAATATTATTTTTGTATAAAACTTATATATATAATTATATTTTATTTTTTTCTTTAACCGGTTTGGTCCGGTCCCAAAAATATGGAACCGGAACCAGACCGGATTCAACCGGTTTGTGCAAGTAAAGAACCGATTCCGGACCAAAAAATTGGAAAACCGAGCCAACCGGTTCGGTTTGGACCGATTTTTTCGGTCCAAACTTACACCCTACCCATAACGAGCCTATCGGAGTTAGGAAATTAGTCAGGAGTGCGAATTTCACCCCTGAAGAAGACAAGTTGCTTGTCTCCGCATGGCTTGATTGTAGCCTTGATGCCGTCTATGGAACAGACTAAAAACACTCCCAACTATGGGAAATTTTTTTTGAATACTTTGAGCAATTTAAAGAAACCCCAGGTGATCGGACAATTAAGTTTTTAATACATCGATGATCAGTTATTCAAAAGGCGACAAACAAATTTTGTGCGAAACTAGCCTAGGTCGAGGGGTTGAATCAGAGTGGCATGACCAAATAAGATAAGGTAAATATCCATACTATTATTTAAGTTATTCATAATTAGGTTTCTTTAACATTGGTTTAACAAGTTTCTTATTTTGTTTACATGCTAGTTTGATAAGGCGAAGGTTATGTACCAAGCGCTAGAGAAATGCTCCTTCCAGTTTGAGCATTGTTGGCACTTTTTGAAGGACCAACCCAAATGGATTTGATGTTACACAAAGGAGGATCCAAAGTGATGGAAGACGATGTCCCTGTCCCTGACCTTGACTCAATGTTCGGGTGCTGAGACGGTTGATTCAGTTTTTGATGGTGGGCCGGATAATGTGATGGATAATGAAGTGATTGAATTGGACCGACCACTGGGAAGGAAAGTTGAGAAAGGAAAACGAAAGGCCAAAGGCATGGTAGGAGAGGAGATTTCTGTGCTCAATAGGCTGAAGTATACACTTCTGGAAGAGTCTCGTGCTCAGGAGAAAGAGTTTTATTACCTCAAGGCCGAGAAGAAGGAATATGACAAGGAATGAGAGGTAAAGAAAATTCGTCAAGATGATGAAAGACTGAGGTTGTTAGATGAGAAACTGAGGTTGGAGAAAGAGAAAGTAGAGCTCACCAAGAAGGAATCAGATCAGCGCATTATGATGATGGACGTTAGTGGCATGCCGTCACTACAACGGTTATATTTTGAGGGACTGCAGAGGGAAATCATTGCGAGACGGAATGCTCATCCACATACGGATTGATGAAAAATTAATAATGTTTTTATAGTTTATTTATTTATTTATTTTATGTTTCAAACAATGAAGTATGATAATATGTGTTTCTTTTATTTGGATTGTAAAAAATTTAATTTTTCAAATTGTGAAAATTTGCCATTAAATTTTCAAAAACTATTACATAAGACACGCTCAAATATAGTCACTACTAATATGAAGGAAATATGAAAATACCTTAACTAACTCAAATATTTATCACCGCCAAAATGGCGGAAAAAATAAATAATTATGCGACATTTCTACTGTTGGAAAAATAATAACTTTTGATGTTCAATTAGATATGTTTGGAGCTGATGATGTGCCAAGGTGTCTCTAATATGATGATAGTGTTGGATGAAGTTCGTAAGCTCAGTTGTATGATTGCGTAATAGTTCCGGGACTTCATCATCAAATTGATCATACTCAATGTTTGGACCCTCTGATTCATCACGCTCGTCTTCAATAATCATATTATGTAGAATAACACGTGCTTTCATTATATTTTTTCGTTTCTTGACTTTTCACATTCTGGAAGGTCCACGAATGATCGCAAATCATTGTTGAAGTACCCCGAAAGCACGCTCGATATCTTTTCTTGCGGATTCTTGTGCTTTGGCAAAATATTTTTTCTTATTCCCTTGTGTGATGGAATCGTCTTCACAAAAGTTTGCCACTTAGGATAAATACCATCCGCGAGGTAATACCCCATAATATAGTCATTGCCATTGATTGTGTAATTGACTGGAGGAACACGCCCTTGGGCAAGTTTGGTAAAAAGAGAAGATCTATCTAGCACATTAATATCGTTATGTGAATCGGGTATACCAAAAAATGCATGCCATATCCAGAGATCATATGAAGCAACTGTTTCTAAAATAATAGTTGGTTCACGAATGTAGTCGGAGTACATACCTTTCCAGGCTGTGAGACAATTTTTTCACTTCCAATGCATGCAGTCAATGCTTCTCAGCATTCCTGAGAATCTCAGTTGTTCACCAACCGCAAGCAATCGAGTAATATCATTGGCATTAGGTGATCGTAAGTATTCATTTGAAAAAAACTGACTATTGTCTCAGAGAATTTTTTAAGGCTCTCCATTGCTGTACTTTCACTAATACGTATATATTCATCCATAAAATCTCTAGTAATCCCATACGCCAGCATTTTAACGGCTGCGGTTATTTTTTGCATAGAAGATAAACCAAGTTTTCCAGCACTATCTATTTTTTGGACGAAATACGGCTCGTAAGATTCTACCTAATTTAGAATACGGAGAAATAGAGGACAACTCATCTAAAATCTCTTTCGAAATAGATCCGAGGGATATACTGGATTTTCTACGAAATAATCGCGAAAAAGGCGCTCTTGCCCTTGAATATGATCACGCCGAATGAACTTACGACGTTGACGATTGCCATGATGTTTCGATGACTGACCTTCGGCCTCGTCATTTAGAACAACATCTAACTCATCTTCAGATGATAAATATGTGAGCAATTTGTGAAAAAATGTACGAGTCATTTGATGAAGGGAGTGGGCTATCAGGAGAGACAAGAGAATTTCGGTTCTTTAGATCAAATGAGACTTGAGTTTGTGAGAATGTGAGTGTAAGTAAAATGCGTATTTATAGAGAAAAAAGTTACCGTTTGAGAGAAAACAAAAAAAGTGTCCGTTGGAGAAAAGAAAAAAAATGTTACCGTTGGAGAAAAGACTAAAAATATTACCGTTGAAAATAGGAGTTCAAAATATTACCGTTAGAAATGCACATATTAAAAAAATATTATTTTTATAATACGTATGTCGGTTTGAAAAATAATACTGTATTCAGTACTTAAAGTCGTATAAGTATTAAGTAGAATGTGATATTTGAAACGAAGATAATAAGACTAAAGAGTTAGTAGTTAAGATTATAAATAGAAGTGAGAGAAAAAAAGAATAAAAAAAGAATAGAAAAATATTATTTAATAAAATAAAGATAGGAATGGAGAATAGAATGTAGAAAGTTTTTGAAAGATGAGTAAAATTTTAAAAAAAAATTTAGAGAATGTACTTTTGAGTTAAATTATGAAAACATTTATGGAGAATCTAATATGGATGCTCTAAGGCCAACTTTATCTATTTATGTATTTATTTTTTGAGAAACTAGGCCTCCTCTCGAGGAATGAAGAAAGACCGAGGTCACATGCGTGGGCGATGGAGAAAAGCTTTACCGAGAGAGGAGGTTGATCTCGTGACAGTGGATCTGGTGCTAGAGGGTGACTGGTAGCAACTGGCTTTTCGGAAATCGAAAGGGGTGGAGGGTGGTGCTGATTGGCAGTTTCTATGGCGGCTGGGAGGTGGTTTGACGTCCTACTGGTGGTCGGTAGTAGCTGGGCAAAAATACAAGGCCTCTGCGACAATGAGTCTCTTTCCAGACTTGTTTGTGTTATTAAGGATAGGTTTGGAAGATTCATTTTCCACAAAATTCTCATCTCAGCTCATTTCATCATTATAACTTTTTCAAATTCCTATACAAAATATAATAAACAATTCAATTTTTTCAAATCCCAAAACAATTTTTTCAAATCCCAATTTAACTTTTTCAAATTTCAAAACTAAAAAATAATATTTTAAACTTTAAAACAAAACACAAAATTCTCATCTCACCTCCCAAACCTATCCTAATTCTGAGGTCTCGTGGGTTTTTTTTTTTTTTTTTTTTTTTTTTTTTTTTTTTTTTATAGATGAGGGGAAGAGAATAACGCGAGTCTTTCAGGAGATTGCATAGAGTTTGGACTTTGGAGTTGGGAGTTGGTATCGATTTAGGGATCTTATTTAAACTGGAGCCTAAGGGATAACTACAGGGAAATGCTGATAAGGGAAACAAGCTTATTAGATATAAACTCTGTTTAATCTGATTTGTTAACCTGTTTTGAAGATAAAATAAAATTAAAAATAGACTTTGAGTCCATATATTAGTTTCTTGCTCCCCAAGTCTTCGGAATCAGGGTCTTTTTTTCTTTTCTTTTTCCTTGCGAATTGCGATCCTCTGTAGTACGCTACCTTAATTGCATATTAGGAAAGCACGTACTTTCCTAGTTAACAAAGGAAAACAACTACTTTTACTTGGAAACCACGTTTGATTCTTATATAAGGATAGCAATAGTCTTCTTTGTGTATTTTCTGCAAATCAAAGTCACGTTCGAGATAGGTTAGCCGGCCGCAATGGAATGGTGCAGTCACTGCCAAAGAAGCTGCGACGAAGTATGCATGTTTGGCTTCATGTAAGTACGTATAGTAGTATTCTCGTCGCCGCTTCTCAATTAGCGGCTTGTTT
Source organism: Cyclocarya paliurus (assembly GCA_029856935.1). Classification (NCBI taxonomy): domain Eukaryota; kingdom Viridiplantae; phylum Streptophyta; class Magnoliopsida; order Fagales; family Juglandaceae; genus Cyclocarya; species Cyclocarya paliurus. The sequence goes on from CM056958.1 coordinate 6,512,179, forward strand.
CATAGAAAGCTTTATGATGTCTTTTCTCGTGATCCAGACTCACTAAGACGATCAAGTACTTTTCAATGTCGGTCATTAATCTTAAACCTGTTTTAGAATCTTTTCGTGTAATATTTTCAGTCCATAAAGGTTAAAGAGAAGTTTGTTGTGAAAGTTTTATTATAATCCACCAAAAACATTCCCCATTGTTTTCTGAAGTTCGAGTATTTGGGTGTGTTTTCAGCTCCTTTCGATATTCTCATGAATCATTGCTGTTATGTATGTTTTGCAGTTCCTGTCCTACATGTGGAAAGGTACTTGCTGAAGTTGGTGTTCGGAAAAGTTCTTACTTGATTAAAGCCAGACAGAAGAGAATGAAAAGAGTAAAGGAAAAGAAGAAGAAGAAGCCTGCAGATGCAACAGAACCAGACTGTTCTTTTTTTTTGAAAATAAACGGATCTCATTCATTCGATAAAGAGGACATACAAAGTTGACTTAAAAATAAGTCAATTACAAATGTTGATAACGCCCCAGTACACTACCGTGACTGACTGGTCTAGTCCACAAAGTCAATCTCCAAAGACCTAAGTCTAAGAGATAGGACCTCTCTGTCCACGACAGAGATAACAGTAACCAACCTATAAAACTCCATACCCGACTAATCGGGACATGGAGGAAGAGCGCCCCTCTATCTCCGCCAACGCGGAGTGGGGAGGTACTCCATTCGGACCCAGTCCGAATGGGAATACATAGATAGTATATAAAACTAAGAAAAGAAAAAGCATAAAATAAACTACATAGAAAAACACTGTAAATCAGAAAATCAGTGCACAAAAAGGCTGTTAAAGAGAAAACCGATGGTCGAGCTTGGGAGATCCAGAAACGCTGAACCAGGAACGGCCGCGCGTAGTAGCGGCAGAGGATTCCTTGGTGGCGCGTGTGATTCACGCGCAGGCGAACTCTGAAACTTTCGACCCGCGCGTGCAGACTACGCGCCGCTCCGGTGGAGGCCACATTTGGAGGTTTTGCAGATCGACGGCAGGGCAAGCTCCTGGTGGGGCGCATGTAAGCTTTTAGGTGCCAGAAGATCTCGAACGGCGGTTCTCCCTTTGAGTGGCCTGAAAAAAATACAGAAAAACTAAAGACTATACTAAACAGAGACAGAGAAGAGAAAGGGACGGGGGTGAGGGGGAAGGGAGCCGAAGCTCCCACCCCCTTTGCCGGCTTCAAGTCGAGTTGTTTCTAGAGAGAGAGGGTCTCCCCAGAACCAGACTGTTCTAGTTGTTCTTCGAGTCCCTCAATCCCTGAAAGCAAAGTTCCAACTGAATGTTCCCAGAAAGCAACCGACAAGAATCAGATCATTGAAAGGTACTATTTCAGGTTCCTTTCCTTTGCTTTCACAAAAAAGTCTTTGACTTAGTTCTAAGACAGTACAAAATTTAGTTTGGATACCCAACCACTTTGAGATATTCTTAAACATTCTTACTATTATTTTTTATTTTATTATTATTTTATTTATTATTTATTATTTTTTATCTACTTTTTATTATTATTTAATATTTTATTTTATTTTATTATTATTATTTACAAATATTCTCAAACACTTTCACTATTTAAACTCAGTCTAAAATTATTGTGTGTTTCACAAAGGACAATTAGCAATACCAGAAGAATGTGGTGCAGCCACTGTCTCGAATTCTGCAGGACAGAATGCTGTGGTGACGCCATGTAAGTACTCCATCCATGACCTGTTTATCCTATTCTTGTGAACTATATTTGTTTCTTTTTTGATGTATTAGATATGGTTTTTCTCTCCTAGCTAGGCAAGTATTTTTACGATTATCTTCTTGATCCTTATTTATTTTTAATTTTTGGATACATTATTTTCTTAGTACTTTCTGATGGATGAATTACTGTATGTGTATATGTTGCAGATGCTGTTCTTTCTGTGGAAAGGTTTTAGAGTCAGTGATCAGGAGAAATTCTAGCTAATTAATGGCTCCATCACTGGAAGTTGTCCTGCATGGCTAAGAGTTGCAGCTAATTAATAGCTCTTTTGAGAAATAGGATTAGTTTGGAATCCTGGAAAGTCGATATTTTCACTTTTTTTTTCGTTTCATTTGAAATACAATATGTGTAGAGACGTACGGAGAAATCTTCCCAATCTGATACAGTCTTAAGGTGTATAAATAAAAGAAAATAAAGCTCACTAAAAAAAAAATGTTGATTTTTTTTATAAGACTACATTAGACTTGCATACTTTTAGATTGTATAAATCATTTTTCCATTCATTATAGTTAAAAAAAAATTAAAATAGTAAATATTTTTTTTTATTCATAGTTGATATGAAAGTGTTTTCACATAATTTTTTTTCTTTTTTGCAATATCATAACTAAACTTGCAAATAGATTTTTCTATTTTAAAATATGGCAAAAATATTTGCATTCAAATTAACTTAAATTATCAGAAAATTTATAAGACAAGCTACCACTTTTCAACAATTTGTACCATTGATTAAGATCAATATGAGAAATGCGCTTTCACATTAAAATATAAAAAATAGATTTTAATTTTCCGAGGAGCTATGAACAGTAGATACCTGTCTTGATGGACTTGGACTAAGTTAGGGTTAAGGGCCGGGCCCATTACTGGACTAAGTTGGTGGACTTGGACTTTGGGTTGCCTCATATATAGGACAAGAGAGGAACACTAATTAGGAAAATTATATCTATTAATATTTTGAGGAATTGCATGCATGTAAATGTTCTTTACTGAAATATGGACCACCCAACATAGGTCGGGTCATTAGGGTCTGATTTTACAATTAACCCCAATACTTAGTTTGAAATGGGCCCTATAATCCATTCCATTTTTTAATAAAAATGAGTGAGATCAAGCTCTTAATTACTTGAGAACTATAATTAGTTATTTTGGCCAATTGTATATTGTGACCACAAGGACTATAGGGGTAGCATGTGATAAATCAAACTTCTTTAATCACATCAATGATGGAAAACAATGAACATGAAAGAAGATGAAAAGGAGTTGTTCAATGGGACATTGTGTATGGCTTTTTTTCGAGAACCATTATTCATACATGATAAGAAGAACGGGAAATGAATTCTGAGTGGACACATATACAGAATCTGCGCACGAATAATGTTGTTGTAGTAAGATTTTGTGATGAAACAAAACAAAGTTTGATTAATTTTTTCTAAAGAAAGTAGGAAACTATAGTCAGGGATGCACGATGGGTCTCTCACAACCGGCCCATTTGCCCAAATCGCGCAGCGTAGGTCATAGGATGAGTAACCTGCCTATCACCATGGGCGCAGTCCTAATTATACTTGCAATCGTCAAATATTTAGACTCCGTAATGTTAAGGTTATTTCAAATAATTTGTAAATAATAATAAATAATTTATTAATAATTTATAAATAATATAGTAAAGTAGTATGAGAACAGTTTTCGATTTTGAGTCTCCCAAAACAAGAGGCTCCACTTATAATGCTTCAATTGTTCCGTCCTTGTAGAGCGGCAAAGGCTCCAAAATGACCTAACATTATATATACCAAAACAGTAGATCGATTTACCCCATCTTAATAAGGAAAAGGCTTATTCCAAGTGACTTCACGCATCAAATCTCGCACCAATGCTAAAATGTAAGGCATTCGTTTAATAAAACGGTACGAATTAAAAATGAAAATAAGTTTTATGAAATAGAAGTCTTATTCTTCTCTCAAATTTTTATTTTTATTTTTTATTTTTTAATAATAAAAATGATATGCGATTTGTCGCTAGCAAGGCTATTAACAATTTGTGCATTTTACATTTGGAGTCCTGAAAAGCTAAACAGCATAATTGAAACTGAAGCCTGACTTCCCAACTGTTTCATTTACTTGCTTTAGAGCACTAGCATTGGATTTATCAAATTCATCTTTAAAATTTGATAAAAAGTACATGTTTTTCATAAATGTAATACATTCACATCTATAATCCCATATTGGATTAGTTATTGGATTCATCAAAATAATAATATAATATTATTTTTTTAATAATAATATTTTTATTTTTTTTCATATTTTATAATCACACTAATCATATGTTAATTAATAATTTAATTTGATTCTTACATTATTATTACAAGATGGTTGGAGATTAAATGTGAATAGAAAAGACCTTTGGAGATTAAAAGTGAATAAAAAATAGATTTGTTGAATGAATAGTAACCCTTCAAATTTGAAGAAACCCATAGATTTACTGTAGTTAAAAGTTTCACATTTATATCTTAAGCTAATCCAATGCAGCTCTTTTTTTATGAGATTCATCATATTTTACATTTGTCTAGACTTTTGATGAAGCCAATACCAATGCTCTTAAAGCATAATCCCCAATTCACCTACCAAGTTTTGGAAGTTTCTGCATGGCTTTCCTCGACCCATTTCTTGGAAGTTGAAGCTATTTCTGGTAGCGGTTACATCCTTTAATGAATCCTTATGCTTTCTCTTACTGCAAGGAGTAAAGTTATTCTCTTTCCTCTCATTTCTAAGAGTTTTTCTTTGCTAAATAAATGAAGAGGAGACTGATCCTCCTCCCAACAATATGAAAAATGTCACATGTTAGAAAGAGGTAAACACAGTTTGTAACATTATATCGTAGAGAAAATACAACCTCAGTCCTACTCATCTATTGACTCTCCCAGTGTTGTAGTCGAATATACATCACATTCTGAAATATTGAGAGAAGTGCTGTAAATAAAATTATAAGGAACTTCTATTTTCTTTGGAGTTTCAAGGCTTGTGGTGCTGGGTGTAGATGTAGTCCAAGTGAACCTCTGTAAATATCCTTCTCTGTAAGCATTCTTCATCCCCTTTATTGCAATCTTCCATCCCCATGAGCTCCTGTAAATCATTTCAAGACACAAAGAAAGTGTGAGCAATAGTTCAAATTTATTAGAGGAAAATGAGAAAAAAGAAGGAGATGGAGAATATATACATTCATGGATTCATTGCCTTGACCCAACTCTACAAAGGAACCTCCAGGAGTGATTTCGTTGAGCTTTACTTTCTCTTGTTCTGCAAAAGGGATCCAAACTTCAGTATTAGAATGCAGTTAACTGAAAGAAGAGTAAGAATAGAAGAAGACAACAGCTATAGGGTAACCTTGTCGGACTGGTATGGAACGGGCAGATATTTCTGAGTAAGAAATAAGGAATAAAAGGAAGAGGAGAAGAGCATTAGAGTGCAAGCTTTGCTTCATGGTGGAGAGAGAGAGAGAGAGAAATACAGCAGAGCTAGAACTAGAAGGTAGTAGACAGTTGGGAGTTTGGGTGGAGGTAAGAATGAGAGCTGATGTTGGATATAAAACATGCGGATCGAGCAAGCTAAACTCTGCAACTCACATGAAGCTCTCCTTAAAGGCATCTACAGTACCTTAGTGTGGGCCCAACCCAACCCACCATCCTCATATTTTTTTTTTTTGAAGTACCATCGTCATATTGTACTATACTCCATGCTTGTTGTGACAACACCACTACTATATATGGATTCTCAAATATATGAAATTATGAATGTCTCTGTGAGAGAGAGAGAGAGAGAGAGAGAGTTTTAAGTCATTGTCTGCCATAGTGGTCCATGAAAAATGAAAAATACCAAAAGACCAAAAATCAATGTAATGAGTGTGTCAATAAGTCAACCTTTTAGACATTCTCACAGCTGTTGCCCATTTTCACTTGTTTTACCTTTCACTCTCCTTTTTACACTTGGATACTTCACCGACAACATGGTAAAGCAAGCATGCTTCCAACATGTAAGAAACCTGTTTGAGTGGCTACACCACCCAATTTTGGTGGCACCAAAGCAACTTTCTTCATTTTTTTATGCAGTATAAGCTCAAAGCCAGACTATGAAACTTTCCACATGAGACGTTATTCTATGGGAGAGCTTTGCTTCCTGATATGGATGATCCAAGCAACTGATTGTTTTGGGAGAGAATATTTTTTATACCAATGGTGGAATGCCACTCAATTATAGACTTATATAGTTCATCGATGCGCGCATCTGTCCTCTTTTTCTTAATATATTAGGATGGGTAGTTTTTTAAACTGAAGTGGAGATCATTATGCTTATCTTTTGGGGGGATTTGAATCTCTGAGTTCTTGCTGGTGGAATAAACTAATTCAAAAAGCTCATTGTTGGGTTTGGATTCTGTAGAACGAGCATGTTATGTGATCTAAATTCTCTTTGAGCAATGATTTGGAATACCGAGATATTGTGTCTGCTACTCCCAGACAACGTGTGGCTGGGAAACATGAGTTTTATCTTTTTCTGCATGATTATAAGCCTGGCTCTTGAGAAGAGTTCACACCATGTTTATGTGATTGGAACTAGAACTGATAATCATCACATACATGCATGTATATATATATATATATATATATATATACAAACATGTTTATGGATCCATATTAAAATGATCCAAAGTGGCAAAAGTTTGATGCTGTATCATGACATGTATGGCAGGCAAGTCACATCATCTTGGTCATGTGTTAAAAATATAGGAACATTTTACAAAGTTCTTGAACTTGATGATATGATCTAGACCTAAATTTCTTCTCATTGGGGTGTGTGTGTGTATAAATATATATATATATATATCCTCTCTGTGCATGCCATATAATTAATAGCTTTTACTACTTTTATCCATTTTTCATTTCAGGGACGAATTTTTTCTCTTTGGAAGAAGCCCTGTGTCACCATGAACAATGTGCACCTCTCAATTATGCAACAAATTAGTCTTCTTTAATTCGATTGATTAGATTTAGATTCGCTAACCTTTAACACCATAATTGAGCTCTATCATCTGTTCCATGATCACTATTTTTTTATTTGTACTAATGTATTATAATTGCTATTAGTTTTTCTTTTGAAATCTTTCCCCATTGCTCTTGCATATTTTGTTGGACGTGCTGGCACATGACCAAACTCTGTTTTTTATTCCCGCACTATGATTGTTTATTTTGTCGGATGTCTCCTTTGCTTGTTTGTATGCTTACAAGTAGTTCGGAATAAGAATTTTAACAGAGTTGTAAAATTGTTTAAGCAACTGTTTGTTTAATTTTTTAATTATACTACTTGGAGCTAGCTGAGTGAAGCTTTGCTTGAGAATCAAGAAATTCATGAGTTTAACTCATTTCATAAAATTAAGGGTTTTGTTATACAACATCCACCACACTCCATACTCCACATTTTTAAAAAATTTTTAATATATTTTTTTAAATTTTTTTGAATTTATTCTTTTTAAATTATTTCAAATTTTTTATTTCACTATTCATATAAAAAATATTTGATAAAAGAAAAAAATAAAAAATATGTGGAGTGTAGAGTGTGGATGAATAGTAGGAGGTTGTGAAGATTTTCTTTAAAATCAATTCTATAAGAAATGATTACTCATTTTTTATAAATGTATTCAAAACCTTATTTATAGATAATGTGAGATTATTTCTTAACACTCTCCTAATAGACTCTGATACCATTAAAAAATTTATAACTTAACTCATCTTATAAAATTAATTTTATAAGAGAAAATTATTCATTTTTTATAAATATGTCCAAAACTTTACTTACAAAAAATATAAAATTATTCCTCCACACAAAAGAAATGTACAACTCGATCTCCAACTCGCAAGTACACAGGCATTATTGCTTTAGACCTTTGTCAGAATCACCCAAAAAATACTACAGTAAGGAATATGCCCCAAAATACTCCATGCAATTAAAATCTGCACCAAAGATTTTGCATGAAAAACAAATCTATGAAGTGCCCACTTTCTGTGACTCTTGGCCCTTTCCCAGGCTTCCCTCTCTCTCTCTCAAAAAATAATGGCCTTTCTTTTGCATCCCACTTTTAAGTGCACCGTCCAAAGTAAAGCCATGCTGTTAACACACTTTCTTTCTCCGTTTTATGGGCATGAAGATCTGAACTACTTTCATCTTTGGAAGTGAACCTACTCAGCATTCCATTCCTTTTTTTGGTGCTTCATTAGCAGTAACCAAAATGCATTCCCTTCTGCATGCACTGTAATAAACATAATGCATTAATGCTGCATGGGGAAGAAGTCCTTGAAATTCTTTCTTTCAGGAAATAAAAATCGAATGTTCTTCTGAAAATTGAAAGGCCTTTTATGCAACAAATAAAAAATGCAATTAAAAGAATAATAAAATTAAGGAACCAGCGAGAAAGTAAAAAAGCTGACCAAACTAGTTGGGATCAAGTTGCATGCTTTAATGATTTAAACTCCGATGATTAATTTAATAAACTCCATCGGTGGTCTTTAGACTTCAAAAAGGGAATAAAAAACTTCAAATTGATATGATCATCAATATTTTGTGTGAGTAAAAAGAATTTTTTCGTTTATTAATGGAGTCCATCAGTATTTTGAGGGCCATGAGATCAATATACAATGTTTAATTTGTTAATGAAATAAGAAATGTTTTACCTACAAAGAGATTTCATAAAAAGAAATCCACAAACTTGATTTAATTTGATATGGTACGTTAGATCGTAAATCTACTTTTATTATAAAGTAAATTTAATATATCTAAAGTAAATAACCATAACATTTTAGTTTAAAATGAGAAAAAAAATAGAAGTTCAATTAAACTAAAAATATTAAAATGATATTTTCCTTGGCCTAAATAAAAAAAAAAAAACATAAAGAAAATGAAAAGGGAAAATACCATCTTATTTGGTCACCATTAATGGTAGATATGAAAAGATACTTATTTGTTAAAGAGTTCTCCTAGGGTGCTTCCAGTACTGACCGTTGGACGTGCTCCTAAGGAAAAATATCTTTTTTTTTTTTAAATTTTCTTATTCATAGTTTTTAAATATTTTTAAAAATTATAAAAAAAATACCAATACACTAATAGTCATTTTCTTAATTAGTAAGTAAAAGAAAAACAATACATGAGTGGTCAAAATAGGAAGGGTAATATGGAGCGGTATAGTAGTATTATTCTTTGTGAAAAGACTCGGGGTGCACACGGTCTGGTCCGGTCCGGTCCGGGGATGGACCATCATTTTTTCTGGACCGGACCAGACCGAACACCCAAGGGGACTGGACCGGACCGGTAGCTATCGGTCCGGTCCAACCTTTTTAAAAAAAAAAAATCAATTAATAAAAAAATTTATTTACAATACTAAATTAAACTAAATGACTTATTAATGTGGATTATGTAATAAACTCAATAAAAAAATATTTTATATAGTTAATGATAATAAATTAGATAAAAATTACATTATTGATGATATTAATTATTAATTTATTACTAACTTAAAGTATGTTAATGCATAATGAGTTATATACAACTTTTAACATTTTATATATGAAACAATAAACATAAATAATTTAATTATCCATACATATTATATCCATAATTGAGAAAGATACATACTTAACATACTATTATAAATAAGAATAAAATATTTACTTATACATACTATTATAAATATATAAATTATACATATATTATAATTTATACTATAACTCTTAATACTTAATAGTATTAGTAATACATTAAAGAATATATTAATACATTGATATTAAATATATATAGTTATAGACTTATAGTGATTAGTTATTATGAATCATGATTAGTATAAGTTGTATAACTGTATAACTATATAATAGTATAATTAGTATTAATATAAAGTATTAGACTATTAGTAATCTACTTTAAGTCTATATATAAATCACTATAGTATTAGGTATACTGATACTCTAATACTATATCACTATATAATACTATTAACTATAGTGATATAGTAATAGTACTACTAATATTTATACTAATACTAATACTAATATAGACTATAGTTATAACTTATACGTATACTAAACCACTATAACTTATACTAATATATTATTATATTATATAGTTATATTAAATCACTATAACTTATATTAATATATAATATAGTTATAATAACTCACTATAATATAGTACTAATATAACAACTAATATAACTATATAATAGTATTAGTATAAAGTATTAGACTATTAGTAATATAGTATAGCTATATATTAGTAATATTAGTATAAGTATAATTGTATAAGTATAACTATAGTCTATACTTAATTATATAATAGTATAATTATATAATAGTATAATTATATAATAGTATAATTATATAATAGTATAATTATATAATAGTTAGTGATAAGATTAGGTTAGATGAAATTTATATAATTAATTATATATATTTAAATTATAAAAATATATATAAATTATGTACATTCGGTCTGGTCCAAATTTTATAGGACCAAATGTATTTGGTCCGGTTTGAACCGCCCAATGCTCACCCCTAGAAAAGACATTGGTGGAGTAATTTTACAAATATGATTTAAATATAAAATGTCGCGCATCACTAACCAGAAGTGTTGAGATGGCCGAGTTGGTCTAAGGCGCCAGATTAAGGTTCTGGTCCGAAAGGGCGTGGGTTCAAATCCCACTCTCAACATTCTCTTTCTCTTTTTTTTTTTTTTTAATTTCTAAAAAGTATGTCTTTCATTAGCAACGCCACACATCAATAAAATGAGACCAGGCTCCGTTTTAGTACTAAAATATTTTGACAATATTCCACTATCATTTGATATTTTATCATTACTTTTTACTTATTTTTTATTATTATTTAATATTTTATCATTATCTTTTCACTACTATTCATAAAATATCTGATATCATCTCACTACCCAAATACAACTTTATTTCTTATTTCAACTAAAAAAAAAAGATGGTGCTTTTATAAGTCACAAATTCAGAAATTCTTCCAAGCACCAAAGCAACAATCTCAAATGACTAATGCTAGTTTGGTTACACACATGAAATGTGATAAGAAATTTGTTAATAATAGTGAAATAATTTGTAAATAATAGTAAAATAGTTTGAGTTAAAATGTTTTATAGGATGTTAGAAAAGAAGAGAGAAAATGTGAATAAAAATATTATAAAGTTAAACTATAATTTTTTAATATAATTTTTTTTTTAAAATTTAAAAAAGTTGAATTGTTTTTTACATTTTGTTTGAAAAATTTTTAATGATTACGTAATGATTAAATGAAAAAGTTCAAAATTTGAAATTAAAAAGTATTTATATTTAAATGATGTTTGGGTGTTGAGATGCGATGAGATAGGTAAAAATAGAGTCCACTATTTAAAAATTAATTTTTTAACGTGAATCTCATATTTTTCTACTTTTTTTAAAAGGAATATGTAGAGTTTACACATCCTAAGACTGTAAATATAATTTCTCATATTAGATTAAGAAAAATTATACATTCACTAGCCCAGTGTAAGCACTGGAGAGTCGCTGCCAATGTGGCAAATGAAACACTGCATTTCATTTGCGTCAAAACAAATCATTCTATCTCTTTGCCCTCCCTCCCTTCGTCTTCCCACATACCCACATGAACGTCCTGTGTTGTTTCTTCTTCTTTGCATCTTCTAACTCCAAAGGTGAAACCTCCTCCATGTGTGAAGTCACCAAAAGCTCTAAACCGCCTTGAAACCGGTTCACGTAGCTCCCCTCCTCCTGCACCCTCCTCTTCTTGTCCTCTTTTCTGCCCAACTCCATCAATATGCAATGAATAAGGAGAATCAAACACACTTGGATTCAAACCCGAGTAGTACTCATCACGAATCAAACCAACAGGAACCTGATCTCCTCCCGATCCCGACACAACATGTGTTAAAGCCGACACGATCGTCATAATCTCCTTTTCTTGACTAACCTCTGACAACATCGACACCGATTGTTCCTCCGTCCCTCCCCCTCCCTTCCCTCAACGGCATGTCTCTCCCCTCGAACCTTCCCTCCTCAGACCTACACTGAGTCGAAGACGATTCCACCGCGAGATTCCCAATTTGTGTAGATCTTTTTCTTGATTTGTGTTCATCGAAATCGATTTCTTGTTGTCTAAGCTGGATGTGAAATTTGTAGACCTCATCGAAAAGTGTTGGATGAACACTTTTCGAACAAACAGATGTTTCCTCAGGTTTTTGTTAATTAGAATTGTTCTATATATAATTACTGCCAGAGGCCTCAAGAGAGGGAGGCGCTTCGAGTGGACTTCAGCTTTGAGGGAGGGAGGAATGGAAACGCAGAAAGGGAGATGGAAACTGGGGGAGGGAGGGAGAAGAAGAAGACGACCAACGAAGAAGGCGACCTCTCTCTGCATATTTATGAGATAGACTTGTCACTTGTTTAATAGCTTAGCTTGTATTTATTATTATTATTATTATTTAAAGCCGTTTGCACGCCGCTTACCTACGACGATTGTTCGTAGTAGTTCTGTTAGATTAAAGCTTCTAAACCCAATCAGCCATCATGTTTACAAAAACAACCCATGGATCGACAAAATTATGAGGAGAGAGGAGTACTCTTAAGTAATTTGATCATAATTATGACTTCAAAATACAGTTCTGAGCATAGATTTTGTATGCAGAAGAACATAAGTTGATCGAGAAGCTTAAGTTTGTTCAAAAATGGTATTCCTGTCGATTATGGAATTGAAGTCCTGGAAGTGCATTTTGTGTTTCAATGCAAAGGACAAATTTAACTGAGTGTGTCCTGAAACAAGATTTCATATACTTCTATCCAATGTGTAGGGTAATTTGGGTCAATGAGACTTGGGGCCCTATTTTTTAGCCTAGTCTTGCACTGTTATGGCAAGGCTGACACTTTTATCTTGGGTTAAGAATAAATGATCATTTTTCCTTGGGTCAGCCTACCTCTAAGGCAGGGTCCTTCGGACTCATATCTGTAGAATAAACTCCAGTACTGTGAATCGCACCCTCAGAAAGAATTGATTAAATCGCTAGCTTTTCACGAAGAGGTGTGATCCCAAAAGATTGTTTGTTTCCATGAGATGTTAAACCTTGAATCTTGAAGGAAGTAATATCCCAAGACCAAGGCTTTCACTACTTAGGTCAATTCCTTGGGGTTAACCCATATATATATATATATATATATATATATATATATATATATATATATATATATATCTAAAAATGTAAAATTCTACAAACTACACACTCGTTCTACTCTCATCCACTACAATAAAGTGTCATTATTCATTAATCTTTGAATTTATCTTTTTACAAAAATATGGGACGATCCAAAGGTGATGAAGAGTATCAAACTTTTTGATCCTTGAGAAAAAAAAATCAAAACATACAACCTAAAATTAAACAATTACACAATCAAAATCAAAACATGAAACATAACCCTAGTTGACATCAAAATTCTTTTTTATAATTAGATCCCTATACTTTGAGTAAATCAGAATTAGGATCCTTCATTAATTTCTCTATTCATTAACATTAACTTAAAAGATGTGGATGAATCACAAGTTGTCAGCTGTTTATTTTAATTTTTTAAAAATAGGTTAAGATTCCTTAAAAATAAAAAATTAAACTTAAATTGTATTTAAAAAAAAAACCAAAAATGAAGGGAAAAACATAGAGGGGCCATCCGTGGTGGTTGCCACCCTAGCCACCATAGACTTGGGTGGGCCAATTTGTGGACAGTGGGATGGCCCAATCTCGACCACACTTGGAGGCTAGATGGCCATATATATTATGGCCATCAAATGGTGGTCAAAACACGTTCATTCGATCGTGGTTAGGCTTCCGATTACATCTATTTTCTTAGTTTTCTGTTTTTAGATTAAAAGATCATTTTTATTATAAAAATATTTTCTATTTTTAAAAATTAGAGTTGACCCGTGACAATTTGTAGTTGACTACATATTTTCTGCTAATGTTGATGAACTATATGGTGAATACTATAAAAAAATATATCTGTATTTTCGAGTCAAGTCAGCCTGATAACTTTTGAAATATAGCTGAAATTCTTTTGAGCGATTGGGTCGGATCAGCTAGGAGCTTTATTATACACTCTGAAATTTGGATAGTGAGTTAAGTCAAGATGAGATGAAATGAAAGTTAAAAGTTAAATAAAATATTGTTAGAATATAATTTTTTAAAATAATTTTTTATTTTGAGATTTGTAATTAAATAATCAGATGAGATGAGAAGATAGTATTTTTGAATCCAAACATCCTATCATGTGAATGGGCTAGAGTAGAAGTGAAGCTTGGAAGTTGAACCCCCCGTCACAGCTAGCTCCCATCCATCGAGGGTAGCTTATTCAAACCACCTAAAAGTCATGTTAGTTCCAATGTGGCTTTCTAGTGGTGGCTCATGCATCTTTAGAGTGGCCAAAACCACCCCACAAGGTGTGGGTTAGGCGTGGATCGAAGAGAAAAAATTCCCCATAAGCGCACATGAGCCACCACTGTGATCGATCTGTCCCGATTGATCAGTTATATTCAAAGTGGCTCGGATGGGCTACCTCTCTATTAAGGGGTGCATAGGGAGTTCACCACCTTCTCATAAAGACCTCACATGACCAATTTGTGCACAGCGAGGTCTTTTTTTTTTTTTTTTTTTTTTCCGATCTAATTATTAACTACTAATGCATTAAAGCACCATGCAAATTATTCTTTTATCTGTATCATGTTGATCAACATTCGTGCACCTAAGGGCCGTGAAAAGGGACAAACCAAGTTATATATACTTTTACAATTAGATCAATATGTAACTCTATAATATTCTATCTATAAGACAAATGAGTATTTATGACAAGTTATTTATAATGAAAATGATTAGTAATAATGAAAATAGACTCATTTTGACTAAAAGTAATCATTTTAGCATGGACCATAAATAATCAGTTTTCTTATAGTGTTAATTATGAAACCGGTGAATGTGACTAGGGGTGTAACCTATCCGTTCCGGTCCGGTTTTGGATAAAATCTAGGATTGAACCAGTATGTATCGGTTTTACATTTTTCAAAACTGATTACGTATCCGTTACCCTCTTAAACTTGTACTTCCGGTTTTATCAATTTTCGGTACAATCCGGTCCAGTTTTTTGGTTTTTTTTTAAAATGTAAGATTAACAGTTTGTCATTAAAATTCTATTTATCTATTAAAAAAAACTGATTTAAAAAAAATCTGTTTTATACTTTTATTAAAAAAATCTGCTTTACTAAAAACTACTTTACTTTACTAAAAAATCTGTTTTACTAAAAAAAATCTGATTTACTTAAATCTGCTTTACTAAAAACTACTTTCCAAAAAGCTGCTTTACTAAAAAGAATCTGCTATAAGCTTATAAATATAACTACTACAAAAATTGAAAAAAAAATCTACAATAAAAAGAAAAATCTGCTACATGCCTATGGAATAAAATAAGTTCAAAAATTTAAATTAGAAGTCCAAAAGTGAGGTTCAAAAGTCCAACAAATTACAAATCCAAAAAGTTACAAGTCCAAACACTAAAAGTCTAAATTACAAGTCTAAAAGTTCAACAAATTACAAGTTCAAATTACAAATCCAAATTAGAAGTCTAAATTACAATAACTTAGAACATCCAACAAAAAACTTTACAACTAGAACCAATAACTATGCACCAAGGCTTACTCAAGAGACATTATTTTGTAGGTCGTCACTCATTCCTCCTTCAGTACCCACGACTACATCATTTGTCACCTTTGGTTCCCTCGGCCCCACGTGCAGCTGCTCTTGATCTTCTTCATGAAGCTTTCCATCTTCAGTCGCATAAGAGGAAGATGGTATCAATACAGGCACTTTGACCTTCTTTTGGAAAATGATTATTTCAAAAGTTCCAATGGTATTAAGGAATTTGAAATGGTTAATTAGAGAAGGAAAGGTCTCGTTTTGGAAGGATAAATGGCTGGATGCTGGCCCTTTGTGTGAAAGGAATGAGATCATTGGTGATTCGGACTTGGTGGTAAATTAGTGCATGAGAGACAACTACTGGGATGTTGATCATCTAGTGCAATTAGTGGGTCAGGTACAAGCAGATTTGATAATCTCCAGGATAGGGGGACTACGAGGTGGATCGGATAAACTAGTTTGGCTAGAAACATCGGAAGGCTCTTTTACTACTAAGAGTGCTTGGAAGATTGTCTGGTTTGTAGCTCCAAAAACCAAGTGGTCAGGATGGATATGGCATGAAGCTCTACCAAGGAAATTTTCTGTATTGATGTGGAAAGCATTAAATAACAGTTTGAGTGTGGATGACAGGATTAGAAGAGTTGGAATTCCTCTAGTTTCTAAGTGCGAGTGTTGTCCGGAGGGTGCGTTTGAGGACTTAAATCATGTTCTTCATGGAGGAAAAATGGCTAAAAACTTATGGAAATTTAGTTCTCATTTTTTGGGCATTCCTTATAATGCACGTCGGTCTTGGAGAGAAGCAACTATGGCTTGGTTTCAGTGTGCTTCCAGGAATTTGCAAGTGGGAAGTTTGATTGGGGTTTTTCCCGTCATCATTGCCTGGATTTTATGGTGTTGGCATTGCTCGGCAAGAATGGAAGGGTGCAAAGGTTCTGCTATCTCCTTATGGCGCTCGGTCAAATACTGGGTCAATTGGGTTGGAATGAGGTTGAAGGAAGGTTCTCGGTTGGGGAGAAGAGATGCAGAGTGCTTGCTCTGCTGCACTTGTCGATTAGTTCAAACAGGAAAGAAAAAGTTATTCCTGTCTCCTGGTAGAAGCCATTTCCTAGGTGGGTTAAGTTAAACGTTGATGGAAGTTGTTTGCAAAATCCATGGGATATAAGAATGGGTGGAATCTTGCGTGATTCATGTGGAGATTTGAGATTTGCTTTTGCAGCTAGTAGGGGTGAGCATCGGTCGGTCTGGACTGAGAAAATCGGGCCGGACCGGACCAGGTCTGGTCTAATTTTTTTTTGACCGAATTCATCCGGTCCGGTCCACGGTCTGGCTGTTTTTCGGACCAGACCGAATGTATTTCTATATATATTTTTTTATATATAATTAATTATATATATAATTATACTATATTATAATTAAGTATAGACTATTAATACTATTATATATTTATATAGTTATACTAATGGTTATATTAGTTGTTATATTAGTTTAGTTATACTATATTATAATGATTTATTATAAGTTATAAGTTTATAAGAAATTATAACTATATTATATATTAATATAAATTATAATAATTTAGCATAGTTATAAGTATAGACTACAGACTATAGTTATACTTATACAATTATACTTATACTAAATTACTAATATTACTAATATATAGCTATAGCCTATAGCCTATACTATATTACTAATAGTCTAATACTTTATACTAATACTATTATATAGTTATACTAATAGTTATATTACACTAGCTAGGAAATTCTCCTCTCTGGTATAGCACTTTGGCGATTCCAGAGGTGGTGTTCTGAGTTATCTCAGTGAGTGAGTGTGCAAGTCCTATAGTAAGTTTGATGGAAGAACTGGAAGCCCGCTGGAAACAACTATGCCTCTCGGCGGAAGAGGAGGTGGTACTCGAGTTGCCTATTGAGGAAGAAGAGGAAGTGCAACGTAAAGGTGAACGCAGTCTTATCGGGAAAGTTTGCAGTGATCGTACTGTGGGGAAAGAATTTATTTCCAATACGATGGGCAAAATATGAAGAATTAGCAAAAGAGCAGTATTTCAAGAGGTGGAGAAGAACACGTTCGTAGTAACGTTTGCAACACATGCAAATAAAAATAGAGTTTTAGAAGGAAGACCATGGCTCTTAGACAACTCTTTGTTTCCCCTCCAACCGTATGATGGTAGGCTACAACCTTCACAGATAAAGTTTGAGTCTGAAATCTTTTGGTTACAATTGCATAACCTACCCCTCAGTAAGATGACAAAGGAGTGTGGAAAGCAGATAGGGGCCTCTGTTGGCAAGGTTCTAGAGGTGGACGCAGCGGATGATGGAGTAGGCTGGGGGAGATTCCTGCGAGTAAAGATTGATATGCCCCTTTTTAAGCCTGTAGCACGTGGGAGATTCATTCACACCATAGGTGGGAAATTATGGGTGTCCTTTCAATATGAGAAACTTCCAAAGATTTGCTTCAGATGCGGGTGGCTGGTTCATGGTGATACTGGATGCACGTATAATGGGCCGGGGCTCGTGATGGAAGATAATTTCTCTATGCAGTTTGGTGCATGGCTCCGTGCTGAAGGAGGCCCTCGCCGCAAATTAACACCCTTATCCTCTGTTAACAGCCTACCAGTAAAGCCTGGTAGTAAAGAGGGAGTTGGGAGCATGATGGAGGAGGAGCAGGGTCAAAAGCCAATGGGGGTGGTGGAGGTACAGTCTGTGCAGGTGGTGGAGGAAGGCGGCCAAGGGAGTACCAATAGCCAAGGCATGAATCTCGGAGAAGGGCTAGGTGCCGTACAACAGCAGGGAAGGGGGGCAAAGGATAATGAGGTAACGATGGATAGTGGTTTCTGTTTCGGTAGTAGCAAATTCTCAGGAATGAATATCGGGGAGAAGTCCTCTTCATCAAAAGAGCCTGAAAGTGAGGACTTATCCAAAACATGGATAAGTGATAAAAAAAAAAATTAAGAATGAGGCTCCTATTAATACACAAGTTACTGCCGAGGGGAAGGATAAACATCAAGAGGAAGGCCTTGACGGGCTTTTGAGCTATACAACACCTGTTCCTTTGGTCCTGTCAGAGAAGCCCAATAGACTACAACAAAAAGATGAAAGGCCCAGTGTTATGGCATCCAAACTACATAAGGACTCGACAGCTCCTGTGTTAACTGATTCTCCAAGTTTACAGGAAGAACAGATGGAAGACAGTAGTCAGTTCCAACGTAGACAGACAAAAGGAGGAAAGTGGAAGAGGAGGGCCCGCCTTCAAGATAAGTCCGCTTCAACTCCTGCCTCACAGGTGGGCAGGAAAAGACTGATTGATGAAGAAGAAGAACTAGACACAGACTTAGTAATTTCAAAAAAAGGTAGAGTTGAGAAGGACAAACTAAATGATTTGGTGGAGGCTGAGTGTCAGCCCCGCCAAGCATTATGAAAATACTAAGTTGGAACTGTCGGGGGCTTGGGAACCCCCGAACAGTTCAAAACCTTTGTTCTATAATAAAGGCTAAAGTGCCCGAGGTGGTATTTGTTATGGAAACCAAGTTATCAGTACAACGAGCAAGACTAATTGCAACAAAAGCAAGATACGATAATTGTCTGGGGGTAGATGCGATTGGTAGGAGTGGTGGCCTCATGCTTATGTGGAAGGATTATATAGATGTCGAGCTACTCAACTACTCAAGTAGGCATATAAACGTTATCATCTCAGATACTGGAAGGGAGAGTAAATGGCTGCTAACATGCTTCTATGGCCATCCAGATGTCAACCAAAGGAGAAGAGTTTGGGAACTATTAAAATCCTTTAAACCTGCTACTTTAAAATGGTGTGTTATGGGAGACTTTAATGAGATCCTATCTAATGATGAGAAGGTGGGAGGCAGTGTGAGGAGTGAGGGTCAAATGGAGTAGTTTCGACAAGTTCTAGAGCAAGGACACTTGTTTGATCTAGGATGGATAGGAGAAAAGTTTACATGGAGTAACCGACATGAAGACTCTACCTACACCAAAGAGAGACTTGATAGAGTACTGATTAACCAAGACTGGATCAACAGTAACAAGTTTTATAACGTTGAAACTCTCACATCCATTTGTTCTGATCATCGTCCTCTTTAACTAAGTTGTGGCTCAAGCAGAGAAGCTCAAAGGTGGGGTTCCAGCAGTTTCAGATATGAGCATAATTGGAGTAAAGAGGATGGTTGTAGTAATCTGATCAAGACAGAGTGGAATACTGGGACAATGGGGTTGAATATGATGGAAGCTGTACAGACCAAGCTAAAGAACTGCAGTAGAGGACTCAAAAGATGGAGCAAAAATTTGGACAGAGAGAGAACAAAAGCCATAAAAAAAAATAGTTATATTAGTTTAGTTATACTATATTATAGTGATTTATTATAACTATATTATATATTAGTATAAGTTATAATGATTTAGTATAGTTATAACTATTAACTATAGACTATAGTTATACTTATACAATTATGCTTATACTAATATTACTAATATATAGCTATAGCCTATACTATATTACTAATAGTCTAATACTTTATACTAATACTATTATATAGTTATACTAATAGATATATTAGTTTAGTTATACCATATTATAGTGATTTATTATAACTATATTATATATTAGTATAAGTTATAATGATTTAGTATAGTTATAACTATGAACTATAGACTATAGTTATACTTATACAATTATACTTATACTAATATTACTAATATATAGCTATAGCCTATACTATATTACTAATAGTCTAAAACTTTATACTAATACTATTATATAGTTATACCCTTATACTAATAGTTATATTAGTTTAGTTATACCATATTATAGTGATTTATTATAACTATATTATATATTAGTATAAGTTATAATGATTTAGTATAGTTATAACTATTAACTATAGACTATAGTTATACTTATACAATTATACTTATACTAATATTACTAATATATAGCTATACTATATTACTAATAGTCTAATACTTTATACTAATACTATTATATAGTTATACTATAATTGTCATTATAATATTAGAATCATAAATTATACTATAGTTATACTTATACTAATATTACTAATATATAGCTACACTATATTACTAATAGTCTAATAATTTATACTAATACTATTATATAATTATACTAATCATGATTCAAAATAACTAATCACTATAAGTCTATCACTATATATATTTAGTATCAATGGATTAATATATTCTTTAATGTATTACAAATACTATTAAGTATTAAGAGTTATAGTATAAATGATAATATATGTATAATTTATAAATTTATAATAGTATGTATAATTAAATATTTTATTCTTATTTATAATAGTATGTTAAGTATGTATTTTTCTCAATTATGAATATAATATGTATGGATAATTAAATTATTCATGCTTATTGCTTCATATACAAAATGTTAAAAGCTGTATATGGCTCATTATGTATTAACATACTTTAAGTTAGTAATAAAGTAATAATTAACATCATCAATAATGTAATTTTCATCTAATTTATTATCATTGATCATATAAAATATTTTTTTATTGAGTTTGTTACATAATCTATATTAATAAGTACTTAGTTTAATTAATATTGTAAATATTTTTTTATTAATTGATTTAAAAAAAAAAAGGCCGGACCGATAGCTACTGGTCCGGTCCAGTCCCCTTGGGTGTTCGGTCCGAACCGGACCGTGTGCACCCCTAGCAGCTAGTAAGGGTCGGGATACCAATAATCAGGTGGAGCTGCTGGCTTTGTTGGTGGGAATTCAAAAGTGCTAGAGTATGGGTTTTGAGAATATTATTCTTGAGATGGACTCTTTGTTGGTAGTAAATTGGATTAAAAAAGGGACTTGCAACATCTGGTATTTGGAGGAATTTTGGGAGGATGTCAGTAGTTTGTTGTCTAGGCTGAATTTTCGAGTTCAACATATATTTTGGGAGGGGAATATGGCTGCAGATTTCCTTGCTCGCATGGGAAGTAATGGTTGTACTATGGATTGGTATGCTTTAGAGGAGTTACCTTACAAGCTGAAAGGTCTTATTCATACTGACCGGAGTGGTTTGCCACATTTAAGAAAGGTCCTTAGCTACTAGGTTGGCAGCGGGTCCTCATTTTACACAGAGGTTGAGTTCTGGTTTTGCTATTTATAATGTTGGTTGGTTCAAAATTATTTGGCTTAAGCTTGTTTTTGTTTGGGTTAGTTTGGTTTATTTTTTTTTACATTTGGTTTTAATGCTCCCAAGTGTATTGATGTTATCATGGTATTCCTCCGCCACAAGTGAGGGTTGATTAATAAACTTGAGACGGGGTCACTATGTGTGTGGCTACCGGCTCTTCATAAAAAAAAAAAAAACTATGCACCAAGCCACCAACTCTAATAGTCCATTCAACAAATTTTGCAAATGTATGAAAATAAATCAAGCAATTAATTTCAATAAAAATTTAGTAATTACATTAAATAGAAGAAAAAAAAAACTTAAGGAAAGATGTTATACAAGTTGACCTACCTTAAATTTAATTATCTCCAACCAAAAAAGTAAGTCTTGAAGAACTCCTTAGGTCTTCGATGAGCTCTACACAAAACGAAAAAAAAAACAAGCATAATAATTAAAACAAATTATTAATATGATTTGCACTTTAGAAATAGTTAAAGAAAATGCGAATGATGCTCAATACCTGTATCAAATTTCTCAAACTCGTCAACATCATCCATTAAAGTGAAAATGTTAATTGTGGTAGAAGAACAGAGCTAATTTTGTGTATAAATAAGGGCTTCTACTATAAGTGGAGATAGACTATTGTAGAAAGGATCAAGTACTCGTGCTGTGGTAAAAGCCGACTCAGAGGCCACTATAGATATCGAAACTACAAGAACATCCCGTGCAAGTCTAGAAAGCACGCGGTATCTAATGGAGTTAACCTTCCACCAAGTCAACAAGTCGAATCTCACATCATCTTCTTTATATTTTTTAGATAAATGTCTCTTCAATTCAGATTTACTCTCCAAAGAGTTCTCCGACTCCAAACGCTTCTTAATTTCTGCACGGATAAATGATCTGAAACCACCTTGACCTATCCCAGCAGTTGAACTTGTACTACTAGCCCCTCCCTCGCTTGATTGGCTCATAGTTTGATCTTGTACCCCAACATCACTTCCTTTATTTTCACAATAACCATCGTATAAACGAGTTAAGGCATCTTTAACCCAATCCACCAACATAAGAACTTTTGAACTATTATCCTCACATATTCCTTCAAAAATAAATGTTAGACAATGCATTTTATATCGAGAATCAAGAACCAACCCAATATATAACAAAAGATTCATTTTTTCAAAATTCCACCAATACTTCTCACATTTAGATTTCATACTAAATGCTATTGTCCTCAAATTATGAGATCATTCCACACACTCCAAATTAATTACAGCTTGGATTGCCGCTAGCTCAAATACAAAACTATTGCAAGTGACATAATTGATCCCTGAGAAACGCAAGGTTGGATCGTAAAAAAGTTTTAGAAATTTTATAAACAACCTACTCTTATCCCAATCATCCATAGTTGGAGACCATAACTTGGATGCCCCTCCTTTACCCAACTCACTAACACCATCATCATCTTCACTATCATCCTCCCCAATATTCTTAACATATCCCAAATCTTTATCATTTAACCGTTGAAATTGTTTTTGAAACTTTTTAGCCCTATACAACATCATATAAGTAGAGTTCCAACGAGTTGCTACATCTAAGCATATACTACTTTAACAAGTAATATCCTCACTATCACAATATTGCTTAAATGTATTCAACCTTTGTGGAGATGACTTCACATATGTCACAACCCCTCTAATTCGTGCAATTGATTGATCATATTTTTTCAAACCACCCCGAACAATCAAGTTCAATATATGAGCACAACATCTCATATGCAAGAACTCATGTTCCAAAATCATAGCATTTCTATTCCTTGTCTTTCTTTTATTATACAAAACTGTTCCATTATTTGAACTTGCATTATCGAGTGTAATTGTCAATATTTTGGGCCTCCCCCATTCAAGCAAACAAATTTTAATTTTTTTACCTAGTGTCTCACTCTTATGGTTTTCAAACTTACAAAAATTGATTATTCTTTTGTATATTTTTCAATCTTCATCAATAAAATGTGCGGTGAGACACATGTAGTTAAAATTTTGCAAGGATATCCATGTATCCATGGTTAGACAAATGCGCTGCCCCTTAAGAGCACTTTTCAACTTGTCTTTCTCTCTCAAATAAAGTTTAAAAATATCTTTTGCAACCGTTACACATAGATGAAATCCATCTAGGTTGCACAACAAGTATAAAATTCTTAAACCCCTCCTCTTCCACATGTCTAAAAGGAAACTCATCAACAACCAACATTTCTGCTAAGGCTTCTCTACAAGCTTCAACACTAAAAACAATAGGTACAAGCCCCCCACTGCTTGATTGAGACTGGAAACCTAATACATATTGGTTTTTATCCACTTTCCTAAGTGGAGACTTCTTACATAATTTTTTTAAGTGCCCTAACATATTTTTTGTGCTATTTGTATTAGAATCACAAGCATAAGTCATCCCACAAAGGTTACATGCAGCCCTAGATTTTGACTTATCCTCAATATTAATTTTTGTAAAATAATCTCAAGTTACAGATCTTTTCATACCACTCCCAAGACCAGTAGATGGCTAACTTACATTAGATTTGGGAGAAAGTGGATTATTAGTCCATATTGATTCCATGGTCCTTTGATTCCTTTCCATTGAAGGTTGAATATCGCCGGGTGTTTCATTTGAAGGACCCATCTGTAGTAACACAAATAAAATTAATAAAAACAGCTATAACTGTATATATATTTATATATATATATATGGGGTAATGTAATTCCCTACTTCTTCTTTCCTTCTGACGTAAGCAATTACATCAGATGAGATGGCTTGTCCACTCATTTTCTAGTGTCTAAGAGCCCTGTTATGCATACCAGACCCTGATGGCATATTTTAAAAGATACTATGTAATTTATAAAACTAGTTTTGTATTTTAAAGTTATGTGTATTTTAAATGGAAGATTTCTATTATTATTAAATAAGGAATATTTTAAATAACTCAATTGTAATATCTTTGAAGAGTTCCAAAAATATTGTGATTGTAGGAAATCATTTTATATAAATGATTCCAGTTATTTAAAATATTACGTGATGAAATAATGATGGAATCTTTAATTAATTTAATGGTTTTATTCTTTTAAATATTTTAAGTAAGAATATTTTAAATAATATTCTATCTTAATTCCTCTCAGTTCTTTTAATTAAGTTATTATCTACCCATTTTCAAATCAGTATTTAAGGGTCACCATTAGATCATTTTATAGACCTCCAGATGTCGGGCTTAAGGATAAAACCCCAACCCCTCTCTCCTCTACCTCACTATTCCCCCAGCCCTCTCTCTCTCCTCCTTTCTCCCTTTCGGCTTGCCTCGTACGCAGCCTCTCTTTCCCACACCGAACGGCTCCAGCTCCTAGCCCAGGGCCGCTGTGCGCCAATGAGCCTCACCCCCCCTCCGACCGGCCTCCTCTCCCTCCGGCGAGTCTCCCTGCACCAGTCTCCCCTCCACACGCTTGCTCCTCCTCTCCCTCGGCCATGCACAGCCCGAACGGGCTTAGTGCTCCTAGCGTCGCTGTGCGCTGTCCTCCGATGCCACCATTCCCACGGCAGCTTCTTCTGCCACCGACCATCACCTTCCAGTAAGCTCGGCCTCCATCTCCCCACCGGCCGCTCCCATGCACGAGCACAAGCAAACCCATGCACGGGTTTACTGTGCAGCACCCTAGCGCCGCCGTGCGCGGCCATCTTGGCCACCGAACACCACCATGAGACTCCCCAGGTCTCCCCCTTCCTCCACCCTTAAACCCACGACCGGTAGCCTCCCCTAGATCCACCGCACGAGGCTCCTCCTCCGTACGGGTTTATCACCCTCCACCGCTGTACGTCGCCACCCACAGAGAGTGACCACCCTCTCTGACACCTTCAGGCCACCACGAAGCCAACCCAACCTCCCATGGCCCCGATCTGTCCCCTGTGCACGCACACTCTCTCTCACTCTCCCACGGCTTCTCCCTCCCTCATAGTGCACGGCCAGCCCCTCTCCGCCACCGTGGACCACCGCACGACCACCACCGAGCCTCCACAGCTCCACCAGCAACCCCCCTACCCTAACCCAAGCCTAAACCACCACTTTATGTGGTGGATAATCACTGCACGTGATGGACAGTCACTGCGCGTGACTGACCGCCATTGTACATGGCTAGATCCACCGTGATACGCCTCTTGCCAGCATCATCAAGGCTACATTAAGCCCTTCCAAGACCACACTTAACTATCCAAACACCTAAACAGTTATTGTATGTGGTGTAGCCACCCCGTACGTTCCTCCGGCGTTATCGACTGTGACGGTCAATGACCGACACATGGGTTATCCCGTCGACGGTATAACTCTCTATCCCTCGCTATTTATGTTAGATGCTAGCTAATTGACTAGGTTGTGGACTGTGCTGCTAGTATTATATGGTTCTCTGTGCAGTATAGTGGTGTGGACTGTGATGTGAAGTGCTGGGCATAGTTGGAAAGTGTGCTGTGTAGTGTTGTGGACTGTGCTGTGAAGTGTGGTTGTGGTTTATGTGTTGTAGTAGTGATGTGGCGTAGTGCTGTGAATGGAGTACACGTGCAGTGTACTCCATGTGGTGAGATGATGCACCATATGGCGTGTATGCCATAGTGGTGATATAGCGTAGTGCCGTGAATGGAGTACACGTGTAGTGTACTCC
The DNA here is from genome assembly GCA_029856935.1 of Cyclocarya paliurus. Taxonomy (NCBI): domain Eukaryota; kingdom Viridiplantae; phylum Streptophyta; class Magnoliopsida; order Fagales; family Juglandaceae; genus Cyclocarya; species Cyclocarya paliurus. The sequence goes on from CM056958.1 coordinate 6,538,569, forward strand.
ATATGGTGAGACGATGCACCATATGGTGTGTGTGCCATAATGGTGATGTGGTGTAGTGTTGTGAATGGAGTACACGTGGAGTGTACTCCATGTGTTGAGATGATGCACCATATGGCGTGTGTGCCATAATGGTGATGTGGTGTAGTGTCGTGAATGGAGTACACGTGGAGTGTACTCCATGTGGTGGAATGACGCACCATATGGCGTGTGTGCCATAATGGTGATGTGGTGTAGTGCCGTGAATGGAGTACACGTGGAGTGTACTCCATGTAGTGAGACGATATATCATATGGCGTGTATGCTATAGTGGTGATATAGCGTAGTGCTGTGAATGGAGTACATGTGGAGTGTACTTCATGTGGTGGAACGATGCACCATATGGCGTGTGTGCCATAGTAGTGATGTGGAGTAGTGCTGTGAATGGAGTACATGTGAAGTGTACTCCATGTGGTGAGACGATGCACCATATGTCGTGTGTTCTATAGTGGTGATGTGGCGTAGCGTTGTGAATGGAGTATATGCGGAGTGTACTCCATGTGGTGGAACGATACACCATATGGCGTGTGTGCCGTGATGGTGATGTGGTGTAACGTTGTGAATGGAGTATATGCGGAGTGTACTCCATGTGGTGGAACGATATACCATATGGCGTGTGTGCCATGATGGTGATGTGGCGTAGTGTCGTGAATGGAGTATACGTAGAGTGTACTCTATGTAGTGAAACGATGCACCATATGACGTGTGTGCCATAGTGGTGATGTGGCGTAATGTTGTGAATAGAGTACACGTAGAGTGTACTCCATGTGGTGGAATGACGTACCATATGGCGTGTGTGCCATAATAGTGATGTGGCGTATAACCTTGAATGGAGTACACGTGGAGTGTACTCCATGTGGTGAGACGATGCACCATATGGCGTGTGTGCCATAGTGGTAATGTGGTGTAGTGCCGTGAAAGGAGTACATGTGGAGTGTACTCCATGTGGTGGAACGATACACCATATGGCGTGTGTGCCATAATGGTGATGTGGCATAGTGTCGTGAATGGAGTATATGTAGAGTGTACTCTATGTGGTGAAACGATGCACCATATGGCATGTGTGCCATAGTGGTGATGTGGCGTAGTGCTGTGAATGAAGTACATGTGGAGTGTACTCCATATGGTGAGACGATGCACCATATGTCGTGTGTGCCATAGTGGTGATGTGGTGTAACGTTGTGAATGAAGTATATGTGGAGTGTACTCCATGTGGTGGAACGATACACTATATGGCGTGTGTGCCATGATGGTGATATGGCGTAGTGTCGTGAATGGAGTACACGTAGAGTGTACTCTATGTGGTGAAACGATACACCATATGGCGTGTGTGCCATAGTGGTGATATGACGTAATGTTGTGAATGTAGTACACATGGAGTGTACTCCATGTGGTGAGACGATGCACTACATGGTGTGTATGCCATAATGGTGATGTGGCATATTGCCGCGAATGGAATGTACATGGAGTATATTCCATGTGGTGGAATGACGCACCATATGGCGTGTGTGCCATAATGGTGATGTGGTGTACTGCCTTGAATGGAGTACACGTGGAGTGTACTCCATATGGTGAGACGATGCACCATATGGCGTGTGTGTCATAGTGGTGATTTGGCGTAGTGCCGTAAAAGGAGTACATATGGAGTGTACTCTATGTGATGGGATGATGCACCATATGGCGTGTGTGCCATAATGGTGATGTGGCGTAGTGTTGTGAATGGAGTATGCGTGGTGTGTACTCCATAAGGTGCAACGATACACCGTATGGCGTGTCGCAAAGATAAGGGTGGTTACGTAGTTGATAGGGGAAGAACTTGATGTATGGTGTCAGGAACTGTGGAACAGTGTCCCGAAGTGGTGAGATATGGCCTGTAGTCCAAGCCGATGGGTGTCGTCATGTGACTAGCTTATGGCTGGGAATAAGTACGAAGTGACTAAGAAGTATCAAAGTAGTGCAACGGAAGCATGATTGGGCAATGTCATGAAGTGACGTGGTCAATCATGGAGATGCACTATGATGTATGTGAGGTGACGTGGCAAGGTCACGGTGTAGTTTGAGAACAGTCTCTAGCTATATGACGTGACGTAAAGTGTAGTTATGAATGAAGTCCCATCGTGTTAAGTGTTGGGATGAACTGTCATGAAGTACGGGTAGCACGAAGGGTCGTGCTAGCCGGATAAGATAAGGTTAGTATCGGAGTATGATGCTTGTCCATACAACCCGATGACCAATGTGAGATATGTTGGTTTTAGGCGATAAAGGGGTAAGGCACGTGTGTAATCCGGTTAGACACATGTGCCTGACAGATTTATCATATATAATGGGTAATTTGTCCTATATACGGTTACACGGTGCTTAAGCCTCAGGGTAGCTTAGAGTCGTGTGATGTGTATGGATGGTCATGAGAAGTAGAGTGAGTTAAGATACATAAAGGTAGTGATGAATGTACTGTCTAAAAATGGTATGCGTGACTTAGTAGGTCTAAGTCATGCGTCGGAACGTGGTTAATAAGAAGAACGGGACAAAGGTCCTAGTGTCTTAATCCTAAGGTGAATCATGGGTTCACCCTAGTGAGTAAGCACTCGAAGTAGAACGTCAAGGTTGAAGAAAGTAGAGACCGTAATGGGTCTCCAAGGGTTTTATCATAGTAAGGAACATGAAAGAGCACGGGATAGAAGGAGAGTGTTCTAGGTCAACCATAGCTCTATTTATAGTTTAGTTGTTTATACACTAGATAGAGAATAACGTTAAGGTTTTGTGTATGCATGTAGGTTGCCATTTGACACGCACATGAATAGACTGTATGGTATGAAAGTAGCATGGAGTCCAGGTAAGTATTATATTTATACTCTTCTAGAGTTTTCTAAAGATAAGAAAAAGAAAACGAAAAGTTTTTCCTTCTGAAAACGAAGAAAAGAAATGTTCTCCATTTTCAAGGGCAGACGTTTTATGAAAAAAGAAGAAAGGCACGAGTAATGTTTTTAAAGTATAAGTATGTACGGCCCTCTTTGGTAGCTCCTGTTCACGCATCAAAAAGTACTAATTGTATGCATGTGAATGGATGACTATACGCTGTATCTATTGTATGTATTTTCAAAGAAAAGACAATGAACGAAAAGATGGTTTTCGGGCTCTCACCCCAAACAACGTTTTCTCACGAAATGAATATTTTCTCACGAAAAGACGTTTTCTCATGAAAGCATGAAACAAATGAAAGTAATGAAAAGAATGAAAGCCATGCTCATGCACATGAAATGAATGAAAGTTGCAGCTCTCTAGAGCTGCCATGAACGAATGAACGTAAAGAAAGAAAGAAAGAAAGGCATGGGCATGTATGAATGTATGAAGCTACGTAACGGCCAAATGAATGAATGAATGAATGGGGTACCCAAATGAATGAATGGACAGATTGCAATGCCAGGTAGTAGTATCTGGTAGTGCACCCAGTGTTGCATCCTTGATGGAATGGGGTTCCAACCCGTGGCCACGGGCGAATCCATTGGCCATAGGGCCGCTAACCCTAGCATACGGGGCGTAATAGTGTGCACTGGCCTATGAAAGTGAAAAGAAAAGAATGTATGAATGCATGTTATTCTTCAAGAAATGAAGGCAGTGACGGGGGAACGTTTTAAATAAAAGAAAAGTATATTTAAAGATGAAACCCCCGTCTACTGATGTTTACGAACGAAAGCATGTATGCATGTATGTATAGTAGGTATGGAATGATTAATGCATGACTGAAAACCTATGTTGCTATATTTTAACTGTATGAAGTAATGCTTATTGAGTATTTGACTTATTTTAGTTTTTATATATGCCTCTCCCCCCACAGGAACTGAATGAGCAGTACGCTCAGGAGGGACACGACCAAAGGAGAAGAGCACGTAAGTCTAGGTATGAGGGTTTTAAATGTATGAAAGGCTTTTTTATTTTAAAGATTTATATTTTTCACTCTTTTAACCCGTAATCCTCTTTTATTATCAAAGCACATTTTGTTTTATAACGTAAAGTCTTGCACCCTAGGAAGGATAGTAAAATGTTTTAAATTGGACGGTAATTCCCGTCGTCTTTTCTAAAATATTTTGTAAAAAAGACCCACCACAAGGACGAGCGTTACAGGTAAGCACTTGATCATTTAAAGGATTGAGTTGCCATTGTCAATTAGTATTTCGTAATTAAGCAAGATAATGATGAATTATGAGTTGTTTTATTAATGATCACACTGATCACCATTCCAAAACCAAACATAAACAAAAAACGTAAGGCAAACCAGATGCAATTATCCCATTACAGATTACATATTACACAAATACAATCACAAAAATCCTAATAAAACATTTGAATGATCCACATGCCATAACACACCTCTGATAAATCTAATAATGAAGTTCTATGTTAGGTTCCTATTGTGATGGTGATGTGATGATTGAATGTAAATGAGGAATGATGTGTTTACGACTGGAATGTTGCAGGAAATGGAATGGAAATGAACAAGTTCTTACAAGCAAATCCATAATCATCCTTCCCATTTGAGTTCTACGTCTTATATATGGGATAACAATTCCCTTCCAAATTAAAATAATAGAAAACGTTAAAAATAGAAATAACATTCTACTCTCTTTTTTTCCTTCCCCCTTACTCTGTCCTTAAACCCAGGCTAAGTTGGCAAAATTTCTTTTGTAGTTCTCTGATCAGAACGAAAATCTGTGGGTTCAATAAGGTCTTAGTTCTCTGTCACATGGCCGAAATGAATATCTAAAAGACTAAATCTAAAAAGTACTGAAATGAAAAAAAAAATGAGAAACATACGTGAGGTGAGGCCGAAGGTCTATGAGGCAAGGAAGAGAGGCGAGGTGGCAACTAGCGAGGCAGAGGAGTGGGGCAAAGAGGCGAGGCAGAGATGAGAGTGGGGTAGAGAGGCAGAGATGAGAGTGGGGCAGAGAGACCAGGTGAAGAGTGAGCAGTCGGTAGAGAGGCAAGGAAGAGACGAGAGTGAGGTTTGATTTTAGGGTTTATTGGCATTATTACCTTCTGGAAGTCTAAACGGCGCCGTTTCTATTGGTATAGAGGAAACAACGCTATTTCCTGTTTGTTTCTTCTATGTAGATGGTTTTTTTTTAAATGATAATTATAATTTATATATATTTGTAATACATTTAATACATAGTTATAGACTATAGTGATTTAGTTATAGTGATTATTAGACTATATAATAGTATTAATATTATACTATTAGTATAGTTATATATTAGTATTAATTATAAACTTATATATTACTGTGTCAGTTTAGCTATAATATATTAGACTATATATAATATAATTCAATATATATTTTTATATTTAAAGCATATGATTAATTAAATTTTCATCTTTAAGATTAAACTTTTATTTTATAAATTATATAACATTATCTTATATATAGTTATAATTTATATTAATACCATATGATCAAACAAATTACAAATGTTCATATTTAATATTAACATTTTATGTTATAATTTATAATTTATAATATGAAATTATTACATATATGATATATAATATATATATTATATATACAACCTTTACATATAATTATATATTATATATAAAAATTATATATAAAAAATATTTTGTATAATATTAATTTTTATATATATTTTCCCAACCGGTCTAAGAAATTGTAGAATTGGAACCGGACCAGTTTCGGCCGGTTTTTTAATACAAGAACCGGTTCAGAACTGGACCGGTTCAAAACCGGACCAACCGGTCCGGTCCGGTTTTTCAATTTAAATTAACACACAATTTATGTGACTGCATGCACGAACACATACATTCACATCACAGCTTTTATTTATGCCATATTAGTCGTTGCATGCTTTCTGATCATCACAATAAGAAGTTGAAAGTCGTACCCCATTCTCAATTCTGGGTTTTGAAAGACAAGAGTAGTACTACTGGAAAGGGAATTCAAGAGAATGATCGAAAGTAGTGCACTACTTCATTAATTCTTGCTATATAGCACTGGGTTTTTTTTTTTTTTGGGTCCACTTTCATGGGCTGGATCATATTTCAGATCAGGAAATCATGCACGCAGAATTATCGCTGATGACACGGCGTCGAGGAAATGCCGACGTAATACGTAAGCAAGAGGTGGAAACTGAAAGAAAGGGCGTCATTGGCATAAAAAGTGTGGTAGCTTTCAAGCACTAACCATTAATAAGCACATCTTCACCTACCAATACCCATTTCTTCTTCATCTCCTGTCCCCCCACCAAACCCCTCTGATCTCTATGCATCCATCTCCCCCCACAAAACTTAAGTTATTTTCTCACTTGTACTTTCTTTATAAAATATATTTTTTAAAATATTATAATTTTGTAATACGTTTTCGATATAAAAAAAAAATGCTTTGATTATAAAAAAATTTCACAAAAATAAATTTACAAACTAACGTGACTTGATGTGGTATATTAGATGATAAAATTATTTTTATTGTAAAGTAGATATAACGTATTAAATAACACAATGTCAGTTTGTAAGTTCACTTCTATAAATTCTTTTTGTGGCAGTAGCATTTTTCTATCGCAAATCACTTATGTTTTCAAGTGCCAATTTGGTGTTACGCAAGGAATAGATATAGGTTTTCTTTCCTACTAAATTTGTTTTCAGGAAACTTTTCAACTCATTCCATCTCATCTAATCATTACAAGTTTTTCAAATTTCAATAAAAAATAAAATAAATAATTCAACTTTTTCAAATTTCAAAATAAAAATAATATTAAAAAATATATTCTAATAATATTTTATTCAATCTTTTAACTTTAATCTCAACTTATCTTATCTCATATCTAAAAACAAACAAGGCTAGTTGATGGATTTGTAGGTGAGCACAATTACTGGATGCCGGATGGGAGAGTTGGGCAACAAACCCGGTGGTCTAGTGCCCACGATAACAGTCATTATCATGATAAGATCATGCGGGCGTTTGCTATTGTTTTCACTTTTGTGACTATGCTAGAATTTCGAAAAAAAATTATATTTTGATATTTATATTATCTTTCTTTGTACTATTTTAGAAGTATTTTTTTTTAATACAGTGGTGTACTCTGCTAGCGCGCACAAAACTTGAGGGCTACCGGTGATTTAAGTCCATTCATCCTAAGATACATGGACGACTACCTAGAAGTGGAATATCATAAGCCAACCCAATGTATAAAAAAAGTAAGTGGAATATCATGTGCACATCCTGCTCCTCAGCCACCACTCTCCCCCCACTGTATATAAGTAGTAGCACTACTACTACTGCAAACCATGATCAATCTAATAGAAAGCAGAAAAAGAAAACAAGCATGGATCAAGTTAGTGTAAAGATCAAGGTTACCTCTCTACTTGCCTTCCTGCTAGTAATAATGCTGCTGCTCGTGGCTCTACCTCCTGCTTCGGCTCTAGCTCCTACATTGATGAAGAAGAACAACAACAACGGCACCGTCGGCTGCAATAATGGGATCATGGAGGAGGGGGAGTCGTCCTGCCGCCTAATAGCGCATGACTACTTGGATATGAAGTTTATGATGGGTTCGAGAATCAGTAGAATGCTCGATGAGCTGTCCGAGGACTATGTTGTTTTTGCATCCCTCATACAAACTACAGCAGCATGTGGCAGAAACAAACGTGGTATACCGTATACTCCCTGCAGCTCAACGGAGAGGAAAAATATTCCACCTCCAGAAACTCCTTCCATTTATAAACGAAACCGTCCGTAAAGTTCTAAATCATGAAATTAAGATAGCACATTTCAAGGAGATCGATGAACAATGTAATAAGCCGGGCCGTAAGTCGAAAGAAATAAAGATATATTTTGTTGGCTTGGCATGGTTTTGGTGTAAGAGTTTTATTTACACTCTATATCCCACATACCCATCTTGATAGAGTTTGGAATAGTTCAAAATTTATTAGTTAATAGATGAGTTATAATGGGATAAGGAAACTCCTAAGAGATAAGATTAACTCTATATCTCTAATCACAATCAAACACAAAGTCTTAGATTTCTTGATGGTTAGAAGTTATAAATAGCACTGATGGATTAAAGGGTTTTCACCTACAACATTAGAGTGCCTCTAGCCATCGAGAGAGACACTTGTGAGGCTAAGTTGCTAGGGTGATTCTTCTCTCATAGTCAGATTAATTTTTTCATCAAACAGATGGAGAAAGGTACATATTTAATTATCATTGTTTTATTATTGTGGATCATAGAAAATCAAATATCCAATTATTAATGTTCATGTTAAAATGTTTAACATGTGATATTAGAGTTTTAGGTTGTAGATTTTTTATGATCTCAATTAAATATTAGTGAACATGTGCTTTCGTGTATTGTGATTTTATTATATTGTGAAAGACTGAAAATCTTACTTTTTGACCTCTCCAAATATTTTATGACATTGAGAAATCTAACTCTGCTTTAATGAAAGGATATGCAGTGAGGGACTGAGAGACCATTAATGCATTTCGGTTTTGTGTACCCATTTCTCCTGTTACAATAATTTGCATCTGCCTTAGACGTATTTCGCATATTGTACATTGTTTATGTTGCTGCATGTTAAGTAAAAACTGGTTCTTGTGTTGTATTGTATGTGTTACGATGGGAGAAAGTTGTGAAACCATGTATATTTGGTGGAGCCGCTGTGATGGCTGATGAGTGGTGGCTGGTGTCTCAACATGTGGCTGTAAAGGAGGTGGCCAGGGCAGCACAGTGGGGCTGTGAAGTCTTGAATGGGCGCCGCCCCTGCCCAAATAAAATCCCATCGGTTAAAGGCCTGTCGATGCTGGGAGGAGGATGGAAACATCCTTCGTGACGCCCCTGTAGCGGTGGCAGAGGGCTCTAAAGCCCACTGCCGAGGGAAGAAAAAAAAAGAGGAGAACCGTGAGTGGAGGTGGACATCGGCGGCGAGAAGAGTGTTGGGACCTCATCAAAAACCGCCCTAGGACAAGGTCCTAGGCATGCATGGACAACAAAGACCGGGTTACTTCCAAGATCAAGGCTCGCCAAGGCCAACCAAGGGCTAAGACATATCACAAGCCACATTGGCCATGCAAGACCATATCATTTATTTACCCTTATTTATTTTATTTAATTATATTTCAATGGACCTATTGGGGGTTTCCACTTTGTAATCTTTATAAATAGGACCCTTAGGCATTTCATTTTACATCTTTTGACAATTTGGTAAATCCCAAAGTGAGTGAATTATTGTTCTTGAGATCACCTTTCGGTGCTTAGCACTTGGGCTACTTGGGTGAAATTCGTGAATCCCTAGTAGAGGATCATCACCTTGAAATTCGTGAATAGGTGTGATTCAATCTATCTTATTTCATCATCATGAAATTTGTGAATCGATGGTGAATTATCTATCAATCTTATGAGTATTGCTTTTGTTTCATTCAATTTGTCAATCTCTTGTCTATGTTTTCCATTCTATATTCAAAAACTCAAAAATACATTGTTCTTCTCTTTGCTAGTTGTTCTTATGTTTTCCATCTTATTCATCTTTACTTTGTTGCAAATCAAAGATATCCTAAGCCTCAATCTTAGTATTCTTTGGTTTCACAAGATATCCATAAAAACCATAAAGCGAGTTTTCATATTCTTTTGTCGAGTCTACTCATCTTTTGTTCATAACTTTTCCATTGTCCATACATTGTCTTGCATCCTTCCATATCACAAACACAATCCACTCACCCATTTAATCTTTCCCACTCACATATCTCGACCAACATATTGTTTGCCCTACTTTCCATACACATCACTACCATAAGACCTAGCCTCCATCATATCCATTAACCCTAGCCGAATCCACTAAGCCTCCATCTTGCCATACACAAATCTTGTCTCATTTGGAAACCCTAGCCTAACCTTCCATAAGGATCTCCTAAACTTTAGGAATCCTAACCCTAGCCACCCCTCAAGAATCCCACTAGGCAACTTCGTTAACTTAGAGAAAGTTGACTCATTCCAATCAATCCCACAAATCCTACCAATGCCAAAACCATCTCCTAAACTTGAGGAATCCTAACCCTAGTCACCCTTCATCCAACTTAACTCTAGACTCCCACAAGGTAATTCCTACCACTTAGGAATCCTTATTCCATCTTCCAATTAATCCAAATTCGAAATCCATCTCTTGCCTTAGTCAGACACCAACTTCCCAACAACTCCCATGCCTCTTATCATTTAGAATCAACCTTAGTCACCTTACCCATCATCCCAAACCTATCTTCCAAATCCATATCCCTTGATTTAAGGAATTGCCATCCCATTGTCAATCCCTTGAATCTCTCAATCCCTCCAATATCTCAAGCCAACTAAGACTCACCTCAATAGCCAAGACCGAATCTCAATCCTCTTCCATCTTCTAAATCCAATCCCTACAATCACTCAACTCCCTTAGAACCACTCCATTCCTAGAATCTCTCAAGTCAACCAAAGACTTCCCACCTCTTGCCATATTCAAATCATACCCTTCTTATCTTACCATAATCAAATCCCATCTTTCATATACAATCCCTCAAATCACTCATTCCCTAGAGTCATTCAAATCAATCAAAAACTATCATCCAATCTTGCCATATTCAAATCTCATCTTCCATCTCCAAATCCCTAAACTCAAGGAACAACCCTCGACCCATTCAAACACAACTCATCATCATCTTTAACCTAATCCCCATTTTTCCCAAAGTGACTCATCAATCAAGGAGTCCTAGTCTCATCCAACCACATCCTTCCATTCCTAGCATCTCATCCTACACACCAAACCCTAGCCACCAAACTCTAGCCTCATTCTTCCACATCATTCCCAAACCCTAGCAACTCATCTTAGAAACCAACCCTAAGCCAACTCTTCTAATCTCGAAATCCTTCTTAGCCACCACACAAAACCCTAGCTACACTTCATCAAACCAACTCTAAACATCATCCAATTGGCCCCAACATCAAGGGCAACCTTCCATCCATTCCACATTGCATCAAACACTCATATTCATCCATTAGATCACTCGAACTCATTATCGTCATCATTCCATCACTTCAACAATAAACCTTCATCAACCTAGGAACCCATCATTCCCACCATACACGGCCATTATTGTCCAAAGACCAAGCAAGTTGGCAAGGTCACTCGGTCACGATCATCACCCAAGGCAAGCTCGTGGACCTTAGTGTTTAGGAACAAGACCGGGGTCCCTAACAAGGAGGCTAAGGATGCCATGCCGTCTTCCCCACGGCTGCGTCGAACAGAAGGGAGTTTTGATTTCTCCCTGGTGCAGCACAGGAATGGCTTAAGGTAGAAGAAGAAGAAACCCTAAGTTTCTTTTGACTTCTAAGGGGCCTAGGCCGTTGGCCTTGGCCCAGCCCGAGAGAAAAGAACGGGCCACTATTGTGGCCCAACCTAGAAGAAAAAAAAATTTTGAAATTTATTTTTTCTGTTATATACATATTGTTATTGTTAAATACACGTATTAAATTAAATTTTTTATACATGTTATTATTGGTATATACATGTATTAAATTAAATTCTATACATGTCATTATTGTTAAATACATGTAAATTTTATTAAATGTTGTTATTATTAAATACATGTATAAATTGATTATTTTGGCTTTTATTATTATGTCTTACATATTTCTTTATCCAATATAGGGCAAATGATTTTCATCAAAATTTAAGAAAAAATTGATTGCCCATAGGTACAAGATTTTATTAATTTTGGTCATTAAACTCATAGTAAGGTGGATATGATGGAGTGAACACTTCTAGTTCATCCATCAAAAGAAAGGTTTGAGGAACACTTTGTATGTCAGAATTTACTCCCAAAGGAGAATTTTGATGATACAACTAGTTCATCCACAGAATTTAATACTGGTGAGAACACTTTGTGTATCAAGATCTACTCCCAAAGGAGGGTGTTGATAACACTATTAGTTCATCCATAATTGTTTAAATTTTGATTATTGTTTATAAGTGTCTAACTCAAAGCATTATATGACAAAATTCTTGCAGTAAGCATACCTACATCACTACACTCACAGAATTCATCTATTCTTGTTTTGAATGGCTCTAATTTTTCTGAGCGAGTCAGGTTCACCTTAGGAGTCATTGACCTAAACTCATCATTTACGAGTCCAAAACCACCACCCATCACTGAGAATAGTAACAGAGATCATAGAGAGTCATCTAAACAATGGGAGAGATCAAACAGGCTGATCTTAATGTTCATGAAAATGACCATAGCCGAAAATATAAAAAATTCACTCCCTAATACTGAGGAAGCCCAAACTTTTTTGAAAAATGCTGAGGAGAGGTTTCGGTTTGCAGATAAATCTTTAGCAGGAACACTTATGGCTAGACTTACCACCATGAAATATGATGGTGCTAAAGGAATGCAAGAGCATATCCTTGAAATGATAAATATTGCCGCCGGATTACAAACCCTAGGAATGAAAGTGGTGGATCCTTCATTGTTCAGTTTATCCTGAACTCATTGCCACTTCAGTATGGTCCATTCCAGATGCATTATAATACTATTAAAGATAAATTAAATATGAATGAGTTGGCAAGCATGATAGTTCAGGAAGAAGCGAGACTGAAACAACAAGGACATTACTTTGCTAATTTTGTGACCAAAGAAGCTGGAAAGAAAAAACACCATTATAGCAAAATAAAACGAACTAGACTACCGAAAGGAAAGCAGCCTAGGAAAGTTAATCAGGTTGAGCATAACAGTAGCAAATGTTACTTTTGTGGGAAGCATGGACACATTAAAGCTGAGTGTCTGAAACGTAAAGCTTGGTTTGAAAAGAATGGTAAGTCACTTGCCTTTGTATGATTTGAATCAAACATTGTAAATGTTCCCACTAACTCTTGGTGGCTAGATTCAGGTGCTAATGTTCATATTTCCATAACCATGTAGGGATACCTTACAAGCCAAACACCAAACCCCAGTAAGCGATTCATCTTTATGGAAAATGAGAATAAGGCTAAAGTTTTAGCCATAGGAACTTTTCATTTGGTTTTGAGTACCAGTCATTATTTAGACCTCAATAACACAGTATATGTGCCTTCTATGAGGCGTAATTTGATTTCCTTATCCAGACTAGATACTAATGGTTATTCTTTTTCGTTCCATAATGGTAGTTTTAATTTGTTTAGAAATAATTTATCTATTGGTTCTGGGTTTCTTTCCAATGATGGCCTTTATCGACTTTCTCTTGATAATACATTTGTCAAAACTACCTATACCCAGTACCATGAAACATGCATTGGAACTAAAAGAAACATGATGAATGAAAATTCTTATGACTTGTGGCATAAAAGATTGGGGCACATCTCCAAAGAAAGGTTACAGAGATTAGTAAAAGAAAAGATTCTTCTGCATCTTGATTTTATTAATCTTGAAGTGTGTGTGGATTGCATTAAAGGAAAGCAAACCAAACATATTAAGAAAGGTGACACAAGAAGTACAGAGCTTTTTGAAATAATTCACACTGATATATGTGGACCATTCTCCACTGAATGTTTTAGTGGAGAAAAGTTTTTGATCACCTTTATAGATGATTTTTCACGATTTGGATACATCTATCTACTACATGAGAAATCTCAAGCTGTTTCAGTACTTGAGGTATTTTTCATGGAGGTAGAAATGCAATTAGATAGAAAGGTGAAAATCATCAGGTCAGATCGAGGTGGAGAATACTATGGAAAGTATGACGAATCGGGCCGTAATCCTGGCCCATTTGCCAAACTTCTTGAACAGTGTAGCATTGTTGCATAGTATACAATGCCCGGGACGCCACAGCAGAACGGTGTTACTAAAAGGCGTAATCGGACCTTATTGGATATGGTCAGAAGTATGATAAGCAATTTTACCTTACCCAAATCATTGTGGGGTGAAGCTATTAAAGTTATGCTTGGAAGATGAGATAAGATGAGAATTTTTAAAAATTTTGTGAATAGTGTTAAGATGAAAGTTTAAAATATTATTTTTTAATATTATTATTATTTTGGGATTTGAAAAAGTTAAATTAGAGTTTGAAAAAGTTGAATTGTTTATTATATTTTGTATGGAGATTTGAAAAAGATGTAATGATGAGACGAGATAGAGATGAGATGAGATTTCTCATCTTTATTTCCAAACATAACCTAAGACAACAATGTATATCTTAAACCGAGTTCCTAGTAAATCACATCTAAAAACTCCTTTCGAGCTATGGACTGGTAGGACACTGAGTTTAAGGCACATGCATGTTTGGGGTTGCCCAACCGAAGCGAGACTTTACAATCCACACGAAAAGAAATTGGATTCTAGAACAGTAAGTGGGTACTTTATTGGATACCCAGAGAGATCCAAATGGTATAGGTTTTACTGTCCTAATCACAGTCTGAGAATGGTGGAAACAGGAAATGCCAAATTCATTGAACTTGACGAGATCAGTGGGAGAATTGAACCTAGAGATGTGATCATTGAGGAAGTAAGGGTAGATGTCCCTATACCTACATCTTCAGAAAAGATAATGGTTCCACTAATTGATCATCACGATGATACATTGAAACATGTAAATGATCATCCATCTCAGAATGACAATACCACTGAAGAACCAAGTTCGGAGTCACCAGAACAGGTTGTCTTACATAGATCTCTGAGAGATCGGAGACCTGCTATTTCAGCAGACTATGTGGTGTATCTCCAAGAATCTGAATTTGACATTGGGACAAGTAAAGATCCACTAATGCTTTCACAAGCCATAGAGGGAAGTGATTCTAGTAAATGGATCGATGTCATGAAAGAAGAGTTGAAATCCATGGATCAAAATCAAGTCTGGGATCTCACTGAATTGCCTAAAGGGAGTAAAAAAGTCAAGTGTAAATGGGTCTTTAAGACCAAACGCGACTCAGAAGGGAATGTTGAACAGTATAAAGCCAAACTTGTTGCCAAGGGTTTCACTCAGAAAGAAGGCATTAATTACAAAGAGACATTTTCTCCAGTATCTAAAAAGGACTCTTTCAAGATCATTATGGCATTTGTGGCTCATTATGATTTAGAGTTACACCAGATGGATGTGAAAACAATATTTTTACATGGAAGTTTGGATGAAGAGTTCTACATGGAGCAGCCAGAAGACTACTCAGAAAAGGGCAAAGATCACTTAGTATGTAGGTTTAAGAAATCGATATACGGGCTTAAGCAAGCTTCCCAAAAATGGTACGTAAAGTTCAATGATACCATTACTGCCTTTGGATTTAAAAAAAAAAACATTGTTGATCGATCTATATACCTAAAGTTCAGTGGGAGTAAGTTCATAATTTTGATTCTGTATGTTGATGATATCTTGTTAGCTAGTAGTGATCTTGGCTTATTTTATGAAATAAAGGGTTTTCTATCTAAGAACTTTGAAATGAAAGATATGGGTGAGGTATCCTTTGTGATTGGAATCGAAATTTTTCGAGATCGAAAATAATGACTGTTGGGATTGTTTCAGAAAAGTTACATAGAAAGAATTCTTGAGAGATTTGGCATGAAAAGTTGTTCATCACTGGACACATCAATATCAAAAGGTGATAAGTTTAGCCTATCACAATGTCCTAAAACTGAGTGGGAGCGTAAAGAGATGACAAAAATTCCCTATACTTCAGTCGTGGGGAGCTTGATATATGCACAAATTTACACGAGGCCAGATATTAGTTTTGCAGTTGGCATGCTTGGGCGCTACCAAAGCAACCCAGGGATGTGTCATTGGAAAGCAGCAAAGAGGGTATTGCGATACCTGCAAGGAACTAAGGATTACCAGCTTACCTTCAAAAGAACTGACAGTTTGGAGGTAACTAGATACTCAAACTCTATTTTGTTGGTTACTCTGATAGTAGGAAATCCACTTCAGGTTATGTTTTCCTGTTGGTTGGTGGAGCGATCTCATGGAGAAGTATGAAGCAAACAATCACTGCTTCATCTACAATGGAGGTTGAGTTTGTGGCGTGCTTTGAGGCCACAGTGCATGGTTTATGGTTGAGGAACTTTATCTCAGGGCTTGGAGTTGTTGACTCTATAGCTAGGCCGTTGAGAATTTATTGTGATAATTCCTCTACAGTATTTTTCTGCAAAAATGATAGGTATTCTATAGGTGCCAAGCACATGGAGCTCAAATACCCAAGCGTTAAGGTGGAAGTACAGAAACAAATAGTGTCCATAGAACATATTAGTATTATGCTTATGATAGCATACCCATTGACAAAGGGTCTAGTAACGAAGCAATTTAAAGAACATGTTGACAGAATGGGTCTTATGATATGAACATATTAATAAGCTGGTAGATGTTTTGAATTCTATTTAGACACTTAATGATATCTATTATGGTTATTTTGTTTCTGTTTTCTTGTCTTTTCACTTTATATGTACATTAAATGGTGTGGATGAATGATGACAAGATAATGTCTACTATAGATATGAATTGGAACTCAATGCATCATAATATTAGCCTTAATTATCCCAATTAAAGATCATGTTAAATTAAGTTACTGGTGTTGTGGTACATGGAAGGAAATTTGTTGATTATATAACAGAGGACCGTCATGACTCGCATTTGTAGCTGGTTTGACATTGATATTACAGAATTCATGAAATGTATTTTGAGCTATGAAAGTTTCAGGAAATGAATTTGCGCAATATGGTTAATTTCTTGTAATAAACCCATGAACAAAAAATATTATTCATGGGCGTATGGGCCAAGTGGGACAATATAAGAGTTTTATTTAAACTCTATGTCTCATACATCCATGTTGATAGAGTTTGGAATAGCTCAAAACTTATCAGTTAATAGATGAGTTATAATGGGATAAGGAAACTCCTAAGAGATAAGATTAACTTCATATCTCTAATCATAGTCAAACACAAAGTCTTAGATTTCTTGATGGCCAGAAGTCTATAAATAGCACTGAGAGGTTAAAGGGAGGAGTGAAAGTCCTAGGCGACTAGAATCACCAAGAAGAGGGAGGAGGTTACATGAACCTTATGACCTGAAATCGAGAGCAGATGAAGCCTGTAGAAACCCACCCCTGGCCGAAATACATACGATCATCGGTGGGTATGTGGGAGGTGGTCCAACTTCTTCAGGAAGAAAGGCATATGCTAGGTGGGCAAGATATGAAAAGGATTTTAATGTGGAGAGACCCTTCAAGCAACTTTGATTGCATATATCCCCCATAATATCCTTTGGCGACGAGGATTACCGAGGGTGACGATGCCTTGGTGGTGACAATGGTGGTAGCAAATTTTACCACAAGGAGGATATTAATTGACAACGGAAGTTCGAGAGACATCCTATTCTGGGATGCTTTCAGCAAGATGGGAATCAATGCGGATTAGCTAAAATCAGCACCAACTATGTTAAAGGGGTTCACTAGAGACGCAGTACAGCCAATGGAGTCCATTACGTTGGCAATATTTGTAGGCACAGACTCCTATATCGCCACAGCATTGATTGAGTTTTTAGTGGTAAGAACTCTGTCAGCATATAATGCAATCATTAGGCAACCCACATTGAATGCTTTGAACAGGTCCTGGCTAGAGAATGTTATGTGTAGGAGCTCAAAACACGGCAACAAGAAGTCAGCATGGTGGGCACTGAGGAGAAGGCAATTCTCCCGCCAGCACCTCAAATAATGGTGACAGATCTAGAAACTAGAAATGAAAGTACTCTGAGGCAAGGGGAGGCAGATGAGCCCCTAGAGTTGGTCACCCTCGAAAAGGGTCATCCTGAGAACCAAGAAAAAATAGGGACTAAACTATTAGGGAAAGAAAGACAGTTGTTGATAGAATTCCTTCTTGACCAAAAAGATCTGTTCGCATGGAGTCATAAAGATATGCCAGGGATAGGCGAGGAGATCATAGAACACAAATTGAGCATAGACCCGAAGACACGCCCAATTAAACAAAAGAAAAGAAACTTCTTTATCGAGAAATATGAGGCAATCGCCGAAGAAGTGGATCGGTTACTGGTAGTGGGATTCATTAGAGAAACACAATATCCGAAGTGGCTATCCAATGTAGTACTGGTAAAGAAGTCTAACGGGAAGTGGCGTATGTGCGTGGATTTCACTGACCTAAACAAGTCTTGCCCGAAAGACAGTTTTCCATTACCACGAATAGACTTAATAGTAGACGCAATAGCAGGGCACAGGATGCTAAGCTTCATGGATGCCTACTTGGGATACAATCAAATCAGGATGAATGAAACTGATCAAGAAAAGACTACTTTCATAACTGACTGAGGATTATACTGATATAAAGTGATGCCCTTCGGCTTGAAGAACGTTGAGGCGACCTACCAAAGGTTGGTAAACAAAATGTTTAAAGACCAGATTAGGAAAAATATGAAAGTATACGTTGATGATCTACTAGTAAAAAGTATGGAGTTTGCCCAGCAAGTGGAGGACCTTAAGGAGGCTTTCCAGGTTTTATGGTAATATTGAATGAAGCTCATTCCAACAAAGTGCGCATTTGGAGTACAATCAAAAAAATTTCTCGGTTTCATGGTGTCAGAAGGGGGGATCGAGGAAAATCCTGATAAACTAAGAGTAATAGAAATGAAGTCGCCCACAAATATGAACTAAGTACAGAAGTTGGCAGGAAAGATAGCAACTCTTAACATGTTTGTATCCCAATCAACAGCAAGTGTTTTCCATTTTTTCAGGTGCTTAAGAAGGCACATGATTGGGATGCCAAGTGTGAGGAAGCCTTCACCCAACTAAAGGAATATTTGACCAAACTACCATTACTTAGCTACACCAAACAAGTGGAGCCATTGTCGTTATATGTGGCAGTGACACCAAATTCTGTGTCGGTAGCCCTGGTTCGGGAAAAAGGGAATGAGTAAAAGTCGGTATATTACATAAGTAGAGCCCTGAGAGGAGCTGAGACCAAGTACCCAAAAGTAGAGTTAGTCACCTTCGCCGTAGTAATAGTAGCAAGGCGACTACGACCATATTTCCAAGCACATCTAATAAAGGTGATTACCTCATCACCATTACAAAAGGTGTTGTAAAAACCAGACACCTTTAGGCGGCTGGTTAAATGATCAATTGAATTAAGTGAGTACGAAATCAGCTACATACCAAAAAACGCTGTGAAAGGGCAGATCTTGGCAGATTTCGTAGCGAAATTTTTTAATTTTCGGTAAGAAGCTCATAAGTCACATGAGGAGAATCCGTGACAAGTGTATGTGGATGGGTCATACTGCCGAACAGGAGGAGGAGTTGGTGTGTATGTGGAAACAAACGAAGGAGAATAGCCGTACCATGCAGTGTGATTAGATTTCAAAGTAACAAACAATGAGGCTGAATACAAAACAGTGCTTGTCGGTTTAGCAATAACAAAGACGTTAAGGGGGGAGGAGATTGAGATGAAAGTAGACTCACAGGTAGTAGTCGGGCAGATCATTTGGGAATACTTGGCGAGAGGAGTCAAACTCATCAAATATCTCCAACAGGTCCAGGAACAAAGCAAGTGCCTTAACTACTTTCAAATCAGGAAAATAACTCAAGAAGAAAATTTCAGAGCTGATCGGTTAGCACAAGCAGCCTCAGCAAGGCAAGAAGTGGTTGTGTCGTGGAAAGTTGATCTACGAACGATAACTAGTCCAGTTGTAGGAGAGGAGAATTTATAGGTTGGAGAAAGTACGCCAAGATGGGATGATGATATAATGAAATATTTGGAGACAGGCGACCTACCCCCATCTCAGGAAGAGGTGAGGAAGCTAAAAAGCAAGGTGACTCGGTTTACCATGATAGACGGGGTACTTTGCAAACCCATTGTTAAGATGCTTAACGAAGGAAGAAACATAATGCGTAATAAAGGAAATACATGAGGGGATATGCAGGAGTCATTCAGGAGGACGGTTACTCGTAGCAAAAATTGTAAGGGTAGGATATTATTGGCCAAACATGCTCAAAGATGCGAGGGAGTTTGCAAAACGGTGTGTCCAGTGCCAAATTCATGCACCAATTCCAAACGAACCTCCCAAAGAGTTACGATCTATAACATCACAATGACCATTCACCCAATGGGAGTAGACTTAGTAGGCCTTATGCCCCCCAGCAAAGGAGAAACCAATTTCATCATTGTGGCCATCAATTATTTTACGAAGTGAGTAGAGGCTAAGGCAATGGTGACAATAACAGCCCAAAGTGTGACAAAGTTCCTATGGAAGGCAGTGGTATGCAAATTTGGAATACCTCAATGTATCATTTCTAATAACGGAAAGCATTTCAATTCCAAACACTATCGCCGATGTTGTGCGGAGCTAGGAATCAAAGTCACGTATTCTTCCCCAAGCCACCCCAGGCAAACGGACAAGTTGAAGCCACTAATAAAACCATCATGGGGATATTAAAAAAGAAGATAGGCGACAGAAAGGGACTATGGGCAACGAGCTCCTAGAAATTTTGTAGGCCTACAGAACAACACCAAAATTCTCAACGAGACAAACACCTTTTGTCCTAGCATATGGAAGCGAGGCGATGGCACTGGTGGAAGTCAGATTACCAAGCTACAGGAGGAAAAACTTTGATCCAAAGCAAACTCAACCGAGTTAGAAAAGAACCTAGACCTACTAGAAGAGATCAGGGCGGATGCAGAAGTCAGAGTTGCAGCTTCTACAAAGAAGACAGAGCAGTGCTTCAACAAGCGAGTAGGGCCCAGATCTTTCAAAACAGGCGAATTAGTACTAAAGGAGACCGGCATCACCACGGGAGAAGAAGGAAAATTGGGCCATTGATGGGAAGGCCCTTATATTGTAGTGGCAAGCCACAGACCGGGAGCCTACCACCTCAAGGATGCTGCAGGGCATCAGCTACCTCACCCATGGATTGCAGAGCATCTACGAAAGTACTACGTTTAAGGGAAAGATATGTAGTTTTTCTTTCATTTATCGATTTTTTTATTGATGTCATTTTTCAATAATAAATGCTCGCATGCTTTGTCCACCTTTTCTTTGGTTCTTTTTACAAACTCAAAAATATGGCCAAGTCTAGGGGTGAGGTGGTCGAGGGATTTCTCGTTAACACCTTCTCGCCCAAAAAGTCACTAGCCTAAAAATTAAAGGTTAAAAAGGTCGAGGGATCTCCGGTTAACACATTCTTGCCAAAAGGTGACGTGGTCAAGGGATCTCCCACTATCCTAAAAAATAAAGGTTAAAACGGTTGAGGGATCTCCCGTTAACACATTCTCACTAAAGGGCAACGTGGTCGAGGGATCTCCCACTAGTCTAATAACTTAAAGGTTAAAATGGTCGATGGATCTCCCGTTACCACCACCTCATCAAAAAGGTGACATGGTTAAGGGATCTCCCACTAGCGTAATAAAATAAAGGTTAAAATAGTCGAGAGATCTCTCATTAACACCTTCTCGCCAAAAGGTGACGTGGTCGAGGGATCTCCCACTAGCCTAATAAAATAAAGGTTAAAACGGTCGAGGAGTCTCCTATTAACACCTTCTCGCCAAACGGCAACATGGTTGAGGGATCTCCCACTAGCCTAAAAATTAAAGGTTTAAACGGTCAAAAAATCTCCCGTTAACACCTTCTAGCCAAAAGGTGACGTGGTCGAGAGATCTCCCACTAGCCTAATAAAATAAAAGTGACATAGTCGAGGGATCTCACACACGTTAACACCTACTCGCCCAAAAAGGCGATGCGGTTAAGGAACTCACCGGCTAGCCTAACACTTAAGGTATGAACAAGCTTCCCCTGGTCTTAAAATTTGAACAACATCATATCTATATCTATGCACAGATTACCAAGAAACAACAAAGAGTGCTTATTATTGCAAAAGGAAACAAGGCATCAATAAGGATGATCGCTAAGTATCATTAATAATAGCAGGAAGCCCCATCGCATACAAAACTTTACAAATGTTAAACAAATCCCTCACGGGGTACAAAACTTTCAAAATAGACAAGTCTTATCAGGGGCGAGGAAAAACGTCTGGCATTTCAGCCTAGCCTAAGGAGTCGTAAATGTGCAAAGCAACCTTGCTGGCACGAATAGACTTCCAGTCTAAGGTTTGCAGGTTCGTCTCTAGGTTGGCGAGAAGAAGCTCTTGGAGTTGTTTCACACCAAGTTCGAAACCAATGCCCTAGGCTCGCGCCCGAACTTTGGGAGCGGCAGTCAGTTGAGGAAGAACCCAGTTGAGGTCTTACTGCTATTCTTCCAACGTGAGAGTCAGCTCGGATACTTGTTTCTCAAAAATAGAGATTTTCTTTTTAGCAAAATCGACAACCAAGCAAACTTGAAGATACTCTTGATCACTATTTTTGAGCTTTTTCTTCACCTCGGACAAAGCTTTTTCAGCCTCTGCTTTCACGTCTTCCGCCACGCCTAAGTTTATAAGTAGTCCTCGTCGGGAAGCAATGCGAGAGGCATAGTCATACTTGGCCACCGTCACCTCTTCAAGCTCTGCCCTTATTCTGTCATGGCTTGCAGCTAAATCATCTTGCTCCTTCAAAGAAAGCACCACCCGAGTGACCAAATCATCCCTCTCCTTGTTGAAGGCTCCCACTTGAGCAACCAAATCATTCCTCTCCTGCACAGCCACTTCAGCCTGGTGAAGGCAGGCGACCAAATCACCAAATCATCCCTCTCCTGCACGGCCACTTCAGCCTCATGAAGGCGAGTGGCCAAATCATCCCTTTCCTACGCAGCCATCTCAGCCTGGCGGAGACGAGTAGTAAGATCATCTCTCTCATGCTCAATGTTCTTCGTTTGGTTTAGGCGGGTAGCCAAATCATCTCGCTCTTTCCCGAGTACAGCCATTTCTTGGCGGTAGTAGTTGACGTCCACAACAGAACTCGCCAACTCTCCCCGAAGTGACTCGACCTTGACACGAAAAGCAACCAATTCGTCGTCAAATGTGTGGGAATGAGCTGCCAGCAGGGCCAACTCATGAGCCATTCAATCTTTTTCCTCTTCCAAACGTAATCTTTCTTCCACCAAGTCGGCAGCAAGGTGATCGGCCCCCTAAAAAAAAGAAAAAAGAAAAAAAGAAGACAATAAGTGTTGAATGTTAATAGCGAGGAAAACACACAAAAAAAAAAGGGAAAGTGGATACGAAATGATTACCGGTGCAAAAATACTCCGAAGATGTTGAATGACGGCGTTAAAAGCCTTTTCGCAACGAGCACGTGAAGAAGGCAAGGGACCTAACAAATGAGGGCTAGGAGTTCCCCTCGGGTTAGAGGCTGAACAGGAGGAGTAGCAAAAAGCCCCCGAGGAGAAGCTCCATCGGCCTGACCAGGCGAAAGACTAACAGGTGCCTCAACGTACAGGCCCAAGCACACTTCAGCCTCATCCCGGTGAGATTGCCCTTGAGTAACTTGAAAATCTTCCTCAGGAACAGTCAAGGTTGGCTCGCCCTCCCCCTTAGGGGAAACACTAAAAGGGAGAGAAAGGATTGAAACCTTGCTCCCGCTGACGAGAGAAAGGGCTGGGAAAACAAAAGGTAAATCAGGAGTAGCTCCACAAGATATCGTCGAAGCCAGTGGCAAGCCAGAACCCTCTACTACTTCCTCGACATATTCTTCCTCGACGTTTTTCCCTTCAACGTTCTCCACCTGAGGGGGTTCCACGGGAACATCAAGAGACCGAGCAACGGAAAGCGAGGACGAAGGCAATGCAGGCAGGGGAGCCTCGAGAGATTGGAAGTCCATTTAAGTAGATGGAGGCACCAAAAATTCGTGATTCAGAAGGATCACATCATGATGGCTTCACAAAAGTAGATAGTTTGCTCAATTTTTCCCGAGGTGCCGCCTCCATGCCCCCACTCATCCGAGCAACCTTTCCACTTGGTTTAGACTGAGGGGGAGCCAATTTAGTATCATCTCCACTCGCCTTTGGCGTCAACTCACTCGGTTGCTCCCGGAAAGGAGCCAACTTACTACGTCCACTTGATGCAAGGGGGAGCAAGGAGTCACGCTTTAAAGAGATGGACTCATCTGAACGAGGCGGGACATGAGGCCTCTTGAGTTTTCTCTTTTTAGATCCATCTGCACCAAGACGTTTCTTTTCCCTCAAGTCACCCACCGGCAGGGGGCACCCAAAAACTCATGTCCTAATTTATGGGCCCGACTGGGAACATTAAGAACTTCTCAATATTGTTGTGGGTTAGAAGCACATCCAAAAAACATAAAAATGGATGAGCCTGAGCCCAGGATTCAACCAACCTCACACGGGCCTCCTCATGTGGAGAAAGAATAACCTCAAAGTCATCCCCATCGGGAACGGGAGACCAGCACGCCCTAATAGGAAACTCTTGACTAAGAGCTTTATCGGCGGAAAATTCTCAACCCTCGCCAGTAATCAAGAAAAATTTATTGGTCTAATTTTTTACATGCGAATACTTGCGCTCCAAATCAACCAACGCCCTTTCGATCCTAAAACTATACAGATTCCCATCCAAATGCCTGAAACCATGAATGGACAAAAACACACGGGCTGTTTAATCTGGGTATTAATCGCCCATGGGTTCCAGTACCTTTCACCACAAAATGCAACAAGCCATCGAAATCCTTCAGGCATTGGGCACCAATTGAGCCAGGGCAAGCCCTAGGACGTTTAACACGTCGCGGACTGGTCGCACGAATGGCAATCGAAACCCCATGGTAAACATAGCAAAATAAAGGGCAACAGAAATGACCATACCTTTGGAGTTGATAGCTCTCTGGTTTGGAGTGGGGGCCCTCAAATCGACGGAGTCAGGTATATTGAAGTTGTTTTGAGCATTTTCTAGTTCACTAGAAGTAATGGTGGAAGACCAACGAGAACCCGTGAATATTGATGTCGGAGCAGCAACAACAACCCAAGGAGAGGAGTTGCGGGGTGGTTCAGAAGCAGAAATCGCGCCCTTACCTTTAGAAGATGAAGAAGCCATGGAAAAAGAAAAGAGAATGAGAGCTCGGAAAGAGAGCAAGAACTCAAAAGGAGAGCAAGAACTCAGAAGAAGACAAGAACTCAGAAAGATGGCAAAAAATGAGAAAAAAATAGAGGTTTGAAAGAGGAGGGAAAATGAATCACAAAGGGGCATTAAATAGGAATGTACGTGAGGTGACGGTTGACATGCCCGAGGTGTGAAGATGAAACGGCGCCCTGACACGCCTCCAAAACTAAAACGATGCTCGATTACAAGTCTCATTACACCAAATGTAATGAGATTTCATGGGGTAACTAGAGAGGATATTCCTCTCGCCTTGGCAGTATGGGCATGGGCCTTCACTTATTCATGATTTAAGTCTCAATGCCGAAAAGGCCCATTAAATCTGAGAAGGGCCCAACCCACTTCCCATTATCGACTAGATAACCATCTAGCGGAGATAAAGTATAAGAGTAGTTACTATGACAATGGATTAAAGCAAGAACCCTTATCCCCAAGTTTGAATTTGAATAATAGATATATCTATTATCCCTTAAGCAACATAATGGTTCAAAAGTTCTATATAAGAAGAAAATCTAGATACGTAAAAGGGATCGGACTCTTGGAAATTCTTATTATTCTTATATTTATACTGACTTAAACATCGAATGCTTCCCATCGAACCCCGAAGCCATCTAATCTTTGGTTGCAGGTGATCGCGAGGTGGCGACCATGAAACACATCCTTAACAGTATTAAATCAATATTATACAAACGAAAAAAAAAAAAAAAACTATGCCGTGCCTTGAATTTTTAAAAGTTTCTAAGCTGTTTTTCCTTGAGATTCTTTTAGGAATTAATTAATACGAAGGAAAACCACTATTTTTTGTAAGCCATTTTGGAGTTGGATTTTAATAAATAAATAAACTTATTATTTTATTTTTGTCTATTTACTTTATTTTTTTTAGGAAAATCAACCTTCTTGTCCAACTTAAGTACCGTTTGGATAATAAATTGAGATGAAATAAGTTAAGATGAAAGTTGAAAGTTAAATAAAATATTGTTAGAATATTATGTTTTTAATATTATTATTGTTTTGAGATTTAATGTTTATTATATTTTGTATGAAAATTTAAAAAAGTTATAATGATGTGATGAGATAAGATGAGATAAAATACTTCTTCTATCCAAATCTTGCTGCAACTCAGTTAGTGTTATGATAAGAAAATTTTCGACTGTTTTTGTCCAAATGTTTAGAATTTTACTCTTTTTGTATGTTTTGTTTTGAAGATCGACCATGAAACCAATTTAGGCTTGTTTGTTTTTAAGACTAAAACTCAAAATTTTAAAAATTTTGAAAACCTCTCATCACATCAGTACAACTTTTTTAAATTTTCATACAAAATAAAATAAACAATTCAACTTTTTTAAATCTTAAAATAAATATAATATTAAAAAATATATATTAACAATATTTTATTCAACTTTTCAACTTTAATCAAACCTCATCTCTAAAAACTAACGAGATACCCAACTCCTCTGTTTTGAACCCGTACAAATCAATTTCCTTCTTAGTTAGCGGAGCACACTTTCATACTTAATCAAAACGGCGAACCACTCAAAGTCACTTTTTGTAATGGTGACTCATTTGTTAGAGTATATATATATATATATATATATTTTGGTCCACTTTCATGGGCTGGATCATATTTCAGATCAGGAAATCATGCATGCTGCCGGTGGGGATGACTAATTCAGAGCTAGCTAGCGCAGAAGCTCAACGTACGCGCTCGAGAGCATAGAAATAATGAAGAGGGTGAGACAAAATTAAGCAGGAGTATTGCTGATGACACGGCGACGAGGAAATGCCGACGAAATACGTAAGCGAGAGGGGGAAACTGAAAGAAAGGGCGTCGTTAGCATAAAAAGTGTGGTAGCTTTCAACCACTAACCATTAACAAGCACATCTTCACCTACCAATACCCATTTCTTCTTCATCTCCTCTCCTCTCACCAAACCCCTCTCTCTATGCATCCATCTCCCCCCACAAAATTATGTTCTTTTCTCACTTGTACTTTCTCTATAAAATATCTTTTTTAAAATATAATAATATTTTTGATATAAAAAAAATCCTTTAATTATTAGAAATTTTAAAAATATAAACCTACAAACTTACATCACTTGATGTGGTATATCAGATGACAAAGTTACTTTTATTTTAATTTATAAGTTCACTTTTATGAAATATTTTTATGGCTGTAACATTTTTCTATCCGAAATTGCTCGTATTCACAAGTGCCAATTTGGTGTTATGCAAGAATAGATAAGGGTTCATATGTATGCATGAATGTTGTTGTTTTTGTTGTTTGTTTTGCATAAAGAAATAAAAAAAAGTTTGGTAGTGAAAATGACAGATCGAAGAATAGATTTGACATTTAGGGAAGATCATGAATTAATTGGTGGTTCTTAGAACGGTAGAAGCTCATTGAAATAAGCCAAAATGACTTCATCTTAAAGACTGTTTTTTTGTTTTTCAACAAAATTAAAGGCTGACAGTAGGTGGGTTTTTTTCGACCATTTTTTGTTGGTTGGTGTAAAAGTAAGAAAATTAATTATATATAATAATAAGCATAAATGAATCAATAAATAAAGCCCAGTCTTGGTCTCAACCTTGACCTGTTCTCCTTCATCTCCATTAAAGTGTAAAACATATTAAAGAAACCTTGACTTGTTTGATGCAGCAATCAAGTTTGAAACTACAATTTGCTCCCCTTGGTTGGTGAGCAAAACTTTTTGACGCTTCCTAGCCTGCAATCTATGTGCATGCGCGGATTGGCTCGTTTCTCCGTTTTGAGTCTCTAATAATTATTTTAATCAGTCATTATTTATTTCTCCACCCTTTATATTCTATAACACTTCATACTATTAGATATAAATGTGTGAGAATAAATAGTGACAAATAGCAAAACGTCGTCCCACAATCTTAAAAAAGTTAAAAATAAAAAAAAAAATAAAAAAACTCCCACAATCTACCTACATTTTCTCCTCTTATAATGATTAGTTTTTTTTTGTACCTGACGTGATTTCATGTGATATGATAGATCAATTTTACAATCTGATGTACCGCATCAAATCATATCAATTTATAAGTTTATTTTAGTATAATCACTTTGTGACTAAAATATTTCTCTAAATATGCTACTAGGATGGTTCTTGTTTTTCATTTTTAAAAAAAAATATTGAAAAAATAATATAAAGATATAATTCACATATGTTTTAATATGAATTTTTTTATTTAATATACATTTTATCTGCACTTTTTTAATATTATTTTATTTAATATAAATATCTATTTGTCTAAAAATTAAGCTTAGCCCCTATGAAGATAATTATTAGGCTCGGTTCCCCCAAAAAAACTTATTTCTGCTATAACCCACAATCCGTTTAAATATTTGTAACAAAAACAATGGAGAGATAATTTTGAATTATTTCTGCTTGACTATATTGGAATCTTAGCGTGTTTTTCCTTTTCTTTTTCTTTTTTCTTTTTTCTTTTTTCAACTTAATTTTATTTCCAAATTTCCAATATTTAAATTTTGGATCAAATTTAAATATATTTTGTTATCCATGCTTCGGCCCTTCCTGGTAAAAAACTTATAATTCCGTCCCTACTGGTAGTAAATTCAACCTCTTAATCCCTAAAGAATAGGGGTAGCTAATTTGCCCCTTTATTATTACCTTAGCTAAGATTTATAAAAATTAGTATCTTGCATGTATTCTTATTTAGAGTAATGTTGGATATAGTTTGGGTGTGCAAATTTCACGTATTTCTTTTGAAAAAATCAAATTTATTATTAAAAATCAAATTTTTTCATGTAGATCTCAGATTTATCTATTTTTTTTAAAAAGAAAATATATCGAATTTACACACTCTATAAATTATATCTTATTTATATAATCTTTTATCAATGTTTATATACAATACTATATAACATCAACACATTATATGGTACAAATTAATTGGAAACAATATCCCATTTTATTTTTCATTAATAAGACAAAAACCTCATCCTCTTTATTGTCTAGCCAAGAAATGGAAGCAATTTCTATAGCAAGGAATAATTTCTAGTTATTGCATGGCACATCAAGTATGCGTCAATGCCTCCCTCGGAAATTAATTGCTATATTAAACAATATTAATTGCTAGTTGCATACATGTAAGGCTGCTGCAGAAACTCTGTTTAATTAAAGAGGCATCGCTATAAGTTTAGGTATAAGGATCTTGGCAAATAGTAGACTGGAATCGATTCGAGTCGAGTTGAGTTGAGTTGGGTCGATTGCCATTATCTTTTCTTTTGAATATTACTAGTCAAATTCGAATTTATCACACCAATTTTGGTTTTATATAGATATTTTGTTTAGTTTTATACATACATTCATCCAAATCTCTACAAGTTTATTTTCAAAAAACATCTCATCTAATCTCATCTCATCTCAATTTCATCATTACACTTTCTCAAATTTTAATAGAAAATAAAATAAATAATTCAACTTTTTCAAATACCAAAATAAAAATAATATTAAAAAATATATTCTAACAATACTTTATTTTATTTTTTAACTTTAATATCAACTCATCTCATCTCATCTCATTTTCGAAAACAAAGGAGGCAACTTGTATTCATAGGGATTTAAACCACATCTATCACATTATAAACATGATTTTCCTTCCCTTAAATTTTTAAATATTTATGATATCTTCAATTTAAAATAAGAAAGTAATATTTACAAAATAATAAAAAAATACAAAATTATACGAGTCAAATCTAGTTTACATAAGTTTGGCATTTTTTTGTTCAGATTTAACTAATTCAATAAACGAACTGAAATCGAATCGAAATTACACTAGTCATTCTCTCGACTCGAATTGTTTATGGAGTCGCGACATTGTTTATTAGCAACCCTAGTTGACATCAAACCAATATTTATAAAGAATTCCCTTAAAAAAAACAATTTTATTCGGATCTAACATCTTGGTTTTTAACAGTGAGACCAAGACAGTTATAATTCATGAATGACAGGTAACCTTACAACAAAGAAATGAATCTAAACCACCATTATCATATATACCTCAATGATTTGGACACATCACATCTACCCTACCATAATGCATTTATCACTAATTGGTTTTTCTGACTATGATTGAACTGTTAATTTGATTTTGAGCCACTGACATTTGAGTGCGTTGAATTCCAAACTAATCTCAACTTATTTCAACTCATTATTACAATATTTTTAAATTTAAATATAAAATATAATAAACAATTCAACTTTTTCAAATCTTAAAATAATAATAATATTAAAAAATAATATTCTAATAATATTTTATTATTTCAACTCAACTTTCAAACTTCAAACGCAGCGTTGGTATCATTGTACTATTTGGAATTGGGAAGGATGGGGTCCTAATTCTTTTAAAATCAAGGTGAAGATTTTGGGTAGATAAATAGTTTTTTTTTTTTTTTTGAATATAGATAAATAGTTTCTAATTAGGAAAAAAAAACAATAAACAGACAGGAGAAGTTAGTTCAAAGACATGACAAAAGACAAGTTGCAAAGTGGGGGGGAAAATCAGAAGCATATTTTAATGGGGGGCATCAAATCAGAGTATTATGATATATTATATTAAAGCCCCCACTTGCCATTAACAAATAATAAGTACACCCTATCTTAAAAATAAATAAATAAGCTTTTAAGTCGCCACATGAGACTGGCTTGTGAGCTTGAAATTCAGTACACAATTTAAAGAAAAAACACAAAAAAAAAAAAAAAGAGATTGCAAATATAATATCGTTCATTTTTATATTTTTGAAATTCTTTTAGGAAATTTCCCAAACATTTAACATACAAATAAATGATTGGGTGGATGGTATTGACACTTACACATAACCACCACAAAATTTAGTGGCATATTCTCTTCATCATCACCATCATGGCCTACTTACATTCATTCTTTCATACATACATACATCGATTGCTTTTTCTACCCCACCAAACAGTTCCTTCATTTCTTGCTTGCTTTTCTTCTCCATCCATTAATACAATTTAAGATTTTTTTTTCCGGGAAAATAAAAAAGAAAAATGATAATAAAAAAATAAAGAAGTAAAAATGATTAGAATATATGTTGTCTTTTTTTTTTTAATTATTATTTGTTTGGGATGGATTTTGCTAATCTCCCCGAGAGGGGCACCAAGGCGTCATGTCCATGGGATAGCTGCCCAGCACCCTCAAGAAGGAGGTGAATTCCTGCACCTCCGCCAGAGCGTTCTGTGCTCTTACTTCCGCCATTGAAGCCTCGAAGTCCACATAGAACATGTACTCGAAATGCTTCGCTGTACCCTCGTTCTCGTCGTCCACCAACCGGATCGGGCGGTTCCTGTGCGGCCTCGACTCGATCTTCGTCAGGCTTATGTTCCTGAAAGCAAACGCCGACAGCACCTTAAACAGAACCGACGTCCCCTTGTCGTGCGCGAACACAATGCTCGTCTTGAATGGCCGGTCCGTCCTGGGTATTATTGGCTCTCGGGCCAGCATCACGAAACGGGTCACGTTGCTCGAGTCGTCCTGGATCCCGTCTGCCAGAATGTTCATGCCGTACAAATCGGCGGCGCGTGCGCTAGCGATCGCAGCCGTATCGCGCAGATTGTTTGCGGCGACGAACTCGGCTGCCCCTGCTGTGTCGTCCACTGCCTCGCGCGCCACGTTGAGGCCGAGTTTGGTGAGAGTCAACTCGCACTGGGCGAGGGCCTGCGGGTGGGAAATCACTCGGGTCAAGTACTCTTTCCGAACTCCCGGTAGGGCCAAGAGGCAGTGGTGGACTGGTAACTGGACCTCGCCGACTATGTGTAGCCTGTGGCGGAGTAGGAGGTCGTAGTTGCGGTGGATCGAGCCGCCGAGGGAGTTCTCGACGGGGAGAACGGCGCGATCGGCGATCCACAGCTCCACGGCCTGGAAAGCCACTTCGAACTGGTCGCAAGGGATGGCCTCACAGTTTGGATACGCTTTTCCGGCAGCAGCTTCGGAGTAAGCACCGGGAACGCCTTGGTAAGCCACGCGGAGCGTGGAGCCGTGCATGGGTGCTGGGGAGAGATCGGTTATGGTGAGCGGCTTAGGCTGCGGTTTGTTGATATCTTTATCGGCGGTATCGATGGGGACAAGACTGAGGTCAATGGTAGTCTTGTGGCCGTTTACGGCAGCAACATGGTCTGCACCGCCGGATCCGGCGGCACCAGCGCCAGGCTTCTCATTGGGCTGCTGCTGGGAAACGACCTTGCTGGCGAGGATGGCACAGGAGCTCTGCCAGTCTGCTCGACTCGAGCCAACACCGTTGGAAAAGTGCACGGAATCGGAGCGGTAAACGCTCTGGACAACGAGACGTCCCACACGGGCGAGCGGCGGAATGCTTGTGCCGCTAAAGCACTTGAGATTATGAGGTGGGGAAGGAACTATAGCCTGCATAGTGTGTGAATTTTGTATGCACAAAAACAGAGAAGATGAATAGAAAACAAAAAGAAGAAAAATGGAGTAATGGTGGGTGAGAGAGAAAGTGAAAGCTAAAGCTAAAGCTAAGCTAAGGTAAGGAAGAGGAAAGCTTGGTGTTCTCTGAACTGAGAAACGTCAAGCTGAGAAAATAGAGGGGTTTGTGAGGCTCTATATATATGAGAAGAAGGAGAAGGTGGTGAGGAGGAGTAGAGAGAGAAAGAGAGGCTGGACGTGTGCGTTGGTGGTTCGGTCAATCTCACACCTACCCCCTCTTCTCTTTCTCTCTTTTTTCTCTTTTTCCTTTTTTTTTTATTTATATAAAATATATATTTATGCTATATATATTCTTTTACAACATCTTGCTCCTTTTGTTGACTCAATTGACAAAATTTATCGATTTTATTTTTATTTTAAATTTATACAAAACTTATACGTCATAAGCTTAGTCATATATTCTAGAAATTTGATAGCTCAAGTAAAAGAAGACATAGATACATGAAATGAAAATTCTACTGTATTTATTATATTTCTGTATATTTTTCGGATATTATTGAGGAATGCTTAAATTTTTACTTTTGTCAATTACATCACTATTTTTTGAATGATGCTATTTGGACAGACATTTCTAATCAAGAAAGCTCATCGACAAATGCACTTTTTTTATTTTTATTTTTATTTCAACTATTTTTTATATATTTTAAAACATTTAAAAAATAAAATAAAATATATCAATTTACTAATAATCACTTTTTTTAACTATTAAGTTAAGAAAAAATAAAAGTTACAATCGGTCAATTTTATCAGTCTAAGTAGTTTTTTTTTTTTTTGTTTACTAACATTCATAAACTGCACTCTAATTAGGAACACAAAAAATTCCAAACTTCAATATTACCTGTTAAGAATATAAATTTACTATTTTTCATCTCAATTCTAGGCCATTTTTTAAAAAGAAGAAAAAAAGGGGCCAACTTTCTGAATTTCTAAAGTGTATTACATCATGCATTGAAAAGAAACGTCTCTTCATTTATGCATTGTTAAAGAGACCTAAACGAAGTGTTAAGTTAGATCCATAAAAACATGACACGAGTCTTCAATTATAAGACCCCACCACATAATGAGTGCATGGTGGAGCTCCCATTCCCGTCGTGAGGGGGGGGGGGGGGGGGGGGCGAGGGATGATATGCTATTATTAGTCTTTGAGATATTCAATATGCCCTTTTATTTTTCCTTTTTTTTGGATTGAAGCATTAGGTGGACTACATTTGATTAGGAGGAGGGGGAAGGGGATTTTGAAAGCACCAAGTTCAAGAGATTTGGAGCTCTAGTACCTTATTGAGTGCATTTAATTTGTCACTTTTTAAGGGAAAAAAAACGTTTGATGGAAGAAAAAATATGTTTTTTAGATTATTTTATTATCAAGATATTTGGATTATAAAATATCTAAATAATTATCAAGATAATATCATACCGTTACTCGTCAAACTTACTTAGTGACTATCTTATCGAGTAGGATTGGCATTGGTTGCACAACCTATCTTGGAGGACGATGAAAGACAAGGATGAGATGAGATGAGCGTGAAACTTATAGATCGGACAAAACAAAAATAAAGAAGATTTTGATTGATTGAATAAGTTTGGAAATCACGTGATATTTCTCTTCAAAACCTTTTAACTCAAATTTAACGTCAGCAATGTGCATGTTATGTTTTTAATATGGCATATGGGGATAGATAGAGATATCCTTGTCTTCCTCCTATTTCCTTTTCTATTATGTCAAATAATTCCATTTTATTGTGAAATACCATTGCACATCATGCTTTATTTGTTATTCTTCCTCTTTGTTTAGTAAAGGAACAATAACAATAGCAAACGTCCTTTTTTGTTCAACATGCCTATTTTACAATTCCAATATATATAGTTTGCTCAAGTTTCTTGAATCTCTAACTCATTAATCATCAAATAATTCAATTGATTTGAACTTCCCCCCTCTCAAAACTTTCATTTCTTTGCAATATATCCATTATACCACCAATGTCAATACTCAATTTGAATAATGAGTTAACCTCTTGTAAAGATTTGATAATAAAAACTGAGGAAAATGAGTGATATGACATAATCTTTACAACGGGCTCTCAAAACCGCAAGTGAATTTCTAAAGGAGCTTGTGTATCATGAGAAATAGTTTAATTACAAAGAGATTATATAAAAATGAATTTATAAAGTGATGTAATTTGATATGGTACGTCATATTGTAATTATAAAATAGATCTAACAAATCACATAAAATCATATCAATTTATAAATTTACTTTTATATAATCCGTTTACTTCTGTAGCACTTCTCTTTATCGTATAACTATATATGTTATGAACGTGGCATCAGCTTCAACATGACATCCTACTTAAAGCTAGCTAGCTTAAATGGCTAAACCCGCAGACTGACTTTGTTTAGTTTCCTTTCTATATTAAAAAACAAAAAGACTACTACAATTTAGATCACCATATTTTCAGGCATCGATCGATTTTTTTTAAAAATTATTATTAGCTATAAGTATATAACCAATAATAAATAAAATATAAGATAGGTTGGTTCTTTCTCTCATTCTATTTTTGTCAAGATTAATATTGTCAAATAATATAAGTCAAATATATTGTATTATATATAATATATCTGACATATTTTATTTTTATAAAATTTCTTCATAAATGAAGTGTATATATATATATATTGAGTCACCTTGAAATGTAAGGAAATAGTTACCAACTTCGCCGACACAAGTAAGTGAGGTATGTACATAATTAACTTGAAAAAAAGAGATTGGATTGTTGTGAAAGTTAGTTAAACTAGTTCCATGCTGTGAAAACTCAAGCAATATATATATTTAGGATGAATTATTAAGTTACTTGTTGCATTATTATATACTATATCTTGCAGTGACAACATGGTAAAACACATGACCACAACTCTTTCCATGATTGGTTGGGAGCTTTCATGCTTAGATGATCAGCTTAATTTATAGAAATATTAATATAATTATTTCATAAGACGAAACTCATTTTCCATGCCTTAATATATATAATTTCTTATAGCTTATAAATACTTTAAATTAAACTCCTTACGTTAAATAATTATAAGAGACCACATAATTTTTTGGAAACGAATCAACATTTGATACCACAAATCTAAAACAACACATGATGATCATGTGGGATATATCATGTTTTTTTTTTTACGTACGTACTTAATTTGTTTGTGCTTGTTTTATTATTATTATTATTATTCCTGAAAATCTAGTCGATGGCTGGCTCCTAATTAACTCCTAAGGCATGCTAATAGTTCACGCAAGCTTGCCGGGGAGCCTGAAAACTAAAGCCAGTTCCATACGCAAAAGTGACGCATAAACTTTCCAAAATGAATGTGGAAAACAAGCTTAAATGCACGAATTCTTTATAGA
The DNA here is from genome assembly GCA_029856935.1 of Cyclocarya paliurus. NCBI lineage: Eukaryota > Viridiplantae > Streptophyta > Magnoliopsida > Fagales > Juglandaceae > Cyclocarya > Cyclocarya paliurus. The sequence continues at coordinate 6,574,534 of CM056958.1, forward strand.
ACTTACGAGCTTTATAGGTTATGTACGTCTTAACACTCTTTCGTATGAATTTGCTTAAACCTACTTTTTAGGTAGTAACGTTTTCTTATATTATCCGAACGTACTCGACATCTATACACATATTACTACAAAAAAAAAGTATTTATGACGTGTTATTTGTAATGAAAATGATTAATTGTGATAAGAATAGATTTATTTTAACAACAAAATAATCATTTTTGTGAGATAAAATTGATATCAAATAAGCGATTTTTTTATAATAATAAACATGTATGGTGGTCCACTCGATCAAGATTGACCCGAAAGAACCCATTTATCTTTGAGCAATGCTACACAACCTCCCAACCTCCACACACAATATTTTTTTAAAATTTTAACATTTTTTTTTTGAGTTTATTTTTTTAAAACTAATTCAATTCTTCTATTCATTATTCATATATTAAATATTTGATAAAAGAAAATAATAATAAAAATTAAAAAAAAAAGTGTGGTGTGTGGAGGTTATGTGAATAGTAAGAGGTTGTGTAGATTTTTTCTTTTATTAATAGTTTTATTCACCTACAAATCATGTATAGTACCAAAACATTTTATTTCATCTTATAATTTTTTAATAATGTTAGATACAGTTTTAGGGTGTGTTAGTCTCATGTCACATCCTTTGAAAATAGTGGAGTTCACCATTAAAAAAATTATTTTTTAAGTGGATCCAAGATTTACCTTTTTTTTCAAAAAATATGCACAATATTTACACACTCTAACGCTACAAATAACATTTCTTGGAAGAAAGCTTGGATGATCTATGTTGTGGGCCGGGGTTTGTTTTGGAGCAAGTTAGAAGCCTAATTGTTGTAATTTCCAAAACATTAGAGCTGTTGAATGATAATTTGATAAAAAGTTAAAAACCCTTAGTCCTTTGAATCAGAACCAAAAATACTAATCCCTTAGTCCTTTGAATCAGAACCAATATTACTAATCATTTCTTTACTTACGAGTAACTTAATATCTTATAATGATCTGGCCAGTAATTCTAAGGTCGAGATGTTAATAATTTTTATTAGCTTTAAATTATATTTAATGGGTCATATTAAATAAACCCACGAGCGATAAATTATTGAGATTTATTTAGAGTTTTAATTATCAGACTCAATAACTAGGTTAAATCTCATTAATTATTTATTGAACGAGTTAGACTCCTTTTAAAATTTAAAAATCAACTATTAGAAATTTATTTCAATTTAAAATCATCACTTATTGAAATCTCCTTGGCAATCTCAGTCACTGTCAATCTATATTGAATGAACTACCAGATCATGTTTTTAAATTTAAACTCTCTTCTTAGATGATCACAACTGAGTGTTCAACAGATTAGTATCACTACATGTATTAACCGAGTCCAACTCAAATTGGTCGTTACCCTTTCCCAAATCTCTTTATAAATATCTCCCTTCCGCGTGTTATTTGAAAAAAATCATAAACCTCTCAGTTTAGCACCGTGATCGATTTTGTATCAGAAATTTTAGGAAATAACACTGTAAGGTAAGTAGCTTAATTATCAATTAAGATTCGCATACGTTAACTAGTTATATATATTATTATTAAAGCCAGTTCTTTCGAAGCCAGTGTTTACGTACCATGCATGTCATGATATTTGCAAGTACGTCATTCATCATGTTTCATTCCGCATGTTATAGTAATGTATGTATTATGCATCTCACGTTGCATAAGATGCGTAAGTTTTTATAAGATCAAGTATAAGATAAGTTCATAATAGTTAATTAGACGACCATTCAGATTCATGGTACCAATGTAATTTCAGGATGGGCGTACAAGCCATAGACTCAAGCGTGATCCATCGTAGTACACCAGAGTACTGCACAGTCGGCTTCCTTTGCCGCAGTAGTGGAAGTTAGTGCACAACTTTGCACACTGGGTTAAGTGTGTTGGCCAACCAAATAAGTCAAATCAATCAGATAAATCAGATCAGTCAGTTAATTCAGATAAATCAGTCATGCATAGCATAAGCATCAGTTTGATTAGTCATGATTTTAATTCTGAGCATGAAATATTTTATGAAAACCTTATGTTAAGTATGTTTACGTTAAGACAAGTTTCTTGCTGAGTCATCGACTTATTTTAGTTTGTTTTTATATTTTTAAACCACCCTAGGTCAGAATATCTATGAAGGTAGAGCTACAAGACGAGACTTAGTCCAGGGAGGCATAACAGTGGCTTAGATCATAAACATGGATTTTAAGTTATGATTTTATGACACAAATTTTGAAAAATTTTAATAAATACTTTTGCGCACTCACTTTTATGATCTCAGTATTTTAATAAAGAATTATTTTATTTATAAAATCTTTATATTTGGCGCTTCCTTTAGAATAAAAAAAAATATTTTAATTCAAGATTCAATAGTAGCACTCCGGCTCTCGAGAATTTTTAAAAGTAACTTTATTATTAACCGTGGGGAGTAAGGTAGTTACATATCCTCTAGAGAGGTGGCTTTCCATAAGTCTTAATGCTTTCTTTCAAACTCATGAATGGCATGTATTATGCAACACTATGATCTGAAACTCAAGTTCAATTTGCAGTATATGGTAAATGATAAAATTTTGATAAGTAGTTAGGTTTTAATCCACCAATAAAGATTTGATCAAATCTATACCATTAAAGTTGAGATCAATTGTTGAGATTTAACGAAATCCCTGGCCTAATAGATTATCCTAATCACTCTAGAAGATCATCTTCTCTTTAAGAAAATCCAATCAAATCTAATCTTTATATATATATATATATATATATATATATTAATATAAGGCCAGCACTACTGCCACCGAGCTAATCCCTTACTGAGGAATTCTCCCGACAAGGCCAAAAGTTTCTTTTTTCCATACATTTTTTTAATCTCCTTAAATATAAAAAATATTTCCTTAAACATTAAGTAAAAAAAATTAGTCAGGATCTACTCTCGGTGGGATGTATCGATAAGAATAACATTTTCTTTAATATAGTACTTTAAGTAGGAGTTAACTATCAGTTTTACACTCCTCTTGAGAGGTCTGACTCTTGTAGAGGTCCCCCTTCCCTGTCTTGGTGCGGGTCTGAGTTCCTAGTGTCTTGTATTCCTTTCTCGATAGAGGACAATCTAGAAGAACTTTGTCAGTAGCTCTCATTGTCAGAGCAGGAAAAGGAGGAGCTTTTGGTGGATGATACTCTGCTCGAAAATTCGAAAATAAGAGGAGAAATGTGTTTGTTTGTTTCTCTACTTACTTATAAGAATTATAATCAAGAGGCATTTAAATAGACAATGAAAAAGGTTTGGCGCCCCATGAAGAAAATATGGTTTAAAGATCTGGGTTATAGACTGATGCTTGTAAAGATTGAAAATCAAGTAGAAAAGGATTGTATGCAGTGCAAGGGGCCATAGTCTATTGATAAGAACTTAGTTATGATGCAACAATTTGGATGGGAGCTCCAAGTTTACAAAATCAGCATTATTGAGGCAACATTTTGGATTCTTCTATATGATCTCCCATTACATGCTATGAATGAACAGGTTGCGCGAATGATTAGAAATAGCATAGGAAGAGTGGAAGATGTTGATGTGGAGCATGGTGAGGTAGGGAGAATTCATCCAGGTATGAGTCAGACTGGATATTACAAAACCATTGATGAGAGGCAAGCGTATCAACTTGGGATCTCATGGTGCATGTTGGATCAAATTTGTCTACAAAAAACTTCCCAACTTTTGTTATGTGTGTGGCAAATTGGAAAACAACCATAAAGTTTGTAGTCAAACCAAGGTCTACACACAAAAGACTGTCTTCCCTATGGTCAATGGCTGAGAACTGGAGTTTCCTCAGGCAAGGGTCGTCACAACTGTGATCAGCAGGTGGAGTCCGATCAAAGCCCTTCGAAAATGCGACCCTACAATCATGCCGAGGAAAGTGTATAAGATATGGTTGAAAAATTGGTTGACACAGAGATGAGATCAATCTAGAGTAAAGGTGGTAGCATAAATTGTGGTATTAACATCAATAATAAAGGAGACGTTGTGGGAGCTGTTAAGGAAAGAATTATACAGAGGATGAAAGCTGGCGATCAGGAAATAAATGCAGGATCAACGGAGGAGTTTATGGCTACTACTAAATAAAGAAGTTTTTAGATGAGGAAGGAAGATCACATGCCTAACAAAAGTGAAGAGGTAATGGCACATCAGCTTAAGAAATGAAAGAATAGTACTCAGGAAAACAGATTAGGAAATGATCAAATTGAGGGCATAACGGATAGGCAATCAAATGGGCCCATCGATGCAATAAGGGTTGAGCCCTTGGAGGCCCAACAACAAGGGAAAAAGGAGGCCCAAGAAAGTGAGTTAATTGCCCAGCTTGTTGAAAACCATAAGGTGGCAACTAGAAAGAAGTAGCAACGACTCAGGAAAAACAATATGAAGGTTACCCCAAAAGAAAATTTGAATATTTCACAGAAGAGAAAGGAGATGGAGGATGAAGATTTATGTGGCAAGGACCAGGCTATAAAATTTAAACAATGAATGGTGGTGGTTACTGAGGCTAATAACAAAACTGAAATATCGACGGAGGCTGAAATTCAGTCTTGCCAAAAGCAATAAAAATAATAAGTTGAAATTCTTGTGGGCTGGGAAACCCACGAGGAATTCAAGCCCTTCGCAATCTAGTCAAGAAAGAAGGTCATGACTTACTATTTTTACAGGAGACAAATTTGTTAGGGAGAAAAATGGAGAAGCTAAAGTTTCAGCTTGGACTTGAAAGTTGTCTAGCAATAGACAGTGAGGGGGGTAGTGGAGGACTTTGTTTGATGTGGAGACATGAGGTGATCTTAACTATCCTTAGTTTTTCAAAACACCACATCGATGCTATGGTTACTGAGGAGGGTAGAGAGAGAAATGAATGGCAGTTAACAGGGATTTATGGGTAGCCCAAGACAATTAGAAGAAATGAGACTTGGGTGTTGCTTAGACTAATAAATTGGGGTGATCTTAATGGATGGCTTGTATTTGGTGACTTCAATGAGATCCTAACCAGAAACGAGAAATGTTATTATAAAGACAGACCTGAGAGACATATGGAAAGGGTTTAGGCAAGTTGTGAATGACTGTGCATTGCTTGAATTGTGTTATGAAGGACCAAAGTTCACTTGGTGGAATAATAGAGAGAGGGAGAACAATATATGTGAAAGGTTGGACAGATTTTTAACAAGTCATACATGGTGTAATATGTTTCCTTATGCTAAAGTGGTTCATGGCTCAGCAGCACATTCAAATCATTTGGCCATTATTCTACATACAGAAGGTAATTTTTCAAGAAGAAAAGGTTCTAAACCCTTCAGGTTATTGAAGCTAATGAATGTGAAAAGGCTATTGAACAATCTTGAAATCTCAACACTGGACAAGGTGCCATGGGAGTCTCTGGGTGTAGCGAGAGCCTCACAAAATGGAATAAACAGATCTTTGGAAATGTGCATAAAAAGATCCAACAAACTAGAGATCGTTTGAAAAAAATCCAAGCAGGCAACTCATATTCCTTGAGTGAGGGTGAACATCAGCAAGCAAGAGATGAGTTATAATGTTTGCTTGAACGGGATGAAATATTATGGAGACAAAAGTCTAAAGCTCTATGGTTTAAAGGCAAGGGATCAAAATATAAAATTCTTTCATAATAAAGCTATATAAAAGAAAAATAAGAATCAAATAGTTAGGCTACAGAATGGGGCAGGCATTTGAATAGAAGGAGATGAGAGAGATTAGCTGATAATGCAATACTTTGAGGTGTTGTTCACTTCAAGTTCTCAAAGAAGAGATATGAAATTCTTAACAACTCTCAACGGAGGGATCACAAATGTTATGAATGAGGAGCTCACAAAGCCATTCACAGAGGCTGAAGTGGAAGCTGCTCTACATCAAATGAATCCTACCAAGGCTCCTGGTCCTGATGACATGGCACTTATTTTCTTCCAAAATTATTGGCACATTGTGGAGAGATCTATCAAAAATGTTGTCTTGCAAGCTCTTTATGAAGGCCAGTTCCCTTCCTCTATCAACCATACTTATATTACTCTTATTTCAAAGACAAATAAACTGAAAAAGTGACAATATAGACCTATTAGCCTTTGCAATGTCATTTACAAATTGATTTCTAAAGTTTTGTCTAAAAGGTTAAAGTTGATTCTACCTGATGTAATTTCCAATTTCCAAAGTGCTTTTATTATTGGTAGAATCATATCTGATAATATTCTAGTTTCTTATGAGATGGTGCATTTTTTTTAGAAATAAAAGATCAGAAAAAGATGGTTTTATGTCTCTTATACTAGACATGAGTAAAGCCTATGATAGGCTAGAATGGAACTACTTGGAAGCAGTTATGCAGCAGATGGGTTTTGCCAAGAAATGGATGGAGTTGATTATGTTCTACGTCAAGTCTATCTCCCTTTTCATCCTTATCAATAATGAACTAAGGGGTCCCATCTATCATTCTCGAGGTTTAAGATAGGGAGACCCTTTATCTCCCTATCTATTTTTGCTTGGAACTGAAGATCTGATCACATTGTTGAATCAAGTTGAATTAAGCAAGCAAATCAATGGCATTAAGGTCTGTCAAGGAGCCCCTGTGGTGAATCATCTTCTATTTGCATATGATAGTGTACTTTTTTGTAAAGCATCCCTCCAAGAGAATGTAGTTGTGCAAAGGCTTCTGGAAACATATAAGAAGGCCTCAGGTCAGAAGATTAATAGAGAAAAAACCTCAATGGTTTTCAGTAAAAATGTGCCAACAGAGAGAAAAAAAGAAACTTATTTCCTATTGGGGCATCCAGGAGTACCAAAACTATGACAAGTACTTAGGCCTACTTCCCATGATTGGGAAAGCCAAACATAGAGCTTTCTCTGATATAAAACATAGAGTTTGGCAGAAGTTGCAAAATTAGAAGGAGAAGCTTATCTCACAAGGTGGAAACGAGATTCCCAATAGGCTGTGGCCCTATCTATCCCTACATATGCTATGAGTTGCTTTAAATTTCCTGATTCCCAATATACGAAACTTAAAAAAATGATGGCAAGATTCTGGTGAGGTCAGAAATAGGAAGAAAAGAAAATCCATTAGGTGAGATGGAAGAGAATGTGTGCTCCTTAAAGTGAAGGTGGTATAGGGTTTAAGGATTTTAGAACTTTCAATGATGTTCTCCTAGCAAAGCAAGGGTGGAGGCTTATGCAGAATGAGGATAGCTTAATTCACAAGGTTTATGAACTCAAAGTTGGGATACAACCCTTCATATGTTTGGAAGGGTATATGGTCTGTAAAGGATAAACTGACTCATGGGAGTCGATGGAGAGTAGGGAATGAAAGAGATATTGATATATGGAATGACAGTTGAATCCCTGTCTTTAGAGACCTCAAACAGGTTATGGAAAAAGGGGCGATTAGAGAGAATGGGGCCAAAGTGGAGGCACTTATTGATCCTAAGAGTCGATGGTGGGATGCTTTGAAGGTTAGAAGTGTACTTCCACCTGCAGCTGCAAATGAAGCATTGAAGATTCTTCTAAGTCCAGAAGATCAAGCTGATAAACTAATTTGGGCTATGGAGAGAAATGAGAATTTAAATGTGAGAAGTGCTTACAAGCTTTTTAGAGGAATGTGTGAAACTAGAGGAGATGGCGAAACCTCTAATGCAAATAGGCATAAACGAATCTGGAAGGATATTTGGAAATTGAAAATACCTTATGTAGTTAAGTTTTTTGCTTGGTGGCCATGTATAGATGGCTTACCCACCAAGTCTAACCTGAAAAGAAGAAGTGCAGTAAAAGAGGAGTTTTGTCAGCTTTGTTCAAAAGGTATAGAGGACACAGTACATACACTTTATCAGTGTCCTCTTCAAAGTGATATGTGGAAGACCCAGTTCCCTGCATTACAAATCTCAGAATGGTGAGATTTTATTCCTCACTATATACGGCAAGTCATTTGGACATCAAAAATTCTACTCAACCTCTTACTATTCACACAATCTCCACACACCACATTTTTTTTATCAAATATTTAATATATAAATAATGAATAGAAAAATTAAATTAATTTAAAAAGAATAAACTCAAAAAAAATATTAAAAAATTTAAAAATTTAAAAAAATGTGGTGTGTAGAGGTTGGGGAGGTTGTGTAGCATTTCTCTTTGGACATATATGAACTTGTAATGTTTTGATGTTATTAATGAAATTTGGATTCCTATAAAAAATAAAAATAAAAGTAAGATTCTTTCAAGAATTAGTTGCATAACACATGTTGCACTTTAAATACTTTAAAAAAAAAAAGACAGGGGTAGTGATTGAAACTCGTGTTTTCTTTGTTAGTATCGCGCGCTAAATACAATCAATAAATTTATCCATTTTTTGGTTTTCTTTTTTTCATCCGATATTTAATATTTCAGTCTTTTGAACTCCATACATTATTAAAATTATCAGCAGCAATTCTTTTACAACACTTTTACAAGTAGTACTATTTCTAAATGGATGACATTTTTGGAGAATATGGACATTTTTACAATTCTAATGCACCCAAAATATCTTCCATTTAGAACATAATTTAAAATAATAATAAATACAAGTTGTATCTTTTTCATTTTCACATATAACTTTGACTTGACTAGAAATTAATTTCCCAAAATCTGGAATATTCCACCTACAATTTGGGTTAATGATTAAGGAAAAAAAAATCGAAAAAAAAATTAACAAATAAGAATTTAAATTTAATTAATATATATATATATGTCAAAAGTCATATTTTTCAACTAATTATTAAGAACATGAGATTAATTGTATATAGTTGATGGTAGGTGTTTTTAGCTTTTAAATTACACGACAATAATATTAGAGGTGGGAAGTAGGTGAAAACTATGGGAGAAATTTCTTGCCAACTACCAAGCAAGCTCGTTCGCTCTCTCTCTCTCTCTCTCTCTCTCATGATCAATATTATTTGATCCTTTTGGTACATTACAAAGAAGAAATATTAATTGTAAAATATCATCATCTCCCACCTACAAAAATATAGAACTACCAATATTACACGTTTTACATGTTTGTAGTTGATTTTCCAAACACCACTTTCACTACACGTGCGCCCACCATTTCCATCACGACTGACGATTCTCTTCCATGCATGCCGCGTCAAGGAAGAAAGTTTGGTTTCATATTTTGGTCAAAGAATTATATATAATAAGAGTAAATATAAATGTAAAATGAAATATCATGCAATTTTTTTTAAAAATAGGTAGGGTTTATTATTAAAAAATTATTTTTTTATGTAAATATCTTATTGATTTATTTTTTTTAAAAAAATTATAAGACACTTGTATTCACTACAAAAAAAAATAATTTTTTATGTCACCTAAAATCGTCGTAAAAAGCATCATGATCAACGTCACAATTAAATTATTTTTTAACATCACTTACGAATCGTAAGATGATCCGTAATACTAAGTCTCAAAAAATTCTTTGCATACAAATAAAATATCATCACCAAAATACGTGCATTTAGAACGAAATTAGTTGACGCCAATAAAAACCAGAAATGATGAAAAAAAAAACATTTCAGGATTATAAATATTATTTTTCGTACAAGAAATATGGGTGGTGGGGAGCTAGCTGGCCATATTGGCAATGGCGGACCCCAAAGATAGGTTAGATCATGGCGGTGCCGGCACCCTTGGTCGTGTTATGCTTTTGGTTCTGTCGCCCCTCGTAGTTGAATTTCGTAATATTGGCGACGACTGGGGACTTTTTTTTCCCGTCTTCGATCTACGATGTGACGTAATCATCAATTTCACTTTATAATTCTAGTATATTATAATGAGTAACATTACTATTTATTTATTTATTATTGATTTTTATCATTTTTAGTCCATCGGTTGATGTGATTTCATAGAACCATCACTTATAAACAGCCACTAAAAATTTAAAGCCAATATTAACTAATCATATTGTACTTAAAATGACGAAATTTAAGATTTAAAATAAAACAACATTTCTCCGTGTGTGTATATATATATATATATATATATATATATATATATATATGCATATATTCTAAGAATAATCTTAGGTAAAAATTTTAAATATACAAATTACATACAAGTTTTTTATAAAAAAGTGAGTCACATTAATAAAACATAATTTTTTTACACTTTTTTAAAGTGGAATCTACTTTTTTATAAAGACTTGCACGAGACTTATCTATTTAGAACTTATACAAATCATTTCTCATATATTAATTTATCATGATGCATCTCTAAGTTGTTTTAATTGGTTTTTTGCACATGACATGTATATATATATATATATATATATATATATATGTATGTATGTACATGTGTGTATACATATGTATGTATATATGGAAGTAGTAATTGAGCTTCCATCAACATTGCTATATATGATCATCTGATATTATCATTGCTATACTCGTGAATTCCCCTTATGCATGATGATCTGTTCGCTATTGTTTTGATGAACATAAAAAAGTTAAAAATGCTGTTATATTTTTATTTTTTAGAGTTCTTATATATATATATATATATATGTATGTATGTATGTATCAATTAACATTAACAAGAAAATAGAAGGTGGCAGCATGTGCTAGCTAGCTAGCTGCATGGCAGCACATGCATGACTGAACATATTTCCATCTGTACGTTTAGAATGTGATGAGAAAGACTTGCAGTTGGTCAACGAAATTTGTTAGATGATATCAAGATATATCATGCACTGATCATACTTGCATGTCAACCATGCACGGCCCTACGTACCCATCTTCAAATTGCTCTCCATCCCATTACTTAATTAATGGTCATACATACATATATACATATCATACATGTATGATATGTATAATGTATATGCAAGCTCGATCGATCACGCAGCTTGTACATTTTTAGGATGGTAAATGTAGGAAATCTTTCTAAATTTTGTCATTTTCAATCATATTTATTGATACATATATAATAATTTCAATGGTTTTTTGAAAAATATTTAAGTACTGTTAATCATTAACTTATGAAATTATTTAAATATGTTATATCAATTGGTGTTGAAGTTAGAATTTGAGCACGAACAGAGTCGTAAGAATCATCAAGACTCATGAGAAATTGCATCACCTTGTAGCGGTGGGTGTATTCCAACAAAGTTTTGACCGCACCACAGGAGTAGGTCGGCATTGGTTCGTATATTTCAAGCTCATTCCATAGGCTTTTGAGCTTATTATAGTATTGGCTGACTGAGTTGGTATCTTGAGTTGAAGACGAGATTGATTTAGTAAGTTGAAAAATGCGGGGTGCATTTTGGATGGAGAATCACTCCCGTAAGTCGTTCCAAACACTGGCAGCGATTTCGGCATGTGCGATGCTCGATCTATGTTCCAAGCTAACTGAATGTTGTATCCATGCAATGATCATGTCATTGCAGCGCTCCCATGGAGCGAAGAGAGGGTCGGAGGTGTTGGCTGGCTTGGTGATGGTTCCATCGACGAATTCAACCTTATTTTTTATGTTAAGAGCACGGCGCATCATCCTTACCCAAATCACATAATTTTCTATCGTCAAGAGATCAAGGACCAGGGAGAAGAAGCACATTCTCCAGGTTGAATAAAATATGGGCTAGCAGGATGGTGAGGGTCATTTTGGTGTTTGGGAGGCATGTTGGCTTCATGATCCGCTTCCAGCTCTCAATCGAGTCTTATCTCTTGTTCAACTAGAGGAACGGCGTCGGCAACTTCACACCATAACAGCACCACTTGCAATGGTTGCCAAAGGACCAGATATCCGAAACTCAGCCAACTCTCGCAGAGAACGACTTTTTTGCTCACATTGCAACATGCCTGGCCATTCTCTGGAATGGTGCTTCAAGGTGAACCCCAATCTCCCAATCTGTTCGCACTGTCGCATACCAGGCCACAAGAAGGACAAATGCTACAAGTTGAACGGATATCCTCCTAGCCACAAATTTAAATCCTCAGCTAACATATTTTCTCTTGCACAGGAGGAAAGCAACCATGGTCCACCTATTACTCATGAGCAATACAGCCAGTTACTAGCCTTACTCAACCCATCCCACAATGACGCATCCACCTCTGCAGTCAATAACGCTAATGCCAATTCCTCCCCTGTTTCTGGTATTTCGTCTCCTTACCGCACACACACACAAGCTCATGATTTACATATCCAAACACCGTGGATTATAGACACGGATGCTACAGATCACATGATCTGTAACCCCAAATTTTTCACACACAACATCACTGCAGTTTCTCGCATCATCAACCTTCCAAATGGCTCCACCACCACCGCTTCACATGTTGGTGATGTACATTTATCACCACATTTAATTCTTCGTCATGTACTATGCATTCCTACATTTACATTCAACTTGATTTTTGCCAAATCCTTGTCACAATACTCCAATTGTTGTCTAATTTTTTTTCCAAATCTTGCTATATTCAGGCCCTTTCATCTTGGATGACGATTGGAGTGGGGACGGTACGTGATGGCCTCTACCATCTACAATTCTCCAGACCCAAACCATCTGCCTTGCAATGTTTCTTTGATGTCTTATTTCCCTCATCTTTTGTTAATTACACTCATGTTGCCAAACTTGATCCATTTACTTTATGGCATTATAGACTTGGACATAGTTCCATGACAAAGCACGTATTACATGATATTAATGTTGATTTCAAAACTACGGACCATCACGAAATACCCTGTGAGATCTGCCCTCTTGCAAAGCAACGCAAGTTGCCATTTCCTGAAACAGAGTCCAAATCCAATAAACCATTTGATGTTGTTTCGGTCGATATTTAGGGTCTCAATCAAACTAAATCCTATGATGGTGCCCAATATTTCCTAACCATAGTTGATCAATTCACAAGATGCACTTGGGTTTACCTCCTCAAAAATAAATCTAAAGCTCGACCATTTCTTCTCAATTTTTTTTCACTTGTTGAAACTCAATTCAACACTCAAATCAAAATTCTTAGATCTGATAATGGCGCCGAATTTCAAATGCCTCACTTTTATAATTCCAAAGGAATATTACATCAATTGACTTGTGTTGCTACACCCCAACAAAACGCCTTATCTGAGCGCAAGCACCAACATATTCTCAATGTGGCGCATGCTCTCAAATTCCAATCCCGTTTACCTTTACAATATTGGTCTGATTTTGTTACCACCGCCGTTTACTTGATAAATAGAACACCCACCCCAACACTCAATCATAGAACCCCATTTGAAGTTCTATTCCAAACCAAACCATCCTACTCTCATTTTAAAGTCTTTGGGTGCCTATGTCACGCCTCTACCTTATCCCAAGCTCGAACCAAATTTGAACCTAGAGCTAGAAAATGCCTTTTCCTTAGATATCCATATGGTGTCAAATGATATAAACTCCTCGATCTCACCACTAGACAAATCTTCCTCTCAAGAGATGTCATCTTCTATGAAGAAATTTTTTTACTAAAAAATTCATCACATACACGACTACCCACCACCTCTCTTCCCACAACACTCACGGAAACACCATCAATCACCTACACTTCTCCTCAAAACACCGAAGACCAATCTATATCACCTCTCAACCCTTCTAACTTCAACAGTTAGCGTGACTGTAAATGATAAAAATTAATATGAAGACTATATAACTAGCATTGCGGGAAAATAATGCTAACTAGGTTACTTTGAAAATAAAACAAAAACAAGCTAGCTAGCTCTGAGCCCCTGGAATTATAGGAATAAAATTCTATTTTCTTCATGCCCATGCATGTCATTGTCAACCATACATCATATCTATATATATATATATATGAATTCGGCTACGTATAATCATTTTTGCGTATTCTTTATATACTTCACTGATATAATTGGCTAAAGTATTTTTTTTATATTAAAAAAAGTTATGCAGCCAATCACATTAGTGTAATATATAATTAATATGTAAAAGTAAATGTACATAAAATTTTTGAAAATCAAAACATTATTGATTAACTAAAAGCACTAAAGAAATCCCATGCATTACAAGAGATTGACTTTTTCTGAAGAAGAAAATCTTTGCAAATAGCCTATTTTTCATTGATAATATGTATTTTCATTTGCAACGGATATATTAGTTGAATTGCAAGAAGATTTCGTTGGGATGTCTATAATTAATTGACACTGCATATTTTTAATATTTGCAAGGAAAAGTTTTTATAGATATCTGCCTTATCCATTATTTATCCAAGGAGAAAAATATTTATGATTAAAAAACTGGAAGTCTATATTTTCTATCGCCCGTATTTTGTAAAAGGTAAAATATTTTTTTGGATAGTTAAAGTGTTTCATTTTATTATTATAATTTTAATTTTTACATAAAATAGAATAAATTTTTTAAATTTAAAAATAAATAATATTTAAAAATAATATTTTATTCAATTTTTCATTTTAATATCAATTGATATTAATTCACTATTCAAACTGACTGAAAATTATTCTACAACCTAATTCAGCAGTCTTGATATTCTCGATCGGCGTGAATTAAAAAAAATAAATAAACATGTATAAAGCCAAAACAGAATCCATTCTTATAATAATAATAATGAGTTTTGCTATTCATCCACCCCACACTATACATTTCACACTTTTTAATATTTTTTAAAATTTTTTTTTGAATTTATTTTTTTTAAATTATTTATAATTTTTTATTCACTATTCATATAAAAATATATTTGATAAAAAAAATTTTAAAAAAATTAAAAAAAAGATGGAGTGTGGAGTGTGGTGTGAATAGTAAGAAGTTGAGTAGAATTTTTGAATAATCATTCCGGTGATAAGTGCTACAATTACATATAATATTATAAAAATAAATATTTCATAATTTACATGATATTAATCATATTATATTATATGAATACATTAAATTTATTATATAATAAAAATAATTTTATAATCTAATTAAGATATTATTTTAAATCACATCGATCGATTTATAAATTTTTTTTTTATAGATTTTTTTTTATAAATAAAATATTTCTCTAATTATATATCATGCACGTATGCATGACCTGGTGAAGGCCTTTTCTTTATCTCTCTTTTTTAAAAATAAAATAAACAGCTTAGCCTCTTAACATGCAATTTCGCAAGTCACGTTTTCCATGATGAAGAGAAAAGAAAATTAATTTAAGGAAAAAGAAAGCTTCTTTCAAACAAAACGCATGCATGTCATGCTGCCACCTCTTACTATATATATATATATATATATATATATATATATATATATATATATATATATATATATATATATATTATATGTGTGTGTATGCGTGCAAGTTAAGAGTGGAGATTTTTTTTTTTTTTTTTTTTTTAAGAAAAGCTTATCCACTAATTAGCGCGCAGTTTTATATGTAAGTGATGATCATGAGGTTTTCCATCAAGCAAAAAGAACTTAAAAGAGAAGAAAAATTAATTATTTCTTTCAAAAAAGGCTTGTGTGTAATATTTATAGCCAAGAGAAAGTGATCTTAAATTCATATATATATTCAAAAATAATCATATCTATTTAGGGAAGGTTTGGATAATGAGGTGAGAATTTTTTATTTTAGAGGAAAGTTTAAAATATTATTTTAAAATATTATTATTATTTTAAGATTTAAAAAAATTAAATTATTTATTATATTTTATGTAAAAATTAAAAAAAAATTAATAATAAAATGAGATAAAAATTTTATGTCTCACTCATTTGTCAAACCTGTGTTAAAATGGCGGATGGGGTAGTCAGCGATGCCACGCATGCAAATCACTGGTGGTAGAGCTCAGTACTGAGCAAGAATGGCTGAATAAAGATGGGTTACTGTATTACGGCAGGGACATGGTCAACGTTAGTTGTTGTTGGAAATGGAAAGAAATTATTTGAAAATAAAAGGTAAACTGACGTGTCATGATTTCATTAGTTGGTGTAAACACGATGTTTGCACCGTCTCCGGTTAAAAGAGGGACTCTATGGAAAATCATCGGTTTGAAATTTTATCAAAATTTAAAGTAATTTTTGTTTTAATTCATGATCAAGAAGTACTGAAGAAGAAAAATGATCAGGTAAAAAGCACAATTTCCATTATCCAAATTATAGAAATAGTTTAATATATATCGTCTTATATATTGATCTTTTCATCATATTAATAAAACTACGCCAAAAAAATAATATCAAACAATAAAAAAATAATTATTTAATTAAAAAAGTCTATAAAATTAACTTTGATTTTCATAAAAGCATCAATGATCGTAAGTAGTACATGAAACGTCGTTGCACCATCATGTTTAATATATATATATCATGGGTTGGTATTGATATTTATGTTTTCCTACGCCTCAAAGTTTGATTGTTAAGTGAAGGTAGCAGCTGCATGCATGCATGCAGCAGCATGTGTACAATTAATGTTGCTGGCGGTTAGTTGATCCGACCACCTTATAATTTTGAAATCTAACAATTTAATTGTGAATTAAGATATTATAATCATCAAGATAATTTATAATATGTCCTAATATTTAATTAATTTCGACACATGCAGAAAATTCATTAATTCTTACCTTAATGAAGTATTTAGTTTCGAATTTACAAGAAAAATAATTTTTTATGACAAGTTATTTTTAACGAGAATAACGATTAATTGTGACTTGATTTTGATAAAAAAAAATCATTTTAATAAAAAATAACTATTCACAAATAAGTAGGTTTTTTTATTTTGTGAAGGACTGATAGGACCAACATACATGCATTCTTTCAAGAGAAAATACTATTCTTATTGCTCTATTCTACCATTGTGATTTTTTAATTTTTAATTTTTTTTTACTTAGTGATTACGGAAGTTTTTTTTAATAATATTGTGATTTTTTTTATTTTTTTTTAAATATTTATATAAGTGTTAAAAAATACATATAAAAAAAAAAACTCAACTTAGCCTAACCGCTGGGAGCGGTGGACGTAGCACATCCCTTCTTTCTAGATTTTAGTAGAGAGAGAGATGTTGAAAATGAAAGCTTGATGAAGGAAAATAAGTGAGAACGCCATGAACATGGGAGAATTATCGTGGACAACGGCCTAACTTGGGTTGAGGTATTTTCATAATATTTTACTATTATTTATTATTATTTAATATTTTTTTATTATTTTTTTATTACTATTCACAGAATAATAAATCAATATCCAAACACAACCTAAAAGTTTTCTCTAAGCAAAAGTTCTGGGCTGTCGAAGAGAATAATCATGCCTGCAACAGCTAGCTAGCATATGATCTAAGAGGGATTTCTTTTTCTTTTTCGGTTTTTTTTTTTTTTTTTTTAATACGGGTGATCAGAACAACCACAGGGTAACAGGAGTTTTTGAAACAAGAAGAAAAAACATTTTGAAACTCAACTACAAATAATGAATGGGACAAAGATCGATGTTTAGAAAATTAATTAAGAAGCTTGTTCATCAGTTGTCTTATTGGCAATGGACAACAAACAATGCAGGAGGTTGGTGTGCTTGACATCAAGGATATATATATATATATATATATATATATATATATATATATATATATATATATATCATGAAATTGTTAGGGAAACAATTTACAAAATGTAAGTCAAACATATTATTTAAGGAAGAAGAATCCCATGCAGAAATTAAACAAGCTGGACTCATGATAGAAACTGATCATAAAAGAATGAACCATCCAGAATGAATGCCGAGGTCTACAAAAGCTCAGGCACCCATCCATCTCAATCATGAGTAGGAAATCATGGCTTGATTTATTTATTTACATGGCTCGATTGTTTTTTAATCACTGAATCATGAACCCGGGGAGAAGAAAAAGAGAAGATTCGAATCAGTATTATTAATCTTGATCTGCACTACATGATGGATGCATTATTGGGTGCATCTCTCCTTTGGATCTACATTTTTTTTTTTTTAAATCCCCTTTGGATCTTCTGCATGTATATTTTAAGCATTGTCTCTCAACTTTATGTAACTTTTAGGTGTCTTTGTTAGCAGAGAATCAAGAAGGATCACATAAGAACAAAACGAAAAATACTACGGCTAGCCTGCACATCATGTACAACCAACCGAAGGGCTACTTTCTTCTAGTCTAGTCTATTGTTTAAAACAATGTCTTTTTTTGAAGTAGATGCTGATGGGTAAGATGAGTGAAGAGAGTGAAGAACGAGGAAGATGAGACAATTAATGATAGTTGTTGCAGGTTTCATTGCCCCATTCTGGCCGTTTGGTTTGGAATAAAAAGTTCCAAAATTCAGGGCTTTGACTCAAATTATGGGGACTTTTTGGAGTCAATGGTAAGAGGATGGGATTATATTTTTGTCATTCTGGCTTGATATCTGATTTTAGGTTGCTCACATTGCTCGTAGACAAGATCTTGGGTATGTTTATAAGGAATGAGCAATCATTTCTTATAGAACCGGTTTTATAAGATAAGTTAAACCCATAAATTTATTCATGGTATCAAAACTTATCACAGGACGAATGAGGGCCCACACTATTTATCTCGTGACAAGAACCAGAAAAAAATATTGACCTGCACGTGAGGGAGGTTGTTGATAAATAATCTCACATTGCCTGTGGACAAGGTCTTAGACGTGTTAATAAGGAATGAACAATCCTCTCTTGTAGAACCAATTTTATGAGATGAGTAAGGCTAATGAATTTCTCAATTTCCATAGAGATTCTCTCCTCTTTAACCCATCACCTTCTCCCCCCTCTTATGTCACCCTCAACCTCTCTTTCCTCACAACCACCCTCCTAAAGTCCTCTGCTTTGGGTCAAGGACAGTAATAATATGGAGATTGAAAAACCAATCTGGATGCCATGCACTAGAAAGTAATTCTTGAAGGAGATTTCATGTTGGTAACAACTGCAATACAGCACAAAGCTCATCACAAATTGGAGTCTCCTCTCAGACATATATTTGTGTATATATATATATATATATATAAAAGATTGAAATGCTTTTTTTCCTAGCACATTCATGATATCAGATCGTTTGGAGGCATTCCACTTGACCCGGATATCCCTCACCTGTGGTTTTGGTCTCATCCAGGATTTGATCCATTAAAGCTCTCTTTTTATGCAATGATAGATCGATCGTGCCTAAAAAGAACACCAACTCTGTTATAAAAACACCATCAGGGGAAAACAAAGGTTTTGTACCACTCACACTGACATGGCTTTGGTGTTTTGACAGTGCTGTAACTTGCTGCCTCCATGGCTTTGGCATGCTGTCTCGAGCACATTACTCTTTCCTTCTGTCGAGGTTACTATTAATACCATATTCGTAAATTGTACACGAAAATGAATCCTTGCTCCATTCACTTCTTTTTTTCACAACAAACCCACCTCATTTCCATTTAGAACCCAACAGTCCTTAAGCTGGCTTATGACATAGGGTGAAAAAAACAACCATACATATGAACAAAGATCAGTTCTCATAGCTTGCTCCAATGCGAAGAAAAGAAAAATGTCCAACTGGACATTCTCAGTGACTCAAAACTAGATACAATGTTTATGATCTAAAATTACAACACAAACGGATCCCCCCTGGATCCTGAAATGTACAAAAATATCTCTCTATAAGACCTATAGTCCCTCCAAGTCTCATTCTGTAGGAAAATCGGATATCAGACTGATATTTTACTATAGGAGCCTGAGATGAGGGAGTCAGGTTTCAAATCACAGAGCCACAACCATTCTCCAATAATGAACCACAAAAGCTTGACAATTTGATGGCGACCAACACCAGCATCAAAAACCTTTTTTCTCAAAGCCCAACCCACTTCACCCATCTAAAAACCCGACCAACCCTGAAAGGCAACTCATAGTCTTTGGTAACTGCAGGTTCCCTCCTTACAGCATCAGGTTCAGACCAAGCATAAACCCCGCGTTCCTGCCGACTACCAGGTACAGTGTTGTCCAGAATAACAGCCACCAGGAATGCAATTACCATGTGTAATGACAGTATTGTGTTCAGGACATAGTTCACCTGCACAAAAACCATATAAACAAAAGTTTGCCAGATGTAAGTAATCTTTTTTATACCGGAACAAAAATGAATTTGCATTTAGAAGATTCATGAGTAATAGACTAATAGTGGTTGAAACGGATTGGGGACCCACTAATTTGCAGTTTCAGCAGGGCTGGCATGCTAAGATAAAAATGTAGCTCAACTTATTGGAACCTGGAACCATCAACAGCATAATGGTACCGTGCAGCTTGCTCTGCTTTTAATATACACACACACAGACAGACATATAGTGTGTATATGCATAAATGTATGTATATAAGTGTGCAGGTTTCTCTTTACATCTATATACCCATATAAATTTGAGGAAAAAAAGGGGCAACAACCACCAGATGGAATCCTCAAGATTCCATCCAGAAAAGATTGCACAGTGAGCAGTTAAACTGATGGAACCAATGATTAATAATTCAAAGTATATCCAGGCAGCTTCCAAAATAAAAGAACTTATTTTTTACTTTCTTCCCATGCTGGGATTTTCTGTGGAAAAGAAGTATAACAAGGCAGGAAGAAATATAGCGATCGTCGCCCATCTAGACACACATGATAGTAATGTTGGTGGATGGAAGGAGATAGAACATGTATTAAGCGCAGCATTTTGCTAGCATTCGATAGATATTATTGTTTAACATGCCATAAGAGATAGATGAGACTGAACAAGTAAAAGACGTTTTCTTCTTACAAAAAGATCACAAAGAAGCATACCCCTCCATATTTGCTGCGGAAAGGCCCATGGGAAGCCACAATGTAAGGCTCCAAATATCTTGGGACAGAGAAGTTGCTATTTGGAGACACACCATACTGCTGAAAGTAGGCCGGAATTGAAAGAGAGAAAAATAAAGATAATCCAACAATTATAATATTCCGAGAGCTTCCAGCCTCACTATAACGTAGATTTGACAAGCCCAAAGCTGTAAGCATTGCCCACATGAAGCACAATAATGCAGCAACCATGACTTCAGGAATTGATGCTATAAAGCCTCCAACTTTACCTGTGTACCACAGACAGAACAAAGATTAGTGAAGAACATGAGAAACAAGAAGCTCTATGGTGTGTATTCTTGTAAACTTCAATCAATGACAATTTGTCACAGTAAGACCAAAAAGTGGTATCCCTACACGACCTGTATTTCCAGATTGTTCAAGTGGTAATGGAATCTCAGTCTCGCAGTGATGCAATTTTAATCCCTCCCTAGACAGACAAACTTTGAATGTAAAAATGGTAGACAAGCATGATGATGATATACCAATTTGGTATATCTAGCCAAATTGAAAACCTGACATGCAAATTTAGCCAGATATTTCATACACAACATATGGCAGTGTGTGCTATCTTTGCAAGTCATTTTAGTTTGTGGTATCCCTACATGATGCAATTTCAGCTCCACTGCTTTTGTAGTGTTGACATTAACCTCAAACTAGCACTTGTTTGTGTCATTAGCAGAAAAGACTAATTATTAAAGTTGCTTGTATCATCCAACACATAACAATCTCAGTTGTGTTGGGGTCATAAAAAAAACTTCAGCTCCCCATCATCACTCATCAGTCCTTGAACATAATATAACACATTAATCACCATTTGCACAAAGAACCCTGTCTCTCACATCTGTCCAACCAGACATTTGTGGAAGCAAACCTGCCTCAGGCCCATTCTGAACTGTTAGTATTTTTAGTATTGGCTATTTGGTTTCAAAACAATGGGTAAGGTTTGTTATTTGGTTTGGGTTGATAGATAAGATTTATCTTCTGTAAAGATAATGGGTAAGGGTTGATAAGAAATCAAATTTAGCTACAACTGCTCTATTTGATGACATAAATTTGAGTATTGGATGAAGATGGAGGTTTGAAAATCTCAAAATCCAGAACTTGGATGAAGACCATGTTATCTGGAATTCTAAAGAAGAGTTGGGGCTCGTTTGGATACTTAGAATATCTCAATTTATATGTAAATAGTAGTGAAATGGTTTGAGTAAAGATATTTTATTGGGTTTTGGGAAAGGGGAGAGAAAAAGTTGAATAAAAATATTATAAAGTTAAAAAATTGTTTGAATATAATTTTTTAATATAATTTTTGTTTTGAAATTCGAAAAAGTAGCATTGCTTCTAATGTTTTGTTTGGGAGTTTGAGAAAGTTGTAATGATTAGGTAACGATTAGATGAAAGAGTTGAAAAATTAAAATTGAAAAGTGTTTGTTTTGAAGTGATGTTTGGGAAGGAAATATTTGAAAATACTTGAGAACAATTGTGTTGCCAAATGGACCCTTAGGGCAAGTTTGGGACCTCAGATAAAACACAAAATTCTCATCTGATCTCATTTCATCTCATCCCATCTTATTCTCAAACATAATTCAAATACAAAATTTTTAAACTAATCATTACAATTTTTTCAAATTTTAAAATAAAACATAAAAAACAATTCCAACTTTTTCAAATCTAAAAAAAAAAAAAAATTATAAAACTATATTCTTACAATATTTTAGCTTTATAATATTTTTTATTCAACTTTTTCTCTCTCCTTTCCCAAAACCCAAAAAATACTCGACTTAAATTATCTCACTACTATTTACAAACTATCTTACTACTATTCACAAAATTCTCATCTCATCACATTCCCCCAAACCAGCCCTTAGTGTTTCAGTAGAAACCTCACACCAGGCCATCTGCAGATTTTCAAGAATGCAATTTTGAAATTTAAAAAGAGTTTGATCAATTCAAGTACCTTTCTAGGAGCACGAAACTGGCCTATAAAGTTACCCAAACAGATATTGATATTGCATCCAAGGGTGCCAAGAGAGAGTTTTTTGGGACTTTTACAAGAATTATATCTCTTGGAGTTTTTGGAAACCACAAAAAATACAAGGATAATGATGGTGTGATTTGAGGTGAGTTCAACCACCAGATGTTCCGGGAGAAGAATCCAAGTTTGACGATTGTCAGAAGTTCTGGCTGCTACTGCAATAGGTACAAAATATGTTGTACCTACTTATATTAAGGGATTCATATTATAAAGGGTTTGTCAGAAACCTACTTATATTAACCTCCAAATAGTGGAATTGGTTTGTTCAGGGTAGGCTGCCCCGAAGTGGTTTTACGCTAAAGAGTTTTTTAAAGGAATTCCCTTCATCACCAAAACTATTTGCCTTGTGGTTGGCTTGTTTTGATTTATCATTCATATTTATTCATATATTCAATATTGTGAGTTGATGTATGTGGGACGATTCGATATTTAATGAATATTGCCAATATTTGACATGGATTAAAATTGGTCAAAGGATTGTGAGATACCACCTATTCACCTCCCCCTAGGCGTTATTTAGGGTCAATCTTGTAATTTCATGAACTTCTAAACCTAGACACATAAGTTTAGAAGCTAGCCAAGATATGTCAGTCTCACTAGTTATCCATTAAACCAACTTGACTTGGAATTCGATTACAGCAGAAAGAAGACAAGCTGATACATCATTACAAAGACAAATGCATGTCAAAGACCTGCGCATATTATAACGATTATAAAAAATTTGCAATTCAGAAGGTATGTACCCAAAATGCACCAAAAAGAAAACTTCACTGCAGTTACCACCTGTGCATATACAGCTTACAGTTTATTTGCTATGATGCACGCATCTAATTAGTTGAATCGTTGACTAGCAATGGAAGAAGATTCAAATTTCATTTCAACTTTGTTGTCAATAGAAATTGGAAACAGAAAACAGATACTCACCCACAAGGGAGAAGACAATCAAAATGCATGCACCTAATTCAACTGCTCTACGGCTTCCCATTTTGGTCACAGCAATGGTGTGTAAATTTTCAGTTAGGGTGGTGAACCCTGTTCCTGTACCCCAAAGACCAGCCAAGATGCTGGAAAGACCTTCCAGACCAATCCCTCGGCTAAGAACACCTGGGGTTGGAGGTCTTGATGCCACCAACAACGAAGATGCATGGTATGATCCCACCTAATCAGTTTAAAACAAAAAACAATATTCACAATCAGAATCAGGCAAACCATATAATTCTGCAAGACACATCAATGAGTAGATTTGTACAAGAAAATGCAATAAAATTGGTTCAAAATAAATCTTGAAATTATATACAAATTTGTGTACAAAACTAATATGAAATTTTTGATTCAGTCATCAATGGGTTGTCCAAGGTGATTTTATGATAGGAAAAATAAAAATGAATCTGTACAACTATAAAAACTCCCCAGAATTTTGCGGAACAAGTAGAACCAATTGTAACGTCCAACTTGTGAAATTTTTGAACAGTTTTGCACACAGTTTTTTATCCTGCAACTAAATTCATACAAGCGAACTTGTCAAAGTGCAGACGAACAATAATTGAGCATTACTTTCTCAAGCAACCTCCAGACATCTATTCATCCATTTAGAAAAAGCCCCCCTGCCCCCTTTTCTGTAGGTCATTAGCCAAATCTTTTTAAGTACACCTTGTCTATTTAGGTAAATAGACCTATCATACCATATGGAAAGTCTAGAATCTCTCATTTTGATAATTACTGTTAGTAGTCTATATAAATTATGAATCCCCACAAGATATTTCACTGTGAGCTACTTACAAAGAAATATTCAAAGGGAAAAATCTCCAAGGGGAACATAAGTCAATAAATGACAGGAAACTAACCGAATCTACTGATGAGATAATGGACACCACACACATAACAAGAGCCATTTTCCAGTGGAAGACAGGAGTACCCCATTGTAATGGATAAGGAAATCTGAACCATGGAGACGATCTTAATGCATGTGAAGTATCAACTCGACACTGTTTCATCCTTGAGAGATGTTTTCTGCAGTGCTCAGAGATTATATTTGAAGCAGGCACATTTACATCACAACCTTCGTAACTATAGACTCCAGCTTCAGTAAGCAAGAAAGCAGCTGCCCATGTGATTGCCAGGCCCAGTGGGACCTAACAATAAGAACCAAATTATAGTACAAGATAAATGTGAAATATTGTTTTTACATATAAAGTAGTATCAATAAATAAGAAGAGGAATTACTTACAAAAAAAACTACGAAGAGTGATAAAAATATGAACTTGTAACTTTTAACTTTTAACTTACCGCATATATTAAGAATATACGATGACCAAAAACAGAGATCTTACGAAGATACTGCAGAAAATATGGAAACAAAATCCAATCACAAAGAAATGCCAGAAATTAAGACATTTTCAGCAGAGATGAAAATAAATTATAATGAAATAACAAAAGTAATAAACTACTAAAATTTAACATAAATCTATAATAGTTTTACCATACTTACAAGAGAAAAAATAATGACTAGCAATATCTGCACCAATCCAACCTCAAGACACATACCGACTAGTGGGAAACCATAGCCATAAAAAGAAAGTCCAACAGCAGCAATAGTTGGGGACACAACAACTGGATTGATCAACCTGAAAAGGGAGGGCAAATGAACTGAGGTGAAGTCATTGGGTGTATTGTACGAAAGGCATGACACCGATTCAAAAGGACATTATATTTTTAACACAAAACAGAAAGAAGCTACACTAGTGAAAAACCAACATGCATGCTATATGCCTAAGTATAACAGTATATAAATTCTACATGCATGTTAATGACTCGTGCAGTGAAAATTTATGTTCCTTCCTGAACAACTTCAAATCACTAAAGCTACACATATCTAGCGCCTGTTTGTCACAAGGAAATTCAGAAAATAATACCGGTCATACGAACCCAGAAATTGTTCCTAGACTCTCACAATGAATCAAGGCAAGAGAAGTTGAATGAAAAGATTAGTCTTGTTTCCCCGAGGGAGTCTTTCCTCCTTGACAGAACTCACTGTAATTTTCTAAATGAACAATCCATAATTCTCTGTGAATTTTACATTTATAAGATAAGAAACCAAATCCATAACACCTCTAGAACTTATATCTAACCAATGCTATTCTAAAGCAATCATATAACAACTCCATTGAGATATTAACTCTTAATCTATTCATTCAAACTAAACTACTTTAAACTACGTAAAATTAAAAGCAATTGCTATAAGGCTAATCGAAACATTCCTTGAGGATAGGATCTCTACTTTCATTTCTATAGTCTTCCAAGGCCTATTCCTCTCCCAAGATTTTCTATCCTTCACAAAGGAGAGCCATTTAAACTCAACATATACCTTTGAGTTGGACTAGCTTATTGTTGGTTTTCAAATAGCCTAAATGTGTAATTGTCACCAAAGCAACTTGTTTTTTTTCTTTTTTTCTTTTTTTCTTTTTTTTCTTTTTGATAAGTAGGATTTTTACTAAAAATAATAAAAAGCACAAATGCGCAACCCAAGTGCACAGGAGTATATGAGTGTAAAACTTGTCAAGAGGAAGAAATAGGTAAAAGAAAGTCATGTAAATTCTACTCATTAAACTCTGAAGGGACAGTCTGTATGAGAAGAGTATTGATCTAAAAAATAAAAATAAAATTGAGCTCCTCCAACATCCATCCACGTTCCTAAAAATTACGTAGTTCCTTTCCTTCCAGAGGCACCAAATGAAGCATGCAAAACCCATCTTTCATACTATGCAAAACCCATCTTTCATACTGCTGCGATCTGCGGACTTCCACTCAATCCCTTCCATGAGTAATAAAGATCCACAACTCTTCTAGGCATCACTAATGTCAATCCAACCTGACATGGAGTCCTCTTCAAGATTTTACTTATTTTTTATATGTATTTTTCTATGTACAATTTATTTCATAAGTTTATTTTAATATTTTTCTTTTGTAATTAAAGTTTTTTTTATCGGTAAATACGAATTTTGCTTTTGTAATTAAAGTTATAATATAACATTTTTGTTAAAGAAGGAAAAACTCTCATCTTTTTTTATTATTATTTTATTAGTAAAGAAAAAAATTTAATGCTAATGCTTATATTAAAAAATTTCTATTAATAATTTCTTTGTTACGAATCATTTTTATAATATGTTTATATTATATATAATACAATATACATGATAAAATATATATAATTTAATTATTTCAATGCACATACAACACTAGTCCATTACAACCACATGTCTCTTTCTTAAATTATCCATGAAGAGAATTTTTCCTGGAGAGGCCATCCAAGCAAACAACACCGCGCTTGAATGAGCCTTTGTCTGCCATATATTCTTCTAAAGCACCTGACTTGTAAAGTGTTTAGAATCAGTTTTCGATACTCACAAAAGCTTTTTTGACTGTAAACCTAACTTGTAATTCCCACAAGTGGCCCACTCGATACTTGTAACATGGCAACTCTTGAACTTCAGCCTCTACTTCAGCCTCTTCAATAACATCCCACAAGCAACTTCATTCGCTTCTCTAGAACTCCGGCAGCACTCATGAACTCACCAACACTAATCTACGCAATCCAATCACATGGATACTCAAAAGAACAGCAAAGTGTTGATCTATGTATAAGGAGAGAAAACTATATGCCTTTAAGGCCCTCGACCTCACATAGGTTTTTCTCTCTCAAAGTGCTCAAAGAAACTTTAAAAAAATGTCCATTCCAATGAAAAATAAGTATTAAGAAACCCTATATAGGTAGGGCTAAATACAGACAGGTCAAGGAATTCGTTTTAAAGCGAAATTGTGAACATCTCAGTTTGATCAATCCCAGTGTCTAGGATATGCCAATTGAAGTGTCTAGCGAGTTTAAAATTGCAAATTCCGCTCAACAGAACATCTAGTGAAATCTCTGTTTTTCCATATTTTCTAATCCAATCTCAGCCTAGCCTCTACCAAACATAATTACAACTCAAATGGACTAAGTTTTGCCATTGAATAATTTTAACATTAATATGGACAAATATTTTAAGCAAACACATTGTATAGCATGTTCTCTTCTTATAAAAAAAAATGTTTAAAGTTTTCTATATATTTTTTTGATAAGAAAAATTTACTGATCCTCATAATTAGGCAAAGCCCAAGTACACAAGTAGTATTATACAAGAGAGATATACCTAATTACAGCCTAGTAGCAAAGAATTTAATTTTTATATTAATATGGACAAATGTTTTAGGCAAACACATTGTATAGCACGTTCTCTTCTAACTTATATAAAAAAAATTCTTCTAGTTTTATTTAGATAATTTCCTGAAGTTTGATCAAGCAACTTATTGAGAGAAAAATTGAAAAGTTAGGTCAAGCACCCTATTGGGACTATCCAAAGGGCAACTTAGCACCAGTTAGCCAATCTTAAGCTACTATAGGGTAAGCTATTCTGATGTTTATTGAAAGGGAAGCCAACATTACTTGAGGCAATCAAGGAATTGCACCAGGGCTGCAAATATGACACCAATCATTTTTGTCCTTTTTCTAGAGTGGGAAGCGAAGTGAATGGGCAAACCTATAAATTTATACCCCAACAGGAACCACCCCTCATATTTAAGCCCCATGTAATATGGTTGGCATAATTGTTTATATGAATATATTCTTTATAGGTATTTATGAAACTATCAGAATTTTTTTTTACAGGTAATCGAAAATTTTATTGAATAATGCAAAAGTCTAGTCCTAGTACACATGATGCATACAAGAAAAACACGTAATTAGAAACGGAAAATAAATGGCACATAACTCAACTTTAAGGAATCAGCTCATCAATGCACCAATTAAAGAAGCTTTTTCCAATCCCCCTTCAAGCTTCCAACATTACCAATTCTCATTCAGCAAATGGAATGGGAAGCATTTGCTAATAATGAATTTGAAATCTGCAGGGATATAAAGATGCCGGAATCATACCTTAATAATATAGACATTAGTCCACTATATCCAAGTATTGCTTGAAAGGTTGAAGCTATGATTATAGCTCCCTGTAGCTCCTTCATAATATGCTTGAATTTCTGCATGTTAAGTGATTCTCTCAAGTCTTTAAAAAATTCAACAGAATAAAAGTACTAGCATATTGAATAATTAAAAAATGAATTAAATAAATGGATAAGGGATTTTTTTTCAGTGGCTCCTAGATTTTTTATAAGTTTCATACACAACTAAAACTATTGCAACTGAAAGTTTATATATCACAGCCAATTAGTTCTTAAAAGCTCTCACTGCACCTAGGAGCAGAAGATCTATTGCAAGGCATACTTATTAAATTGTTGAATAGAGGCAGTAACATAGCATTTCTAACAATTTGTGCATAAGTGATTAGCTTACACCACCTGATAAGTCTTAAATAAAGACCTTAGAAGTTTGAAAATAATGCATTAGTTAACACTTTCTGCATTTTTATTTTTATTTTTATTTTTTTACCTTTTCTGGCTGCTGCACCTGGGCCCAGGGATGAAGCCAAGTATTTTAGGTTGGAAGAAATAGTTCAATTGGATTTTTAAAGGAACACCACGAACAAAATGATAATAAATATAAAAAAATAAAAAAGTGATTAAAGAGTAGGAAATAAAAAGATAAATTCAAAATCTAAAGAAAAGAGGCATTTCACAAAAATCAACAAGAAAAAAGTTAACATAAAGTTTTAATTAAAAAGTTTATACATAAAGTTTAAGCAAACATCAAAATTAAAATTATGATTTAAAATCTTCACAAAGTTTTTAGAGAATATAAATGATGACTACAAATAAAAATAATTTATTTATCTTTTCCTATGTTTTAAATGTGTTTAAAAGTAAATATTATTTTTCTAATAAATATCTAGAAATGATATTTTCTGTCAAAATATTATATGAAATAAAGTTAAATGGGAAATAATATAGCTGAATTATTAAATTTTAGTTTGTTTGGATTAAAATAGTATAGTCAAAAGTTGCATGGGCAAAAACGGGTGTCAAAGCTAATTTTGTTTAGAGCCTTGGGGGGGCCAGGGCCCCCCCTTGCCCCGCCTTGGCTTCATCCATGCCTGGGGCATTTTACCATGTAGTATGGACCATTAATCTGAAATATTTGGTAGATATGATCCACTGAGAGAGAAAAAAAAATTCGCTAAAGCCACTATGTCCTTTTCTTGTTAAAAAGGGCTGCTTGTGTAAGTGATCAAAATAGAAAAAATTATGTATTCTTCCCAGTTCAATCATTAGTCCCCTAAGAACTACCAAAAGATCTAATACTATCCAAATTGCACTATCAGATTTTTTATTTATTTTTATAATCATGGGTGTCCGGGCCAGCTACACCTCAAATTGCACCATCAGATTTTAAAATAGAATGATCTAAACAACTTACTAAGGTGATAGAAAAAAAAAAAAAAAAAAGCAACAATCTGTTAGTGGCTGCATTTCTTTTGAGACTATCCTCAAGATCTTAAGAAATGAGCCAAGTAAACATTCTGTGAGTGAAAGAACATAAGTAGCTTTACACCTGTAGCCATAATTAAGATATTCCATATCCTTTATGATCCAACTAGATGAGTTTATGAAGTTTATTATCTATCAGTCAATTGATAATGTAAACACAATGTGTGTGTATATATATTAATATAAATGTGCATGTACATGATCTTACACATACTTGTATGTAAGGTCCAATTTTCTGTTTTGTGTTCCGCAATTAATGGGACTAAACTGATAGGCCACGACGATCTGAGAGGGGCCATAAACCAAATCCCAAATATTTGGGATGAGTTGGGACGTGAAGGACCGTGCATGCATGCAGACGAGGCCATTAAACAGATGAAAAACCATGCAGAAGTGGACTTGGACTGGGTCGTGGCAGTTGAGAATTTTATGTGCAGAAGGAGCCGTAGTTACGAGTTTTACGTCATTTTAATTCCATTTGTTATGCTCTGTTTAGGTGTGTTGAGTTCCATTTGTTAGCTGTTAGTTTTACTTTTATTTCGGTTCCTTTGTACATGGCTTTGCTTATTTAAGCAGCCAGAGCTTTCATTAATGAATTATCAAGTATTTGCATTCAAATTGTGGTACATTTCTCACCCGAAGAGAAAGCAACTATACTAGCGTTTATTTACTCTGATTTGGGACCTACCATAAACCAAGACAAACACAAAAGGTCTGTCACTAGTCGCTAACCCATTTATTGAATTACAACCAGAGCATGAAAAGAGGAGCTTACATTTTCATTGAGTCCTTGAAACTCTGGGGAGTTGATAATTGCCAATGCCGGAGCTAGGAAAACAAACGATGGACCCTGTATCAGGGGTAACCTCGACCCAAAAGTCGTATGTAAAAGTGTAGTCACTCCCGACATAAAGAGGACTGTTGATACCACATTCGAAGTATCCTCCTAAACCCACTAAATCCAATCAGACCAAGCTACACAAAATTTTTTTCTATCCATACTAAAGAAAAAAGTTGAGTAGAAAATTCCATTAATAAAACAACCGTAACTACTCACATAAGTTCCACCCATTGCGGGAACAATGACGAGTGGAATGAGAATTAAGGAACCTAGCATCGACATATAATGCTGGAATCCGTAAAGACCAATGGGAACTGAAAGTTTACAGAAACAAACATAAGCAGGAAAAACTTTAATATAAAGATCTTTTAAAGAAACATAAAACTACAACAGGAAACTATCACCAACAAACCGAAAAAAAAAAGTGTGCTGAATTATTCACAAAACATTTAAAATCACTTTCTAATAAACTCTCAAAGTATCTAAGTTTCACGATTATGCAACGAGAACCCAGAAACATCACCCAAGAAAAGCATAAACCGTTTCCAGTTATTAGTCAAATATATAAAATTTGATAAAGAGGACAGGAAAAAAAACCATCTTTATCTGTAAATGATATAAAAAATAATACCAGACTAGTAAACAAGTGGGAAACTAACCAAGACCAGGTGCATCTCTGAGCTCATACTTCATATGCATGTGCCTACCCACAAACCCATCATCATCGTCCACACTGCGTGGCAACACATCCACCACTTCCTCGCTCCTCGCCGGCCTCCTTGACCCCTGCTCCGTGGGCCCGCCGGGGTCCTTCCCGTTCGAGACCGAACGCTTCGGCGGCCTGTCAGAGTCCCTCCGTTTCTTCACCGTCCGATCCTTATCCGTCTGCGGCTGCGGTGGCGTTGGAAGAACAACCTTCTCGTTCTCCCGCTCCCCGTTCACGGCCCTACCTCGACCCGCTTCGAGATCTGGCTGAGCCTGGTCCGGCTCTCTGGGCTTGAGTGACGGAGCTATCACCTGGCCCGAATCGCTGGCATTGGTCTCGCCGGAGAACTTTGGCCTGAATCCAGTCCGCTTGGCCCAGGAAGAAGGCGGCATTGCGGGGGACTCCGGAGTCGGCGTCAACGGACCCGGACGCTGCGGCTGTTTCGGGTTGGAGCTCGACATCCTCACACCAACAACAACCAAGAAACGAAAAATCAGTAGTATCGCATATCTCAGGCTATGTGTACACACACAGAGATCTGATCTCTCCGTTCAGAGCTTCAAGTAGTGTACAAAGTTCAAGAAAGGGAGTTCCAAGATCTTCCCCAACAAAGAGAGAAGGAGTTCATGTGTGAGAGTGAGTGCACAGGATGAGAGAGAGAGGGAGAGAGTGGGGTTAGGAGACGCAGACCGAGGAAAAAGTCGAAAGGAAGAAAGCAGAGGTAATGGCGCCGGAGTTTTATTTATTTATTAGTTTTCTAATTCGATGCTTATGACGTAATAGTAAGCACAAGCTGATTGAGATGTTATTGAAAATTTTGTGGATAATAGTAAAATAATTTATTAATAATAATGTGATAGTTTAAATTTTTTTTTAAAAATTAAATTAAAATATTATAAAATTAAAATATTGTTAAAATATATTTTTTAATATTATTTTGTTTAGAAATTTAAAAATATTGAATTATTTTTTATTTTTTATTTTAAAATTTAAAAAAGTTGTAATGATTAGTTTTAAAAAATTATAATGATTAGTTTGAAAATATTTAATGATTAATTTTAAAAAATTATAATGATTAGTTTGAAAATATTTATATTTGAGTAATGTTTAAAAAAAATGATGGATTAGGCAATCAAAGTTTTGGAATGAAAATTTTTTTAAGCTCTAGAACACTCACAAATATGTAATATTGTTTTGTCTTTAAAATTATTGTTTTCTATTTTTGAGAAGAAAAATAATGATAGGTACAAATTTTAAGGGTAATTATACATTTACACGTTATTTATTATTGCTACTATTAAATTTTTTTTTCTTTTACTAATTGAATTTGGATTAAAAATCTCAAAAAATAATCTTCTTATATAATCTTGAAAAAAATAAATTCAAGCAATTAGCATAATTATATAATTTAATTTTATAAAAATTGACATTATTTTACTCTTTGAGTCATTTTTATAAAATTAAATTTATTTTTAATTAAATTATATGATTACGTTAATTTATTGAATTTATTTTCTTTTAGATTATGCGAGAATGTCATGTTCTCAAATTTTTAATCCAAATTCAAATAGTAAAAAGAAAAAAACTAATTAGATAGTAAAATAATAGTAAACGAGATGTAAGGATATCATTACTCAAGTTTTAAATATATAAATTTTATACAAGCTTTTTATAAAAATGTAGCATCATTAGAAAAATGAATTTTTACATTTTTTTATAATGGAATTCACTTTTTTATAAAAAAAATATATATATATTATATGAAACTTGTCCATTTAAGATTTCTATACAATATTTCTCTTTCGAAAAATCTAACCATTTTTGTCTTCAAAAGAATTGCTACTTTCATCCTTCAATAACTCAGTTCTTGTCTTTCTTGCTACCTTCCTCCCATATAGCGTTTTTTTTTTTTTCAATTGGCAATTTGGCACATTAAACTATTAAAATTAGGAAAATACTTATCGATATTAAAAACAAAAAATAAAACAAAATACACTATCGTCCGATGCATCGATCTTGTAGCAGGGTCCTTAAAATTATTATTAATCAAAATTGTTATATTTTGTATTTTTCAATAGTTTGAACGGTTAATGTAAGTGTGTAAACTAACAGTTTTGATACTTTAAATGGTGAATAAAAAGGGAATTATTTAAGGAGGCAATATGAGATTTTTTTTAATTATATAATGCTTTTAAATTTCATTAACAGTTTTGTTAGTCTAATGGCTCGTTTGAATATAATATTTCACAATATCTGTAAGTTGTCGTGAAATAGTTTATGAATAATAATGAAATATTTTGTAAATAATAATGAAATAGTTTGAATTAAAATATTTTATAAGATTTTTTAAAAAATAAAAATAAAAAGTTAAAAAAATATTATAAAATTAAAAAATTGTTTAAATATTATTTTTTAATATTATTTTTATTTTAAAATTTAAAAAAATTGTATTATTCTTTTTTAGAAGTTTGGAAAGTTGTATAGGGTTTTGTTTTTAGATAATGGTTAAATAATGATTAGATAAAAAAATTGAAATTAAAAAATATTTTGTATTTGAATAATGTTTGGAAATGAAATATTTGAAAATATTTAAGAATATTTGAGAATAACTCAATGTCCATACTAGCCCTAAATGCTTTTGGGGTTTAATGTGTGACTGCACCAATAGAATAGTTTTCAATAGCGGACGTCAATATTTGGTTTGTAAAGAAATTTTACAGAATAAAATTTACAAACTTATGTGACTAGTTATGGTGTATTAGATTGTAAAATTATTTTTATTATAAAGTAAATCTAAGATATCACATTTAGTTATATCAATTTGTGAAATTATTTCTATAAAATCTTTTTATTAATCAAGAAGGGCTAAGAAAGAAATTGATAGGATTCCATTGATAAAGACATCAATAGCAACACGTAGATTATGTCAAAGAGCACATCGAACTATCCTTAGTTTATAAGGTTAAATGGGTCCACTTGAATCATGGGATTGAAAGGAGGAATAATAAGGATTTTGGTGAAAAAGATGCTTGATTTGATACGAATATATATCCACCAATTACCACTTCTTTACTTTTCAAAGAGGACCGAGAGAATCACGTAGGTAAGCATATATAACTGTTTGGGAAAATAATTGTTTTAAGATATTTTAAAATTATTTCATTATTATTCATAAATTATTTAATATTATTCACTATTATTTCATTATTATTCACAAATCACTTGATATACTCTTAGTATCCAAATATAGCTTTTTAAAGATAAAATAAATAGATTTTACACTCTTAAATTTAATTGTATTGTTGCACTTTGAAATTCGTCCTCAATGTATAAGTAAGGGTGTAAATCGGTCTAGTCCAGTTCGGAGGATGGTCCATCATTTTTCCGGACCGAACCAATCACCCCTAGTGGACAGGACCGAAACATTAACTATCAATCCAATTGATTCATATCTGTCCGAGCCAATTTCAAATGGGAGCCTAATCATACAAACAATCACATCATTCTTAGGATAGGTTTGGAGGTTGAGATGAGAATTTTGTATTTTGTTTTAAAGTTTAAAATATTATTTTTTAGTTTTGAGATTTGAAAAAGTTAAATTGGAATTTAAAAAAGTTGTATTGGAATTTGAAAAAATTAAATTATTTATTATATTTTATATAAAAATTTGAAAAAATTATAATGATGAGATAAGATAAGATGAGGATTTTTTGTGAGATATGTTTTCCAAACCTATCCTAAAAGTATACAAAAATCTCCTGATGTGTATTTGCGGCCCAATAATATTAAAAAGTCCACAATATTTATAATTATTTTGAATAATACAATTATTTAATTTTATTTGTCCATTTTTTACTTAAAAGTAGCCTAAAAAAAGTTGTTCAAATTATCAAATTTGATAATTATATATTAGTTAACTGATATTAGTTAATAAATAATTATATATTTTATATTGTTAATAGTTATAGGTTAGATGAAAATGATATAATTCACTTATATAACTATTATATAAAATAATATATATAATTTATAAAAAGCTATTTAAAAATATATATTTGTAGTTCGGTTGGTCCGGTCCGGGGTAAAAAAAAACCCCACCCTGGGACCAGACTGAAACTGGCCAAACAAGTTTTCGATTCGGTCAAGTCAATTTTTCCGATCTGGACAGAAAATTTTACACCTTTAGGTATAAAAAAAAAAAAAAAAAAGTGTTATAGTCACAAAAGGAACTAAACAGTTTAAAACGACTTCATATGATACGTTAGATTTATTTTACAATAAAAATATCTTTATAATCTAATATATTACATCAAGTCACGTCAATTTATAAATTTATTTTTACAACATCTCTTTATAGCTATATCATTTATGATAAAAGAATTGACAATTTGCATTTTCTATTAACATCTATTCGTCAAGATTTTGCAACTTTACTTATTTTCATCTGACCATATTTTAACAAGTGAAAATTGTCTCTTCACAGTGGAAATGCATAAATGGGTGTGTAATTTTAGTGGTGATTTGTCCAAATATAATTCTAAATCAACAAAACTTACTTTGATTATGAAACCAATCTTCTAACTTATCCATCTTCATTGGCCTTTATAGATGGAGCATACGAACTTTAAACTTATGATCATAGGCTCGAGGCCTTTTCCATCAAGTGATACATTACATGGTGTATCATCAAAGCAATACAATCTTTTATAAGTAATATCATCCAAACTTTATATTAAATAAACACCTTATTATATGTAAATCAAATTATCTCTCTTAATATAAGATATGTGTCTTACTAGAAGGTATAACACGTCTATTTTAGACTCCGTTTGAGTAATGCAGGTATTCCATTTATATTTATTATTTTATCATTATTTTTTATCTATTTTTTGTTACTATTTATTATTATTTAATATTTTATCATTAATTTCTTATTTTTTGTTACTACTTTATTATTATTCATTGAATATTTAAAATCATCTCATTACCTACTCATTACCTAAATGTAATCTTAATTATTTAAGTTGAGGTTGGGTTTGGACATTGAACTAAGTTGAGTTGAAACGATAAAATATTATTATAATATTATTTTTTAATATTATTATTATTTTAAAATTAAAAAAAAATTAAATTATTTATTATATTTTATATTTAAATTTAAAAAAATTATAATAATAAATTAAGACGAATTAAATTTAGTTTAGAAAGGAAACAACAATTCAAACCTAAGATTAAACTTTAACTGCAAAGTGTACTTTTTTTCCAACCTTTTTTCCTGTGCAGGCGTGCAACAGTTGAATAATATATAAATATATATTTGTTTGTACCATCAACTTTCCATATGTAGCATCTTTGAAAAGATTGGTAGCAACCACAATATGCACTTCATAAGAAAAAATAAAAGAAATTAATGGCTTGTTTGTTTTAGAATTTTATGAATAATAATAAAATATCTTGAGTTAACATATATCATTAAATTTTAAGAAATGAAGGAGAATGAATTGAATAAAAATATTATAAAGTTTAAATTTTTTAATATAATTTTTATTTTAAAGTTTGTAAAAGTTGTATTAGTTTTTGTATTTGAACGATGATTAGGTAATGATTAGATAAAAAATTGAAGATCTGAAAATAAAAAATATTTTATATTTAAGTAATATTTAGAAATGAAATTATATGAAATTTTGAGAATTTTAAAAATTCCATGTCTCATCTTTGTGTCTAAATGAACCTTAACATTTGAGCTTTGCAAATAAATTAGATCATGCAGTTCACAAAAAAATAATCTTATTCAGAAGTTGAGAATTAGGGAGGAGATGGAGAATTGGCCTCGATAGAGACTTAAGATTTTTTTTTTTTTTTAATTGTAGAAACTTACTATAAATTAATTTGAAAGGTTCATTTGTTCAATTGTGGTTGTTTGGTAAGTGAAAGAAGACCGACTCAAGGGTAAAATAAAATGATAAATTCACCTTCAACCATGATATTTGGTTGCATGCGCATTGTTTATTCAGATTAATTAGCTGTAAAACTCTATCATGAAATAAAAAAGCACAATGTTTTCCCGTGCTTAATGTGTTAACCTTTCCTCTACCTTGTTTGTTTTCATAACTCATTTCAACTTATTTCATTTTATTTAATAATTACAATTTTATCAAATTTTCATACAAAATAAAAAAAAATCAACTTTTTCAAATTCATAAACAAAAATAATATTACAAATATATATTTATATAATATTTTATTCAGCTTTTAACTTTAATATCAACTCATCTCATTTCATATCATTTCATCTCATCTATAAAAACAAATGAGGGCCTATGTTTGGATACTGAAATGACAGTGTAAATTTTGTAGGCAAGTTGTATAATTTTGTAGTACTATAAAAGCTCTCTCTCATTTCTCACTGAAATGAATAAATTTTTGGAAGGTGGACATAGTTGTGCATGCAAAGATAGAGAGGCACCAACTGGGGAAAGCAACCTTTTCTTGTATGTACAATATTTTACCAAAACAACAGCTAGCCGTTTTTTAAGACGAAAGCGATGTGTGTGGAACTTTGGTTTAAAAACAACATTGACATATCTAATAGGGCTCTATCCTCAAATCAGATTCAAAGGAATATGTCCCATTCTCCATGTGGTAGGGATTTTTTAAATCATTTTCCATTGAATAATGATACATGTATAATTATTTTTACAACCTTTTATATAACTATGTTTTAAAATGAAAGTATTGATGTAAAGTGACGTTACTTTTATAAATTATTTTACAAAAATAACATTCATTTAAAACATAATTATATAAAAGATTGTAAAAATGATTGTATGTTTATCATTTTTATTTTCCATCGGCATGTTCAAACTAGGTTAATTCTAGAGCTAGGTATATTTTAAACTTCCAAATTACCATCCCCTTTCAAATGTGCATTGCAAAATTATAAATCTTATAACATTATATCTTCAAACTATCGATAAATTGAAAGTATAAGCATGTTAAGATCTAAAGCTTGAACAGATTAAAATAAATGACATGATACAATCACAAAATTACTGATCATAATGAAAGGGTATATAGTTTAAAGTTTTAGTAGTTAGATGATATTGTTGTGTGGGTTCCCTCCTATATGGAGGATCCATGTGGGTTAATGCCCACATGGAGAGAGGGTTTAGGCACAGTTTAATTAGGTTTATTAAAATTTAAGTGCTGCTGCTTCTATTAACAAAAAAGAGAGTGTAAAAAAAAATAAAGAGGAGAAAAACGTGTGAGAGATTGGGGAGGGGAAGAGACAACCAAAAAAGGACAATTCGTTCAGTTTCAATTAGACGCTTTGATCGGAGTTTTCTGTGGTCCGATTGAGTTGAAATTTTGCAGTTATACTCACAACTCAAGGTTATATAATCTGAACGGTAGAGATCAGGTTTGGAGCATTATTTATGGTGTTCGAGATCGCAAACAAGAACGCAGCTCTTTGGTGAAATCTCTTCTATCACACTGTTTGGTTGCCAAGAAAGTATTTTCTTGAGATTATTGTTGATTGTATGCCTCTAGTGTTATCTAGAGAGAACATTTATGTACACATTATTATTAATAGTGAAAGGTTTAACTGGACTAGGTCCCGTAATGTTTCCCTTTGCATTAAAGAGTTTTCCACGTAAAACATTCTTGGCTATTTGAGTGTATATGATTTTATTTTAAATTACTCTCTATTAAATTACTTCATAACAGATTCATCCAAAGTATGAGAGAATTATTTT
This sequence comes from Cyclocarya paliurus, assembly GCA_029856935.1. Taxonomy (NCBI): domain Eukaryota; kingdom Viridiplantae; phylum Streptophyta; class Magnoliopsida; order Fagales; family Juglandaceae; genus Cyclocarya; species Cyclocarya paliurus. The sequence goes on from CM056958.1 coordinate 6,614,226, forward strand.
CGCTGTTATTTTCACTGTCTGTGGAGTGTGATGTTGAAACTAAAAAAAGATTTGAGTGTATCTTTTATAATACACTATTAAATTATGTATTTTACTAAGTTTATTTTTCATTGTATTAAACAAAATATGGATTATAATTTAAACTATTAAATTGAAATATGTCTCTCAAACATTTGAGAAGCATTTATATGATAGAGTTAATTATCTTATTAAAAAACTAGGTCTAACTTATATGCTCAAAAGTCAAAAGACACATTATAATTTTATATTCTAGAAAAAGTTTGTAGTTATTAATTACTTATTGCTTAATCATGTATTTTTGGTGCTTAAATAATTTTTTTATGATAAGTAAATAATTAAAACATCGAAAAAATGATGTAAATATAATTATATGTAAAATAAAATGATGTAAATATAATTATATGTAAAATAATTGCATTTTATTTACTTATCATAAAAAACATAATTATCTGTTAAATTATTGTCCCTTTCACTTTTTTGGACTAGTAGATGATTTAAAAAAACAAAATTTAAAATTCCTAAATTCATTTTATTTAATTTCTCGGGGCTTATTAAGTTGTACTTAAAACATTTAATTAATTAAGTGAGTGAAAATACCGGCAAATAAATTATAAAAATATATATATTTTTAATAACATATTTTAGAATGAGTGAATCAATAAATAGAATAGAAATTACTTGATTATTTTTTTTTTGAGGAAAAATTACATGATTATTAGATCCATCCATATCATTCAATAAAGAATGAGTAAATAATGATCTATAGACACATTTTTTTTTTATATAGTAGATCTATAGACACAATGTTCCATGTATGCATGGGTCAACTAGTGTCTAGTACACCATGTTAGAGCCTTCACATCCTATTTTAAAAAAAATTATCTGCATTTTAGATAATAAATACAATTTTTTCCATGTTAGCAAAGATAAATGATTTTTACAAGCTCTAAATAGATAAATTTCGCACAAGCCTTTGTAAAAAGTGGATCCCACCTTGAAAATATATAAAAAAAAATTATTTTTTATAGAATCCATTTTTTACAAAAAGCCTATGTGAAGCTTATCTATTTGAGGCTTATTTTTATTATTACTCTTTAACAAATCAGTATACATCTTATTTTTTAAATATTTGTTTGCATAGCCAAAAATAAATTTGGAATTTTTCTTTGAACTTTTAATTTATGAAAATTTTTATAAAAAAATATTTTAATTATTAATTAATTATTTAATGTCATGTGAAAAAATATTAAGAAGAAAATGACATAGCCACTATAATTTAAGAGAGCCTAAATTATATTTTTCTTAGAAAAGGTAGTGGGCCTGATTATTTGGGCCCGAAAAGTTTGTGTCCAATCCAATAAGACCATCAGTTTTGTTTAGGCGTGCATTATGATATTCTATCTGCTCTGGTGGGTTTTGCGGAGGTTTTGGGTTTGCTGGCGAGTGAGAGAAGCAACAAAAATGGCAGCTTCCATGGCTGCTGGAAGATGTACTCTAGTGCGTGCCATGTGCAGAGCATCCAAAATTTCTTGTTGTTCTTCAGCGACAAGAAGATTTTCGATACCACCGAGTCCGTTCAATTTCGTGCCTCGTCGGACCCCATTTTCCCCTCATCATCCTTCTCCAAGGTACTACTCGCTCTTCTACATCTTCTTATTCTTATCATTAATCTCTCTCTCTCTCTCTCTCTCTCTCTGTAATTCTCTAATTTGATGCTCATAGCTAATTCCCGTTTTAATATCGACTGGCTTGAAAAGATTGGTCCGACGAGAACTGAGCTCTCTTCTGCCCATCCACTCTGCAATCGCTTCGGCTTGCCTTGTGTCCAAACTCCCTAGCGAAGCCAGCACCTCCACCGAAGGTATCTCCCTCTGTGTGTGGAGCTACTTAGAAATTTTTCGTTTTATTTTTCGGCTGGCAATTTTAGGAAAACCTTATCACGCACGTATGCATGGTTGTCATATAATTTCATTTTTAACTCGTACTAGTAAGCATGTGGCTGCTGTCCGACTTTTTTGAGTGGGCAGGCAGAGTTCTGTACAATTTTGGTGGTGGGTATTTTTGTGCAACCCGATCTTACCTTGAATGCTGATTACCATTCATGATTGAAGATTTGAGTTGTTTCTGGTAAAGAAGTTAGGGATTAACCAAAATAAACGGATTCATCTTTCCCAACTAAACCTGTAGAGTTCAGTAAGATGCATCCTGAGGAGATGGACAATAAAAATGACTATTTTCTTGAGCAAGCAGATTATATGCATACATGACAATCTAATTTGTTTCACTAGGAGATAACATAGCAGTGGGTGACACCGTATGCCAGATAAATTTAAACAATGAACATGCCATATAAATTTATGGGATCTTCTTAGTGTAGCTGTATGCAAACCATTTCTAAGGTTGCGTTGGATTCCAATGAAAGAAAAGAGAACGCAGCATCTTTTCAAATGTTTTTTCGGTTTTATAAATTAAAAGTTAAGGCATAAGTAATCTGAATTACAGTGTGAGCTTCAATTGAATTGAAGTTTATTGTCTTGAACAATGTTAGATCCATGATTTTCCTTCTTTCACCCATCATTGTTATGTTATAAGGATTAATGTTTTGTAGGGAGAGACGGAGTTCGAATTTCCTTATTTGAAGTTTTGCTATGCAGCATTTTTTGAACAGGAACAAAGATAAAAGGGTAGAAACTAGGAACTACTTAACAGCGTAAAAAAGTTTTGAGGGTTAAAAAAGAAAAAATAGACTTTCATTTCACCTTAGTCTCTCTGCCCATTCAAATGGAAACTATATATGCAGCATCAAGCTTGTTTATCGGTCGAAAATTCTTGTATTTTTAGGATTATTGAAAGGTTGTTGATTGCTACTATTTGAAGCAAAGTTGTAAGTCATTTTTTCCCTCTCCTGATGACAGGTAGATTTGTGAGCTATCTCAGTCCCATCTAGTACTGAATGGACGGCAAGATCAAGGGGTTTGTTCAAAATTTATCATTGGCTGATTATTTCCTTTCAGAAGTTGGAGCTGAGGTCTTCCAGGCTTGATTGCTGAAGATGCTTTTGAACTCTTATAGTAAATAGCGACTGTCGAACTATTTCCTGAAATTATCCTAGTTTTTTATAGCACTATGGCTATGATGGTAATGATTGAAATATATAGAACCATTAGAAATTGTCTCTCTTGCGGTGTACTTTTTGGAAGGGAATAAATACAAGTCCTCTTTTGGTTTTCAAAAACTAATTTTTTTTTTGATAACCGTGGGTGTCCAAGCCAGCTTGCGCGCACTTTCAAAAACTATTTGAAAACTGATTTAGGTGGAATATGCTAAATATGCTGTTTATAGTTGCACAATTGGCTGATGTTGGATCCACATTGCTTTCCGTAGTTGAAATAAGGATATTTTCTCTTCTTATAAAAAAAAATAAGGATATTTTCTCTTAACACAAAAATATTGTTTGAACTTTGTCTAGAAATATAAATGTACTTGATTCATTGTGAAATTCAGTTTTATTAACATTACTCACTTGATCATGACAAATAACCTGGTAGAAGATACTTACATATATATATATATATATATAAACTGGTGGAAGACTTGAGAGAATCTTAATATCTAGTTACAGGTCAAGACGGATTGGAGGTTCCTGTATGACTGTCTATACAAGGAAAACTGTAAAACAAGTTGAATAGATAATTTTAGATGTCCTCTTGAGAATGATTGTGTTTTTTTGACGGGTTCTAGTGATGATTCTTTGAAGATTTATTGGTTGTATCAATGTGCTTTTGAACCTAAGTGTCCACCAAACTGTATGCAGATTTATTGTTTATAGAAACACCCATTTCTCCCCATAAAAAGGCCTAATAGGAGGAGTGAGGTAATTCCTTATAAAGACCAGGATGAGTTTGTTCCTAAGCTGTGTGGGACTTCTCAATACGCCTCCTCACGTGTTGGCTGGTATTTCAAGTACCATCATTGTGGGTAGGTCGCATGAGTTCATCATCGGTCATAGGTTAGCCTGCTCTGATACCATATAGAAACACCTATTTCTCCCTATAAAAAGCTTAATAGGAGGAGTGAGGTAACTCTTTATAAAGACCTGGATGAGTTTGTTCTCAAGTCGTGTGAGACTTCTCAATATTGTTCAATCAGACTTATTGGGTTGTTGTTCTGGTTTTGTGCTTGAGACATTGCTTTTTTGAAATGGCTGGCTAGTTATCAGGAAAGTGTTTACAAACTGCTCTTTTGCTTGTTACAAATAATATTCATAATTCGGGTTGTATGCTCTATACAAAAGAATTAGGATAGATAACGAATTGGCAATGACATTATCTTCAGTTTGCTCCTTCGCAAGTTAAAACGAATTGAAGCAGCCTGACAGTATTGGGAATGAGGAGAGCCCCTTCACCATGATTGGAGCATCAATGAGATCGTGGTTGAGATCGTTTGCGTTTGCGCAAAGGTACAAAATGCTAGTTTTTTTTATTTTTTTCATGGGCAAGATGGCCCATGAAATAAAAGTAAATTACAAATATCATGGAGTTTGAATGAGAGATGTTGGATGAATAGATGGAAGACGATGGTTGGTATAAAGATATTGTGAAACCACCATTGTCCCAAAAGTTTAAATTGATAGGAAGAGGTAATAGATTTAATCATTTCTATTTATACTCAACTCTCCCTCATGTTTGGATTTTAATTAAATGGAGTAGATTATAGATTAGTTAGGGTTTGAACCAGTGTTTTTAATTTTGTACCGTACCGGCCGGTATTTTCCGTACTGGCCACCGGTCTGGTACAGATATATTGGGTGTTTTGTACCGGCTGAAATATCGGCCAATACGGTCGGTACCGGCCGATATTTCGGCCTGTACTGGTTTGTGTACCAGTCTGTATCGGCCGATATTTCAGCCCTTAATTTTATTTTTTTCATTTTTTCAAACTACAAGCTCATTTTTTTACTCCCAATTCAATTAGACTATTTATAATTTATATATCTATATATTTATATATAACTTATTCATATATAGATTATTATTTTGAAATATAATTTATATATATAATTTATTCATATATCGACTATCCTGAAACGGTACACGAAACGGTACCGGTACCGAAATATTTCGTTCTAGTGCCTTGACCGGTATGACATCCGGTATGGTATTCAAAACATTGGTTTGAACTCAAGATCTCTATTCTGATATCATGTAAAATTATCATTTGTTCCAAAAGTTTAAGATGATGAGAAGAGGTAGATAGATTTAATCATTTATATTTATCTGAACAAATACATCTGATAATGTTGATGGCTACAGTCTTTCTAGTGAGGATATGCACAATAAAGTTGGTATTTCTACAAATTATTATGCTTTCTCGTGATTTTAAGCCTTTGAAAACCCAATGAATATCGTAAAAGTTATGCACTTCTCATATGGGGACGTTACCTCTGTGGTAGAAACGTATTTTTAACGAGGGAAAAGGGTAGGTGGGGGCAATTGGAGGTGGTCTACCTACCTGGGCGTGACCATAGTAGCATTTTACTCACTGCAAACTAGACAAGAGGGGTTTAAATTATGAGAAGCTGCATGTGCTCCATTGCAAACTCGACACGATGAGAATATGCATTCGCTCCCTTAAGTCGGGTTTGTGCTATAGTCTAAACCCTAGCACCATTAAAGAATTCAATTGATCTTTAGGCGACTAATATTAATAATCTAAGGCGAACCAATATTCAAATTAAATCCATGATCTAATCTATGTCAAACCTCATGGAGTAACTCAAGAACTATTGAGTTCCTACCTTCTATGTGATAAAAGCAACTTAGTAAGATGAATGCCTCTAGTTACATAAACGGTAGGAAAGAAATTGCTAGCTAGGGTTTTTTTTGTCAAGTCTTTGTTTTTTGGTTTGCAAAAGATATAGATGCATTTTGTATTGAGAAATACTTTAAGTGGTACGTTAGATTATAAATGCATAAATTGACTTGACTTGATGTGGTACGTTAGATTATAAAATTATTTTTCTTATTAAGTAGATTTAATATATTATATGAAACCATACCAGTAATTTGTAGGCTTACTTTTATAGTTGTAGCACTTCTTTATTTTATTTATGTGCCGATGGAGTTTCAAATCCTTCACCTCATGGATGTTCTGAAGACTTGTATGTTAAGAAACAATACCATACAAATTAATAGATGTAAAACAATAAAATATATAAATTCATCTTTTAATAAAAATAATGACAAAAAGTCAGAAATAGTTTCCTTCTTTATTATTTTTCTATACTTACTGGATGTGGAAAAGGTCCACTACCCACGGGAAAAGGGAAAATACTATTGCATTAAAACAAATAATGCAAAACAAAAGAGACAGAGAACCTATATAAATTTCCTTTGGTTTATTGGCTTTCATCGGCGGGTTCTTCTGATAACGTAGCATATCTTTTGAATGAAAGTGAAAGGAGATTCTCTGTTTCCTGAAAGACCTTTTCTCTTTCAGCAAAAGATGATATCTAGATATTTGATCCTATTAAAAGTTACAGAGGAGGAGAATCCGCCAACCATTGTTGATTCAATTATTACACGGCAAGAAAATGATTAGGGGAAAAATTAGGTTTGGCTTTTGTTTGGTGTAGATGGTGATTTGCTCAAAAACCCAGTCCATTTAATTTAGAACCTATATACTTTTATAAACTATATGCAAAAATAATTGTACTTAGCCTATGGTATGGAATGATTTTCTCTATTTGGGTCCCTGAAAATTCTCATATAAATTTTGGTCTATTGAATTGTTTTATTTTGATCGATTCTTATAAACCTCAGATGATGTGAGTTGATTTTATATTTGTATTTCTCGAAATTTTAGATTTGATTAATGGCTTGTACATGTATTTATTATTGATGTTCTCTTTAATTCAAACTTTGATTTTGATTTTGCTTATGTTTTGAATTAAAGTTTTTAAAGAGAAACTAGATCATAATTTCATCTTGAAAAAATAAGATATTCTTCCTGAAAAATGTAAGATATTATCCCCAGCTTACTCTTTTATTTTTGGATGATTCAAGATGAGACCATGTACTATACGTCTCAACCCCATTAAGCCCTATCAGATGAGAGAAGCTTTGGATTTGTCTGTCTAACAAGTAGGTTTCAGTCCCATATTCTTGACAAGCTAAGAGGTAATCACCTTTGTGACGATTGAATAGAGAAATCTTGTGGTGGATTGTTGCACGTTTAAACCCATCCTGGAGTATATTTGTGTAGAGAAAATGCTAGTTTGACTCTCCACTTTGCCCACTCAATTTGACCACTTGTATATTAAATTTTTTTTTTACTTAGTGATTAAGAAAGTGATTTTTAATGTATTAGTGTATTTTTTTTTATTTTTTAAAAATATTTAAATATGTTAAAAAAATCTAAAAAGAAAAATGAGAAAAAAATAAAAATACAAATTTTGTCTATCGGTCAAAGTGAGCGGGCTACTCTGGGCGGCAGAGTAGCCCGACTCATTTGTGTAGAGAAGTATTAGATCTACGCAATGATCTTATAAAATCGTATTTATAAAATTATATAGTTTAATGTATTACGTTAAGTCTACTTTATAATAATATATATATATTTTAAATGAAATGTATTTACTAAGCTCCCTCCACCTTGAGGCGGGGGTGCTGGTAATATGCAGAGTGAAAAACCATTAATTGTCGAGTTTTGCATAGACGTTAACGTTGCTTAAAATGATACGTTAGTTCGGAGAGATTTTTTAGACAAGATTTTGCAAGTAAAATAAACTCACTCTAGTCATGTGATTTTCTGTGTTGACTCACAAATTTGTACATATATCTAGAGCCAAGGAAAGGGTCTTAATTTATAATTTGGTTTGTGTTTGTCTATTTAATAATTAATGGTGGAAAGTGGAACTGAAATCATTTGCTGCACTTCTAAACCAAAATAGAAAAATATGATCCAATGGTAACTCCATGTGGATGACAGAACCGAAATATTAAAGATTTATAAATTGTAGATTGTCAACGTAAGACACTCTCCGACAAAAGATATGTATCGGAGTAAGCAAGATCATTCACACATGACACTGGAATTTCAAGTGTCGTTTTCATCAATTAATTTGAGTTTTTTCTGTTAACAAAGAAAATCAATTGCATGCTAATTTCCAAGAAACAAAATCCAACACTCTTTCATTTTTCTATTTATTTTATGTATACTAGGTCAAAGCAATGTGCAAAGCACATTTGCCTAGTTAGATCAAATAGTTGTTTTATAAAAATAATATATTTTTTTACAAAATTTGTAAAAATAGTTGATCACATATATAGCTTAGAAGACATTGCTTTAACTTTTATACAAGTAATATAATTACTAGAATATTATCAAGGAACTTTAACAAACAAATTAACTACTACGATTAGTATTTTAACAAGATGATTATGTTTAATGGCATGGTTTGGGCCAAATGGGATTTATTTCCCATTTTTCCTATATATTTAGGCTTTGTATTATATTTTGCTGGATGAATGTATAACTTTGTTGAGGATATTTCACTGTTGTGGTTATATTTATAAAATTCTAGTACTTATGATTACTAAGTTGTGAAATTTATTGGACCTTTCTTTGTCGAGCTGGACTTGTTTTAGTGTAATTTATTCTCTTTTGGGCCCAGTCCATTCAGATTTGAAGCCAAGCCCGTAGCTTGCAGTCCAGTCCTCCCTTTCTCTCTAAACGGCGCCGTTTTGGCCATAGCCCTTAGGGCTTTATTTCTTTTACTCCAGCGCGCCGTCCGCTACTGCTTCTTCTTCTCTGGTTTCATATTTCTTCAGAAAACTTCTCCACATGCTAAAGAGAAATAAAACTTGTGAGGTGAACATAAATTCAACCAAAGAGCATAATTAAATAGAGAGAGAAAACTCGATCCCACCTGAAAGGAAGATTCTTGCGATCCATTATCCAATTTAGAGGCGGAAGCGACGCAGAGATTTTGTGTATTAATGGAGATTGAATTTCTGGGGAGCGAAAAAGATTCGTTGAGGGAAATGAAGTTCCAAGATTTGGGTCGGAGATGAAAGGACGAAGAGCTGATAGAGCGGAGGGATGGTTGGAAAACTGAGGAGTGAGAAGCGGGTTTGATCGTCGATGAGTAGCAGTAAGAGAACATGGTGGAAGTTGTCATGGATTTCTCTGAGCGACTCCACAAATTTGTCGATAGTTTTGTAATTGTGCTCCTTGGGATTTTCTCCAAGCGACCCAACAAATCTTTCTTCAGTTTCATCTTTCATCTTTCTAGGTGTCGACGATACCTATGAGGTGCACCGTGTTTCTTATATGCCATATCTATCTTGTAGCAGCATGGTTTTTGTAATATGAAAGTCTATATCTATATCTTTGTGGGGATTTCTTGCTTTCTATCTCTTATTACCATGTTCTTCTCTGTGAGACCGCGCGCCAAGGATGTGCGTGCAAGTGTGCAATTGAAAGAACTGCTGTGTTGGGTCAAAGTTAATGGGGAAAACAATGCTTAAATACTTGATGTTAACTTTAACAGAAAAAAAGAGAAAAAAACGTTAAACTAACCATTTCTGTTAGATAGCCACTTTATATATATAAAGATATAATAAAGCATTTGATTTGGTAGATCATTTATTTGTTGTATTATTATTATTATTATTAATCACAAATTCACAATTGCTACCGATTATTCTTTTATGGAGTAGGTTTTATTGAAGCTACACAAGGAAACCTCTCTAATGGCTAACAAAATTCCTACATGGCAACTAAACCACCAGAACAAATGCCCACTGCCCGATGGCTACTAGCACAACAAATCTGGAAATTCTTTTATTCTCCTTCTATATTTGTATGAGAAAATCTCTTTTTTGTAACATTACAATTCTCTGTTATTTTTCCAACGACCCGTATATATTGAAAGACTCTCAATGGACTCTCACGATGTGAGAGATTTTTTCACAAACACATAGAGTGCAAATCTTGTTATGGTATCAAGAGCCTTGTGAGAGCAAGATAGTCTTACTCCTCCCATGGCTTCCATCTCACTCTATATGAACAACTTCGTAACACTGCGATTGACACGGGGTGTGACGCCCCGACTCCCACGTACAAAACAATACAGGAATCATGACGTCATGATGATGACAACACAATCACGCATCCCAAAGACAAGTGTCAAGTGTGTGCAACAAATGAACAGTGCACAAAAGATACGCAGCGGATAATAAATAAGTCAACAATTACCAGAATTTTAGTTTAATACAAATAACCAAATACAAAAAGTTTAAAAGCATAAACCAAATGTCCCAAAATAATATAAGAGCTGAAAAACATAAACCCGAGTAATCTTAGATCACTCCTCCGGCGGAATCAAATTCTTAGGCTCGGCATCAGCATCATCATCAACAAAATCTGCAGTACTATTAAATAGTACCATATGTAAGTTATAACCCAACCAATCCTGAAATAAAAACACATTTAATGCAATCAACCATGCATGCATATGATGTGCTATGCATGAAATCCAAAAATATCATTTTTGCCGAAAATATATATTTTTTCAACACAAGTCAAAATTCCATTTTGGCCCAAAAACATATCCAATAAAACATTTCCACAATTTTTCTAGAAAATGGCCCAAAGCAAATATCCATCATTTTTCCAGAAAATGACTCACACAAAATCCATATCCAACACACGCTATTTTCTCAGAAAACAGCCATTTCCATTTATCCATTAATCCATATGCATCATGGTCTTCCCTAGGGACCATCTGCACATCCTGGCTGCATAACGAGCGATATCCAGTTCCGCACCCAGTGCGTTCGTGACCAGGCATCCTCTAGCCCCAGCCAGCAGAAGGGCCATGGAGTCGGCAAGTAACTCGTCCGATCCCGTTGTCGCCCAGCAACAACCTAGGGGATGTCACTCAGTATATTCCGCTCCTGAGTGACCAGATGAGCTCCACCGAGATAATGCCTCATCTCAGCTTGGGGTCATGATACACACGCACCCAAAATACATTCTACACATGAAAACTCAGTTTTCAAATATTCACATGAACATGAATACAATTACACGAAAACCCATTTTTCAATTTACAAACATGATCATGCGTGCAATCTGCAATGAACCAGACATAACCTTAATAGCCAACAACCAACCAAATCACAATATAACCAACACACAAATACTCCGTCCTCAAATCCATCCACCCTCGTACTCCTCGGACTCAGTACGGAAATCAACCAGAACATAGTGAAATCAGTTAGTGCAAAAATATATTTAAATCTCAAAAGATGTTTAGAAAAATACTTACAACATTATATAATAATTTTCGGAGGATCACGGAAGCACTAGAAGCCACAAAACAGCAATCGAACAGTGTAAAAATACACTGGTCGTGGGTCTCAAAAATTCACTTTTGAAAGAGGTCAAACCAAGACTTAAAATTGATAGGGTAGGGCCTAGGAAGGTCGGTGAAACTAATGGTGGTGGCCGTTGGTCGTGGGTGGCGGCAGGAATGGGCGGTTTAAGGCCAAAAAGAGCAAAACAGAGATGAGATTAATGCGGTTTCACCGGTGACGGATCGGGGCCTGGATTGGGTCCAATAGGTTGCTGGGAAGTAGAGGAAGATGTGGTGAAGAAATGGTGGCCGGACGGTGGCGCTGGAACGAAGAGAAGGCTGCGGCTTCTGACGGGGCGTGCGGCCAAACGGCGGCGTTAGCCGGCCTGAGATCGGAGGGGTTGGGTCGCCAGTCAGTGAGGAAGCTTTTGGGCCGGACGGTGAGGTACACGGCGGCGGGTGGGAGGAGGAAACCAATTCGCACGGGGAGAGAGAAAGAAACGGGAGAGAGAGAGGTCGAGCGGGAGAAACCGAAAGAGAAAGAAAGAAAAGAAAGAAAAGAAAAAGAAGAGAAAAAGAAAAGATGGAAGAAAAGAAATGAGATTCAATCCTCATAACTGGGGTCCCAAAAATGATCCAACGAAAAAGATTTTAAAACTGCAAGCTAAATAAAATAATTCAAATGCAGTGAAAAGCTCAATTAAAACAATAATTAAAAATTAATTTTCACAACTTAAAATATTATAAAATAATATTTCAAAACTCCCTTAATTTTAAAACAAGAGAATAAATCTTGAAATTAATTAAAATAATTCTTCATGAAAAAAATACACTAAAATATGAGGTGTTATATGGGGAATTACCCCTTGTGGAGGGAGCAAATCCTGGCCATGGCTGAGAGCCAAGACCTTATGGACCACCTCACGAATCCAGCCCCCCCACCACATACCGATGATCCTATCGACAACACCACTAGAGAGCAGAGTGAAATATACCTCCAATGGCGCAAATGTGATCGTTTCCTCCGTGGTTGGATTATCGGCTTAGTTGTCGGCCTAGATACGGCACACCAGGTATGGCAAGCCCTTCAAGAGGCCTACGCTCTAAACTCCCAAGAGAGGGAGTTCCGCTGACTTAACATGTATCCTACATGAGGAAAGACACATCAACATCCCTGGCTGAACACCTTTAAAATTTCAAGGTAGTGTGCAAACGCCTGTCGGTGAGTGATAAGATGCGGGTCTTCTCTCTTCTCAATAGCCTCAGTCCGAAGTATGAAAATTTCACCACAACCATGTTGAAACCCCCCATGTTGACGTATGGAGAACTGGTGCCCCTGCTCCGAGGATTCGAGTTGCACGAGTCACTCTCTCCCCATCCTGTGGTGTTCTATGGACAAAAGGGCTCTCATGCTTTTTCCAAGGGTTAACAAAATCGTATGCACCATAAGGCTTTTTCTTCTAAGGGACATGGCTTCTCACAAGCTAGCCACGCCCCATGGCCCAACGTTACTTCTAAAGTTCCTATTGGAGGTCCACCAAATCAAAATCAGACGGCTGCCCGTGACCCATCTCATTTCGAGAGGTGTCAAATTTGTGAAAAAAAAAGACATATCGCTTTAAAATGTTGGCATCGGTTTAATCACAATCTCCAACCTGATGATATCCCGCAAGGCTTAGCTGCCATGACTCTCCATAATCTATCTCACGACACCAAATGGACAGCCGACATGGGTGCCTTTGCTCATATGACAGGTAACTCATGTATACTTAATAACCTTCGCCGCTACCTTGGCAATGATGCAATAATTATTAGTGATGGTTGCCTTCATGAAATTACACATATAGGTGACACTTTTATTGGTACTGGTACTTCTTATATTATGCTTAAAGATGTTTTGCTTGTCCCAGATTTAGCAAAAACATCTTTTGTCTATTAGTCAATTAACTTTTGATTATCTTTATGCTTATGAATTTTATGGTGTTGGTTTCTATATTAAGGAATGGGCGACCAACCACACACTGCTGACCGGACATCACAAGGGTAATCTCTATATTTTGACCTCACCCACCGAAGCACACTTCTCCACCCATTTTCGATCGATCACTGAAGAACTGTGACATCAATGACTGGGGCATCCGCAAGCCTCTACACTTCATGTTCTATGTTCTAAGGGCCTTATTCAAATTTTAGGCAAAAATAAAGGTGCCTCTCTCTATGAGTGTTGCCAATTATGAAAAATGAGCAAACTCCCATTTTTACCTTCTAATAGCTCAAATCTCGGTATTTTTGATAAACTTTATTGCGATTTATGGGGTCTTGCACCTGTTCAATCTATTGGCAAATTTCAGTTCTATGCTTGTATTGTTGATGCATTTTTCAAATATATGTGGTTTATTCCTTTGAGAAAAAATTTGATTGTTTTAATGCGTTCTTAATTTTGAAAAATTTGTTGATTGTCAATTTAATAAGAAAATCAAAGTTTTTCAATCTGATGGTGGCGGTGAATTCACCAGCAATGAATTTAATTTGCATCTTCAACAGCAAGGTATTCTTCATCAATACTCTTGTCTGCATTCACCCGAATAAAATGGTTCAGTGGAATGAAGTCATCGCACCATCTGTGAGCTAGGTGTGATTATGCACTTTCATAGTGGCATACCCAAACAATTTTGGGTTGAAGCTTTTTCCATTGCCGTTTTCTTAATTAATCGGCTACCTTCAACATCCATCGAACTTCAATCCCCATTTTATTTACTTTATGGAAACTATCCCAATTATACCTCCCTAAGATTTTTTGGCTTAAAATGTTACCCCTACACTTGGTACACCAAGCATAATAGATTTGACCCTAAAACACTACCATGCATTTTTCTAGGCTACAGTGATAAACACCAAGGGTATCAATGCTATCATCCACCCTTGTGCAAGTCATTTATTTCTCAGCACGTTGTTTTTTTATGAAACTAATTTTCCTTTCAAACAACCCGGTAACCTCCATCTACCCTCTTCTGATAGTCAAGTTTTATCAACTTTCATTGAATGATGCTCACCTATGACTAATGCTGTGGATATACCTAGTGCAGCTTCTTTGCAGGTACCACCTCTACCGGTCCCCTCAACATCCACAACTATTGGTTCTGTTCCCTTTCCCTCGTTGGCTCCCGACAATGAGACATTCTCCCACCCTAACCTCACTATACCTTTACCTCACAATGAACCCCTTCCCACCCCTTTGTTTTCTCCATCACATACCTCTCCTCCTCCTCAATCCCTTACCTCTCATCCTATGGTAACTTGTGCAAAATTTGGGACTCAAAAACCTAATCCTAAATACGTCAATCTCCAAACTCTTCTTGACCTACCCAAAGAGCCTAAAATCGTTCACTATGCACTAAATCATGCCTGGTGGTCTAAGGCAATGCATGACGAATTACAAGCCCTTCATGCCAACAATACTTGGACCCTTGTTTCTAGAACCCCAAATATGCAAGTTGTTGGATGCAAATGGGTCTTTAAGACCAAACTCAAGGCGGGCAACACTCTTGACTGCCTGAAAGCTCGACTTGTCGCAAAAGGTTTTCATCAAGTCGATGGTGTTGATTACAATGAAACTTTCTCCCCGATTATCAAACCTAGCACCATTCGGATCGTCATCAACATAACACTCATTAATCACTGGGACATTTGCCAATTTGATGTAAAAAATGCGTTCCTTCATAGGGACCTCAAGGAGCCTGTCTTCATGGAACAACCTCCAGATTTTATCGATTCTAATTTTTCTTCATATGTTTGCAAGTTGAATAAAACATTATATGGTTTAAAACAAGCTCCTCGTGCATAGTATGATAAATTTAGTACTTTTCTCATTTCTTATGGGTTTAAGTGTAGTATGGCATATCCCTCCCTTTTTATATATCATTCCTCTTGTGGTATGTTTGTCTTATTATTATACGTTGATGATATTCTCTTAACAGGTTCTAACCATGTTCTCTTACATGAATTTATGTGTACCGTTGGTACCCAATTTGCTATGAAAGATCTTGGTCCATTGCATTATTTCTTAGGCATACAGTTTCATCGTACTTCTGATGGGCTCATTCTCTCCCAAACTAAGTATGCTCTTGACATTCTCGAACGTGCACAAATGTAGGACTGCAAACCCATGTGTACACCTATGATGGCCTAGACGAAAGGACTCATTAGTGATGTTCCTTTTCATTATCCTTCGCACTACCATAACATTGTTGGTGCTCTCCAATATCTCACACTTTCATGGCTCGAGCTAGTCTATAGTGTCAATTTTGTCTCACAATTTATGCATGCACCAACACTTTCTCACTATAAAATGGTAAAACACATTCTTTGCTACTTACAAGTTACATGGCACCGTTGAACTTGGTATCCATTTTAGTTCCCAATCTACACTTGATCTTTGTGTCTTTTCCAATGCAGATTGGGTAGGTTGTCCTCAAACACGATACTCCACAATTGGATATTGCATTTTCCTGGGAAGCAACTGCAGCTCGTGGTCTGCCAAGAAACAACAGACTGTGTCTCGTTCAAGCTCTAAAGCTGAATACCGCGCCATGGCTCATACAGCTACTGAACTTACATGGATTTCATTCATTCTACGCGATCTTGGTGTTCATCTTTCGTCTCCGCCACTTCTCTTTTGTGACAACCTTAGTGCTCTCTATATGATTGCTAACCCGACTCTCATGGTGTGCGAGATTTTTTCACAGACACCAAGAGTGCAAATCTTGTTAGGTTTGACCAGGTTAGAACGGTCACAATTTCTCACACTTCGAATTTTCTTTCCCTTTTTTTTTGTGTGACTTTGGAGTTATGTACTCCACCTTTGTAACAAATGAAAGGTGTGAGTGATACCTCACAAGGCTTTAGCCTTGGAGTTTTTTTGTGTTATAAGTATTTTTGTTGGTGGCTCAAAGTTTATCTTGAGGGCTCTTTATGCTACATGAAGAAGCTTGGAGCTTGTATATGACCTACGAGCTAAAATGTTTTACGAGAGTTTTTGGTCTACTCAGGAGTGTATCTTGATTGAGGGCTTTGTTTATTTTGCCATGGTGAGCACCTCTTTGCCGGGGTGCCATGCATGCTCTCATTGAGGGCTAATTCCCTTAGGAAGTGAGTGATGGTCTTAGTTTGTGGGAACACTCATAGGCTTTATCTATCATCCTATCCTAAGAGCATTGTCATTGGCTTCATAAAAAACCTAGTCAAATGTAAAATATAGTTTATTTCTTCTAAACACAGCTGCATTGGATTAGGCAAAAGATAAATTGGAAACTTTGAGCTACAGTAACACTCTTTTTTCCTTCATATTTGGAGTGCTACTGTTTATCAACCGAATGTATTTTTTTTTTATTCCAGTTTAATCCCACAACCACTTTTTTATTTTTCGTGTGCAGGTACCAATAAAGGTAAACAAGTACTTGACATATAGTGATGGAATGAGAGTCATTGAATCTAGTGAACAATAATTATATAGTAAACAAGTAATAGATGATGAGGCTGCAGAAGTATGATGTGGGTAATTAGGTTGAGGAAAAAAATTAGTTGGGAAACAATAATTTAAGTATAAAATTAAATTATTAATGTACATATGGTTTTTGTAATTGCAAAATATAATAAAAAATAAAAAATATTATTATTAAAAAAATATTATATTATTATTTTGATGAATCCAATGTGAGGACATGGATATGGAGGTTTTGGATTTATGAAAAATATGTACTTTTCATCAAATTTTGAAGATAACTTTGATGAAGTCAATGACAATGCTCTAAGAAGTTTTCGGTTGGGTCCTAAATTATTTCCCTTAGGAAGTGAGTGATTATTGGGTCTCTAAAGAAGACCCTTTAAGAAAGAGAAAAAGAAAATCACACATAATTTTAGTAGTTAATATTTCTCATTCATGTTTATCCTTGAAAGCAAAGGAGAAATACCATCCAAATAAATTTAAGTACTTTAGTGTAGATTTCTTCCTATATATGATCGGTTGCAGTGTCGAACTTGCATGACAGTTTAACAGAAAGTTTGAATTTGGAAAAAATTATTATATTGATCATTTGGTAGTTCAACTTCCACTTCCATTGATTTGACACAATTTAAAGTCTTCCACTATAGTATTACTATATTAGCTAGGCTGTCATATATCTTTCCTAACGGTTATCTACCCTTCATTCTCTGTGACTTTTGTTTCATGCCTCTCTTTATGATTGTACAAGCCAATAATTGCTGTTGATTCTTCAAAATTAAAAGCAGAAAGGCCATTGAAGAGTGTTCTATAAAAAGATCTCATAAGAGTAAATTTATAAACTAATATAGTTTTATATGATACGATAGATATACTTTATAATAAAAATAGGTTTAGAATCTAATGTAACACATCAAGTGTTAAGAATTTAATACAAATAATTCAATTTACATTTTCCTATCAGTTTAAGTTTTTAAGACAAATGATAATTTCACTTAGTATCAAAGCAGATGTCTTGAGTTCGAATCCTAACTCTACAGAGTCATGTTAAAAATATAATACAAGTGATGATTTTACATTAAATAATTTTTATGTGATCTCTTTGTGGTTAAAATATTTATCTTATAACAATACTTACATTTTGATGTTATTGAATTTTTTTTTAGCTTTGTTGACGAGAACTGCTAAATTTGTTTTCATAAAATTTCTCATTTTATTTTATTTCATCTCATCTCATCTCATTTAATTATTACAACTTTTTCAAATTCTTATCCAAAAATATAATATAAACAATTCAATTTTTAAAATCCTATGCAAAACAAAAATAATATTAAAAAAATATATTCTAATAATATTTTATTTAATTTTTAACTTTTATCTCAACTCATTTGTAAAAACAAACAAGTGTTGGGAAATATTCTGAAATGCTTTGTAAACTAGAGAATATGTAAAATAACAAGAACAAATTAAAAATAAAGAATCCGGTGTTGAGGCTGTTGTGATAGACGCTTTCCTTAAAATAGATTCCGCCGCCTCCAATTTTAAACATGCATTAACTTTTTTGACAGTCTACTCTCAAGATACAACAATGTAGGTTCCCGTTAATCTCCTTGTCGGTGCACACAAAAGGAGATCCTCGAACTCGATATAAAATAGCCAAAGCCCAAAGAAAGAAAGACAAAGAGAAGGAGGAAGTGTTTCTCTAAGTTTTGTAGAGAATTTGGAGTTAATGAATTTGTGGGTAGGGTTCCCTATTTATAGAGAATGAAATGGCACTTGTGAAAAGTCACAACTTATTTAAATGAAAGGGTACATGTGAAAAGTCACAACCTATTTAAATGAAAGGATACATGTGAAAAATCACAACTTAAATGAAAAATCACTTTTTAAAAAGTCACAATTTCTCAAATATTAGAGAATATATTGATAAAGTTTCTAATTCACCAAAGGATACAACCCTTTGTTAGGTTAGGAAGCGGTTAAAACTCATATCCTCAAGAGGCATATATTGGTTCAAGTACCAAGACACATTTTCATTTAAATCTAGACAATTGATCCGATACATTGAACAAAAATTATGGTTCACATTATTTTTTCTTTATATTAAATATTTTAATCATTTCTAAATTTAAAAAAAAACCAACAATGTGCAGTCAATTGAGCACTAGTACTGCTAAGTTTGAGTTGAAAGTACGTACTCACACTAGTTAATTCATTCGTCCTAAACAGCTAGCATAGGATCTATGATAGGAGATTATTCCTAATTGTAATCATCAATGCATTGAGTTAAAACTCATGAATACAAGAGGGGATGAGATATCCAAACAAAAACTAGTTCAACATAATCAACACGGTACATATAAAAAAAAAAAAAGAAAAAAAAGAAAAAAAAGAGAAAAAAAAGAAGAAGATTAAATTTCGGGGCCATTCTTTGACAGAATGAATGAAGGGATGGTCAAAAGAGTTGATTTTGCTGATGTCCACCAAGTGAACTATATATGATCGGAGATTAGGTAACATATTATATTTTCAATGCTATATTTGTGACTGAGACTCATTAGATGATCAACTCAACAGCAGTCTCTTTCTCTCTCTCTCTCTGTGAAATCAGCACTTGGTTAAAGATCTAAACAGACAGGCACTTTCGATACTTTTTACATTCTAATGTTTTCGATGATATCTGCATGTCCTTAATTCTCTTCAACTAGTTCATTTTTTAAGAATTATGTCAGCTTCTGTTTTTTTTTTTTTTAAATAGATCGAACAGTTGGCCATGAGGGTTTGCCTTGCATTTTTTTATTATCCCAAGTTGCAAGTTCCAGTTTTAAACAAATATATATACATTCGATTCTTGGTAGGCTATACACACATCCATTACCTACTTAATTATTCCCATCTCACACGTACTTACTCTTTCTTTCTTTCTTTTTTAAAGAATAGGACGGCTGCTTTAATTTTATTGATAATCCTAACTTATAGCAGATAAATACCTTATATAACTGGGAACTTAATTGGGGTTACGTTCAAAATCCCAAAACCAAACTTCTAAAAACTACATGAAAATGATTAAAACAACAATAGGTTCATAAACAGAAATCTAAAAAAGAGACAATTAATGCCAGAGATTATGGATACCCGCATGCATGATCCAAAGCAAGATGGAAAATAAAATAAAAGAAAGCATAAGAGCAAATTTAAAGTAAACATGCATACATACACACCTAGACCTTTTAAATTGATTAGTGTTTTTTTATTGATTAATATTGCTTGACATTAATAAACTGTCCAAGTGGGTTCTCTCAAGAGTCCTTCCACTTTCTCCTTGAAGTTTTTAGGGAGGAGAATTTCAAAGCTGATCATGTACTGAACTGGGAATCTGAAGATCAGAAAGTCCCTAGCTAGAGTTCTATATAAATATATATATATATATTTATATAATTGTGGGCAATAATCGTATGGAAGATGCTTGTGTTTGGTGGGTGAGATAATCTGGGAATTGAGTAAAGCACCAAAAGAAAAAGAGAAGAATTAAATTTCCTTTTGGGATTCCCATTTTCTTTTGTGCTGTTGCTCGCACGTCTGATGTGTTTTAGGTGAGTGAAGGGGCCGATCGACTTTTGTGCATATATCCATAGCTTTATCTTCTTCTTCTTTTTTTTAATTTTTTGTATATTATCATAAAGGAAAAGCAAAGGAAAAGTTTGGAATCCAATCTGTCTTCTCAACGACCAAACGAAGAGTAAAGTTGTGCATTGAACGATCACCCGCCAACAAGGAAAAATCTGTGTTTGATTAATTTTTGATCATTGCTTAATGATGACATGGTGTCAACTCCATCTACCAAAGTCTTTTTCTACGAACATCTTGGAGTGCTAGAAATGCTAGATCTCATAGGGATGTAAATTAAACTTGTTTTTAATTTTTTGTTGTACTAGAAAAAAGAGTTATTTTGGGTTCTACATTGATTAAAGAATAAAGCATGCATGTGCTTTTTAAATGCGCTTGCAATGTCAATAAATAGATGACAAAGTTGATTTTATAGGAAAAATGTTTATTTGTTAAGAAAATAATCATTTCTTATGAAATGAATCCATTCTCATTGCGGATAATTCGTTACAAAAAATTATTTTTTTTGTAGCATAAGTAAGTTGGACTAAAGATTAAGTGGGAAATTTGTTGGCAGAAGCAAATAAATTTAATTTTAATACAAGTAAGATACGAGTTAATATGGGCTCTAAAAATATTATATACAACACTTCCATCTTATTTTTATCCTATTATACAATTGAGATGACACTATTTATAGCCGTAGATCAACTCAAAAAATAATTCAATTATTAATAATAAATAATGTCATATCAACATAGATCAATATTTTTTTTTTCTTTTTGTCGAGTTTTTCTTGTTATACAAAGATGAGAAAAAAAGAAAAGAAAAAAAATTATGTTATTTCAACAGTACGATAGAAGTGTACATTACTGATCTGGTCCAAATTTAAAAGCTGCAGTTCCAGGCATCCTTGATCTTCGTTTTAGATGCTCAAACTCTTGTATGGTACTTTGCATAATTAATGAGGGGGAACATGCCCTAGATCAATCAGAGCTTCTCTATATTCAAAAAAATAATCAGAGCTTCTGGGGTCCATAACCAAGAAGCATCACTCACTTCAAGCATGAATTGCTGAATTATTTACTGTGACATTATCTCCTATCTAATCACAATGAAATCTTGTTTCATCCCTTTCATTTCTCATTAAATGTATATGTCTCCTAAGCACTCAATGCTAACATGGTATCTACATCTACATGTGCTAATCATAAAGCATTGTCTTTTCTCCTATTTTTCTTCTCCTCCATCTTAAATCACGCAAATCATGATTCTCTACATTCTTTTAATCCAAATACTTTTTTTATAATTTGGTTAATATATATATATATATATATATATATATATATTCTTTTAATCCAAAATAAAAAAATCAATAACTTATTTATCTAGGAAAAGAAAATATAAGATTAAAGAAAAACAAAAAATAAAGATTAAAAAAAATCTAAATTTCAGAAAAGTATATGCATTAGTCTGCATCCATATTGAATTATGAGAAAAGCTTCAAACCGGATTTGGTGTAAAGTTATACTTTGCACCATCCAATAGGATACAAATAATTTACTATAAGTTTGAGTTGAGAATCCATTTCTCCTTTTTCTGTCTTTCATCTTTTGAAACTTCAAATATCGGTTTCTCTCTCTAACCTTGCGAACTCTATAGATCCAAGCTCTCTCTCTCTCATCTTGTGAACTCGGAAGACCCACTATCCTTCCCACCTTATCATCTAATGCACTGCCTTTAGGATCTCTAGTACCCTCCCCACCCATCCTCTTCTTCTTTTTCAAAATTTATGAAGGATTTAGTGTAGTGATGAAGTAGTGAAAGGTAAAAATAGATTATTTTACAATGTTTATTTATTTTTTTCTAATTAGATATTTACCGTGCTTATTAAAAAAAAAAAAAGGGTAGAGCATATAAATCGGGGTCTATGTTAAAAAGAGAATATCTTACTTTTGGCTTGAGGCGAGCGAGAGCGACTCTACCATAGAAGTCTGAGAATCAGATCTGGTTTATCAGCTTCGAAGGAGAGAGAAATGAAAAGTAAAAAGTGAAAACACTGAAGAGCCAATAGGGAAAAGAAAGACATCGGTACTGCCAAAATTCTAGAAATTGACTACAAGCATGCCTATTTTACTTTCAATAGAACTCTTAGGTGCCACCTTTTAATTGGAGGGTGTAAAAGGTGCAATAACACCACGTCCTGCTGCTAGGCACTCCCTTGAATTATCTATTTACTCTCTATATAATAATAAAATATTATTAATTTAATATTAATGACTTTTTGATAAAACATGATTCTTCATTAAATTATATAAAGAAGTTACACGTTAAATGGTAAAAAATCTTAAGGACATTTTGGTAAAACATGATCATTCATTAAATTCTACAATAGATCTACACGTCAAATGATTAAGAGTTTTAAGTGACTTTTGGTAAAACAAGACTTAACAAAAAAAGAAGAAAAATTAAGAAAAAATAACAAAAATTACTATTCACAGTTAGATAACCACTTATTCTAATAAAATAGATATATATAGATACAATAAGTAGATTTCACTGTATTTAATGGTGTCTTGATACTATTTATTGATAATGTTTAACATTGTATGATCTAAGACTGTATCTATATTTTTTATATAGATTTTATATATATACAAAAAGTCTTCATGTAAATTTCATCGCATATTCCAAAGATAAGAAATATGAGAACAAAATCCAAAAGACTCTAAGCTCAAAGGGAGGTTGGACTGTTGACCTAAAACTTATAGAGAAGGGTTGAGAAACATGTTGATTTTAATGTTACTTCTTCCCCCAACTCCACCACATAAATTTTAGCATTAAATTATGTAACAACTAGACCAGTACATATTAAAATAGTCACATTCCTTTTCTACTATATTAAATTGCAATATTTATTTTTTTTATATATTTTTTTATTATAGAGTATAAATCGGGGGACTAGTTTAAAAAAAAAAAAAAAAATTAGGGGACTAAAAAAGGACAAAAAAGGGAAAGCATGTACCTCACATTATGCCTAGCTTTTAATCATAGCTGTGTTGGGGGACTCAGAGTTGGTGGGTCTACAGTACAAATTAAAGTTGTGGGGCCAACATCACTTTCATAATAATCTCACTGCCTTTCATTTTTAATTAAAATGAGATAAATTATAAAATTTAATATTGAATCACCACTTATATCTAGAAAATTTAATTTAATGAAAAGAATGGAATTTAAATATTCAAGTTATTTACATTTTTTACAAAGGTATATATGAAATATCTCAAATTGATCACACTATTTTTTGTCTTCATCCCATAAGAAAAAAAATATTATACTTATGGTTTTTATTATAAATTTTATTTAGATTATTATAATCAACAAAACATAATTATCAAAGCCATTATTTTTTAATTTTTTTTTCTATACTATTTAAATGAAACATCAGTGTTTTTATTTTTCTTTGATATGTTAGCAATTTAGCAATTTATAATTTTTTTAAAAAATTTAAACTAAATTTATAAGGAAAAATGGAAGAAAAAATTTACTTTAAAAAATTAATAATCTAAAATATTATCTTTTTATATATTTCTTTAAAAAAATTTACGTTTCACTGTTTGGAAGACTAATGAAAATTTAACCGAAATTTATATAAAAGTATTCATAAATTCTTCCAAATTAATTACACCCGTTATACTTTTATAAATAAACAGAAAGGAAGGAAAATGATCAGAAGCAAACATGACCATGTCACAAACAGTACTGCTGGAAAACAGACCAGGTCCAACTTCCTTTTATTCCTCTTTTAGGTTTTCTTTTTGACTTTAAATATATATATATATATAATATTTATATCATATGAACTGGCACTAGTGTTTAAAGAAAGAACGAAACCTTGAAGATTTGTGCTTCAATCCTCCTCTTCTTTATTCTGATCTCATCCGTCATCATAAGCTGCAGAGTTACAAGGCGTGAAAGAAGAATCATACCTCTTATATATGCGCTTGTCAGGATCTTGGATTTCGGATCCATGCCTTACCTTCCTTCCTTCCAGCTAGCTTCCTTCCATTTGATCTCCATCTGAGTTCAGACTCTGGAAAAAACTAAAGAAACTGCAGAGAGAAGAGAAAGCTGACCCATTTCTCCAAATTACCTCCAGATCTGTCTGTCTCTAGCTTTCTTTCTCACCCTCGAAATTGGTTTTTTTCTTTCTCTTTACAATGAGAGACATGGTTTCTTGTTTCAGCGAAAGCGCAGTAAGTGTGTCTCATCCTTCATGTTCTAGCTACTCAAACACAGCTTGTATCAACCCGATCCTAACACCTTCTGTCCAAAACTCGGTCGCCTGTGTTTACAAGATCATCCTCTCCACCCAAAAGCAAGTCTTGATCACAGTCACTTGGTGCAGGAACCATTCTGCTCAAGGTCTAAGCATAAGCTTTGGAGATGAATCATCGACACCACCCTTCAGACTCAACACGAATTCACGGTTCTTCAGGAAGAAGAAAGGGAGCAGATTGATGGAATCCGATAATTCAAGTTTTGAGGTCTTCTGGGATCTCTCTAATGCCAAGTACGACACAGGACCTGAACCTGTTGATAGCTTCTACGTGCTGGTAATGGCTGACTCGGAAATTGGTCTAATACTAGGTGACATGGCGGAAGACGCTGCTGCGAAGAAATTTAAAGCTACATCTGTTGCAAAAGTCTCTCTCATTTCCCGGCGGGAGCATTGCTCCGGCAATACCCTATATTCAACCAAGGCTCAGTTCTGTGATACCGGCATTGCGCACGATATTTTGATCAGGTGCGGCGGAGAAAGTGAGGGACTAAGGTCGCCGGTTTTATCTGTATGTATCGACAAGAAGACGGTGATTCGAGTGAAGAGGCTGCGATGGAATTTCAGAGGCAATCAGTCGATTTTTGTTGACAATTTGCTGGTTGATTTGATGTGGGATGTGCATGACTGGTTCTTTAATCCTGCATCTGGATATGCAGTGTTCATGTTCAGGACGAGAAGTGGGATGGATAGCCGGCTGTGGTTAGAGGAGAAGTTGGTGCAGAAAGACCAAGAAAGGGTTGAATTCTCCTTGTTGATCTATGCCTGTAAGAGCCAATAAAAATATATTATATCTGTTCTTGTTTTTTTTTTCTGTTTTAATTTGCTTTGTTTTTGTTCATTCTTTGCTCTTTTATTATGTTTCCATTTTATTTTCCTTTGGCCTTTCTATTAGGAATAGATATTCTTTTGATCATATGAGGAACAAAATAACATGTAATTGCAGATATGTGAATTTTCTTAGCTAGAGGAGTTCTTGGCTGGCTTGTTTTGATGTCAGTCTGTGTTTCTCTCCCTCTTTCCATAGACCCATGGATTGTACTCAAAACTTACTAAAATGATAATTTAAAAGAAAGTTTGTGGATTGCTAGAAAGTTTGTGGATTGGGGTTATTTTTTTTCCTAATAAATAATAAAATAATAATTAAAAAGAAAAGAAAAAGAAGATGGGCATATTAGCTTTCGAGGATTTTGAAGGATATTAAAGAAGATTTGCTGAAAGGGCAAATAGTGACTTTGAAAGCTAGATGCCAATGGAGAGGTTGCTTTTAGCCTTAAAAGGAAAAATAAATATGAGAATATTGAGATTGATCAGTAGATTTTTTACGCAGAAAAGACAATAAGGGTCTCATTATTTGTTTAGTTTGGATGTTGAGTTGAGATGATAAAATATTATTAGAATATTATTTTTTAATATTAAAGTTGTTTTGAGATTTGAAAAAGTTAAATTGTTTATTATATTTTGTATTGGAATTTGAAAAAGTTGTAATGATGAGTTGAGTTGAGTTGAGTTGGGTTGAGGATCCAAACGCAGCCTTAATTTTAGCCTTAAATAGAGTGTTTTGTAAGGTTATTTTCTTGCTTCAAAGCAATTAAGTGGCAAGCAGATATATAATTAACTTGACAAGCCATATATATATATATATATATATATATATATATATATATATATATATAGTATGTAATCATTTTGTATTTTAGGAAAGTTAATTAATTGATGAAATAATAATTCCTTCCATCATCCTAACCCATGTGGGCACTCTACTAGTTATGGGTTTTAAGTTTTAGGCTATGTTTGGGTAGTGAGATCACTATACTATTATTTAATATTTTATAATTATTTTTTAGTTCCTTTTTATTACTATTCATTATTATTTAATATTTTTTCATCACTTTTTTACTAATATTCACAGATCATCTTATCACCTGACTACCCAACATATCCTTAATCCAATTTCAAGCATATCCAAACTCAACCTTGTTTCATTCACTTTTCTTAGGTAAACCGAGCTTTTATTTACCCCAAGGCCATTACGTACCATTTTAATAAAACTATTCAAGATAAGTACTACATTTATATAAATATATATATTTTTTTATATATTTGGGCAGAGGGTTTCGAATTCAAAACCTCTATTTTGGAGACTGTGGGTTTATGCCAATCAGGCCACAGACATTTGGCTATTTATATAAATATTTTATAAAAGTAAATTTATATAGTAAATTTGTGAAAATTGCACTAGTTTTCATATATAGTTCAATTCCTATGAAACATGAACATGCTATCTCCGACATTATTATTTCAAGAGTTATTAATTTTCTTTTCACAGTAAAGTAAAAGAATAAAGTCAATGTTTAGGAAAATTTTCTTTCACCAAAAAACCATGTTTATTACTAGCAATATAACCATTGAATGAATATGTATGAGATTATTTCAAATCATTGAAGTTTGCATTTTTTATTGAATATTATGTTTTGAAATTATGGAATTCGATCTCAGCTATAAGATAAGTTCAAAGCAAATCAATGGGAACATTAGATATAAATTATATTCACAAAGTCACTATGAAGATTTGATTTTGATTTTAAGGTATGATCAGGTCCCACTAAAGGAGTAAGAGATTCTAACAGTAAAAAAAAGGGTTAATTTAATTTATTAAAAAAAAAAAGAAAGAGAAAAAGAGAAAAACTTGATGATTAGGTCGTCTTCAAGCTCCACTTTAGAAATGAATAGAAGATTCATGGGTTTAAGGTGAGGTAAAAGCATGAAGATTTCGACCAATATTTCTTCTGCTCTGTGTGGCATGCATGCAGCAGTCAACTGATCTTGTGTCTTTACTCCATAGAATTAACCTGCATTGCTCATTGATGTTCGTTGTTTGAAGGTCCCCCCATTGTCTTAAAATCATTACCAGCTCACGAGCCAAGACAATGATGTTGCCCCTACTGTCCCCAACACATCCATCACCCCACATCTGATCCTCCACTATAATGGAACCTTGCTTCTTGGTCCCTTTACCCTCGTCTTTATGTTTTACAGCACAGTATCATTACTGCTCAAAATCTGTCATCAATGGTGAGAGAATTTCTATCTAAGTACTCTTTACATGCAATATGGAATTAAGATCAAAACCCAATCCATAGAACTTAAAGTATTTAATGTTAAACCAGTACTGTTTATGAGGGTTCAGGCATTAGGACCCTCTCAAACTTCACAACAGTTTATGGGGTAGTTCATTATTCCAGGAGGCATGCCATTATTTATAGTCCATAATAAATGGAACAAACTCATTGCTTTGATGAGAGAATGATCTGCACATCTGAAAATGGACTTTAAAGCAAGCACCCATAAATAATTACTATCAGCCGGTGGTGGGTGAGTCATCCATATATATATATATATATAGAAGAGACAATTCATTTATAATTGCAGTAGGCAACATCATAGCTAGG
Organism: Cyclocarya paliurus; assembly: GCA_029856935.1. Classification (NCBI taxonomy): domain Eukaryota; kingdom Viridiplantae; phylum Streptophyta; class Magnoliopsida; order Fagales; family Juglandaceae; genus Cyclocarya; species Cyclocarya paliurus. The sequence continues at coordinate 6,642,506 of CM056958.1, forward strand.
GACGAAAACTTCATAATTATTGCATTGGGCCTTTGCATACGCAGCCTCATAAGCTGATGAACACAGTTCCTCTTCCTACACAGTCTTGCCTTTTGGAATTAAAATCAGGTCAGACTGACTCTGAGGTTGGAATAAAATCCCAAATTTGGTTAGACAAAAGGATTTCTTGGCCCTTGGGATACATTATTTCCTCTTGTGCCTTCCATTTTTAACTCTTTTTTGTTTTTCTTTGTGTAAGGTTCATTACTACCTGACAATCCTTTGGGCTTGGGTTTGATTATGAGCAACGATAGGGACAACCTTTATTTTTATAATTATTTTAAAATTTTATTTTTTATAAAAAATAATTTTATAAATGAATGATAATCTGTTTTAAAAATAGTTATAAAAGTAGTAATTTTTTTATCATTTTCCTTTGATTATTATGAGTCTACTTTTTTTCAAGTTTTTTTTTTCCTGTATTTGCTCTAGTTGTTCTTTCTTGGCTTCCAACGAAGCAGAGGAGACAGGAGAGAATGAGATTTCTTCATTGAAAATGGCATGTATAACAGCTTTTTGTCAAGTGTGCAAGTAAGGATATGTAGCATTAATGATTGAAAAACGCTTGAAAAGGATGATGATCCAAAGTTAAGCCGAGTCTCAACCAATCTTTATTTTCGTGCCTTCTGTTTTCTTAAGATCTAAGCAAATTCATGTGCCAAGCCATACAGTGCATGCATGGTCAGAGTGGTCCTATTGGATGACACCTTTACTTTCTAAAGCACACGTTTCCTTCTCAAATTAGACGACAAATGCTTTTACTTGCAAACGAAGAATCATGCGGTAAACACACTCCACACACAGAACTACAACGTAAATAAAAATATGAGACTCGTAAGATAATCCCAAGCTTTTCAAGTATGCAGCAAGTGGTTGTGAGAAAACTGTAAACGATGCATAGATAAATAGATGAGCACCAAGTACAATTAGAAAACTGTAAACAGAGCATGGTATCATGTAATTTCATCTTCTATAAATATATATATATATATATCAGGTTTTTAGACTCTAGATGATCAGATCCATTTAGCCGCATGGTGTTGGAAAATGCAACAACAATGACAAACAAGCAAAAACAAATACAAACAAATCAATCACACGATACAAATTAACGTGATTCGGCAACGTGCTTATGTCTATAGAGCTATAGAGAATTTTATTATATTGAGGAATTACAAAATACATTTTGGAGCGAAATCTCATTGCTCAAAACACTCTGGGCGTACTAAACTGTTCATTAAATATATATTTATTGTGTCACACAACGGAAACCTTAATTTTCAATTTTTCGCATTATTTGTTCAAGCGGAGTATCGAGCACGCCTCGAGCGAGATCTCTATCCAATGCTAGCTCGAGTGCTTCGATCGACCTACCGGTCACTTGAATGTAATGCATCCTTGAAAATCTGCCAAAAAAAAAACATAACGCATCCTTGTTGAATTAGGTCATTAAATCGGGTCGACATACCAGCAAAACGAGGTTCCACAAACCCAGCACATGGTTTACCAAAGTTTTTCTTATACTCTTGATTTGGCATAAGAGTTTGCAGCTTGATGATCTGCATCTAGTCACAGTGTTTAGAACTTTTTTTCTTTTGCCTCTTGATTTGGCATCAGAGGTTTCGTTGGGTTTCCCTACTCAGCCGTGAGGTTGCTTGTATGTCTCTTTTCTAGTGCAAGGTTGCTTGGCTCCTCATGGATGGGTATTATGGATTTAAATAATAAAAAAAAAGTAGTAACTAGAACAACATTCAAGACTGCATGAATGACGATGATGGTGGGGATGATTACTCAACAGAGTTCAGTATCATGTCTAACTGGTGTACTTAGTGTCTTCAACAAAATCACCTAGTTTGTATTGATGATATGGATTCCATAATGCCAAAATTTGTTGAAATATTTTGGACCAAATGACTGATATAGTTAGTAATTCTATAATTTACTGTACAGTGTCCCAAGTTTTTGGCTACTTTTCCAAACCTTGGAGGTAAATTACTTTAAGACTGCGTTTAGATATTGAGTTGAACTAAGTTGAACTGAGTTCTTTATTAATAGTAGTGAATTGAGATAGTAGAGTGAGTTTTGTGAGACCTACTTAAGACGAGTTTTGATGTGTTTGGATGTTAAGATGAGTTTAGATATATTTATGAGAAGTTGTAAAATATATGGGTTCCACATTAGAAGTTATTGTTCACCTGACATGTTATGTTGCAATTGGTGCAACCCTGTAAACAAAAAAAATAAAATAAAAACATGTGGTTGCAGCCATCGATTTCCTTTCATTTTTTGACATAGCAATAAAGCCGACGCAAATGTTTATATAGCAATTCGGTTTCCTTTCATTTTTTTTTTCATATTACCATTTCCTTTCTTTTTTTTTTGTTCATATTACTGTTTCCACTGTTCCGCAGTCGTAACGAGTTAAGATGTGTCGTCAACAATATTGTAGCTTTAATCAGGCTGGCAGTGGTCAAAAAATGGTCCAAAAATGAGAGACATGTCCGGCGCTTGGATGAACCCTAGTTTGGCTTCAATTTCAATTGGCAATTTCTGTTGATTTTTCGGGTCTGATTTGTGGATTTTGAGATTGGAGAATCCAAGGGGAATTGAGAAGAAAGAGAAACCGAGGGATGGAAACACGGAAGAATAGAAAGAGAATCTAATGTTTGTTAGTTGTGGGGCTATAAGATGAGTTCAAAATTGGACTACACTCAATAAAGGTAAAACGTATTTGGATGTTGAGGGCAATATACAAATGGAAAAAATCTACTCAACCTCCTACTATTCACACCACACTCCACACTCCATCTTTTTTTTAATTTTTTTTAATTTTTTTTATCAAATATATTTTTATATGAATAGTGAATAAAAAATTATAAATAGTTTAAAAAAAATAAATTCAAAAAAAAATTTAAAAAAATATTAAAACATATTAAAAAGTGTGGAGTGTGGAGAGGATGAATAGTAAAACCCAAATAAAAATGAGCTCATCTCAAATGATTTCAACATCCAAACCAGCCCGTCTGTATAAACCTTCATTTATTGGATTCAATATGTTCTACTGGGCAGTGGGCTGTAAGTTTGGTTTGAGCGATTCTTACTTCCACTACGGTTCTGAGCCCGACATGACACTTACGAGTTATTGGCCCAAGAAATCCGGCTGAAGTAAAAGGCTTGCTGAGATTAGACAAGTTAGCTTTACCTGTTATAGCTTTACCTCTTGTTGTAGTTGTATAAAAAGTTGTAAAAGAATTATACCTGTATTATTACTCTTTTCATAAAGTCCTTGCCTCCCTCTTCATTTTATCAACATTCGTGTGAAATCACACTTATCATTATGCACTCTACTTCTTTTCTCCCTTTCATCTTTGATGCTTGGAAAAATAGATCACCTCACATATCATAATTCATGTTTGTGGGCAGATTAAGAAGAATGATCAATTGCATATATATATATATATATTTATACATTTGAGGAGAGGAGGTTTCGAATCCAAGACTTCCATTTTGGAGGCTGGAGGTTTTGGAGGCTGGAGGTTTACGCCAATCAGGCCACAGGCCTTTGGCATATTTAAGAAAAGAAAAATAACCCAAGATATATATATATATATATATATATATATATATATATATATATATATTATTAGGGAAAAAAAGTAGATGAAGAGGAAATTCTCTGGAAGACCAAGCTGTAAGGATAATCATACATGATAAAGGCAGCAAAGCTAGCTAGTCACTCCTACCATGTCTTGGCTCCTACGTCTCCCTCATTCATGCTTTTTGTGTAGGTGAGCCCTTACAGTCCACTCCACAAACTAAACTTTCACACCAAGCACCCCCCCTTCCATTCCCCAATTAAAAAAAAGCCATTCCCAATATTCTTTGAAAATATTCAGCAATTTTTATTTTTATTTTTATTTTTTACCCCCAAAACAACTAGAAGCAAAAATATTTACAGCCTTACCATGAAAAAGAAATGTTATTTCCCCCCAGTTTTTGTATTCCTTGATTTCTTCATATGAACACTAATGGGGTGGAAGGTACGTAGAAAATATTCAGCAATTTTTTTTTACCCCCAAATCAACTAGAAGCAAAAATATTTACAACTTGACCATGAAAAAGAAATGTTATTTCCCCCCAGTTTTTGTATTCCTTGATTTCTTCATATGAACACTAATGGGGTGGAAAGTATGTATAAAACATATAAACTATGAAAATGTGGTGCCCAAGTGAGCATGAACAGCAGAGGTTAGTTGAATTTGCCAACATACCAACCTTGAGAAAATAGCTATCTTACCAAAAGTGGCCCATCTTGATCCTTTACCAAGTTTACATCCAATATATTAAAGGAAAGCAGCTGAAGGCAAGGGGAGATTTACACTGTAGCATTGAGAATTTCTACTCCATACTACAAGGTTAACTTCTACTGCAAAAGTTTTGATGGTGTTAAACTAAAAAGGTGAAATCTACTGTAACTTCATAATTATAAAGATAAATGCTTTGTTGTTATAGCTTTTTGTAATATATATTTGTTTTTTGTTTTGTAAAGTAAAAGCCAGTTGGTTTCAAATTCATACCTTTAAAGCCAGACATGATGATGACCACCTAATACAGGAGAAAGGAACCATCATTGCTAGTCAAAAAGAGCAAAAGAAGACAGAAATAAGAGAGCGTTACACATTAGAGAAGAAAAGGGTGTTGAGGAGACAGCCATGGCAACTCCTAAACAGATGTTGGAGCAGCAACAGCCACAGATGCAGCGTGTGAAGACTTCGGGAATCATCACTGGCCATGGGAGCCCTCCAAAGGAGGACAAGGAAGAGGACATGTCAAGATCAGTGCTGGCAATGTTCCGCGCAAAGGAAGAAGAAATTCAGAAGAAGAAGATGGAGGTGAGGGACAAGGTTCATGCTCAGTTGGGCCGCGCCGAAGAAGCAACTAAGCGCCTGGCCGAGATTCGGGAAGTAAGTATGCCACACTATCATATCTATGTCTGCGAAAACGAAAAAATGGTGCATCATTAAATCATATAGCCTTTACATAGATAGGGTTGGCATATACAGATGAAACAAATGTGAATATATGTAACTTGAAGAAACAACTCATCATTCATATATAATATGTATTCCTTCTGATTTTCATATATTTTAATTAGAAAAAGGTAGAAGTTAGGATCTGATGATCAGTTCATTGCTGAGTTGACAGTTGCAATAATATTCTATGAAGAAGTGGGTGGTTCAAATGGTTTATTCTGGATTACAAGCTTCTTCACATTTTCCACTACTTTTTTTGCATCTATCTGAGAAATAATTATCTGTTTTTATCTATCTACGTATGACTTGGTATGCTGGATTCCTTCAACCAATAAAATCATCTATTCTATTAGGAACTTGAGGCTCTCACAGATCCAATGAGGAGGGAAGTCGCACTTGTTCGTAAGAGGATAGATGTAGTTAACAAGGAGTTAAAGCCACTGGGGCAGAGCTGCCAAAAGAAGGTGGAATTGAATTTATTTATGGGTTTTCTAAAAATATTTTTATTTCAAAGAAGCTATTTATAAATGTTCAATATATCAATCATCAGGGAGTCGAGATGGTCATTATAATCCAGTGAAAGCAAATAAATTGTTTTACTTTTGAAAGTTCCCCTAAAACTTCTTGTTTGTTTGTTACAGGAGCGAGAATACAAGGAAGCCCTTGAGACTTTCAATGAGAAAAACAGGGAAAAATCTCAACTGGTTGGCAAATTAATGGAGGTGAATACTAGTTCCAGATATGAATAATTTTTTTTGTCGGTCACTATTCACTGCACACATCCTATACTCTATGAAAAAATTAAAAAAAAAAAAAAGTTGTAAAGTGTGGGGTATAGGAATAAATAATTGCTGACACATAACAAAGCCAAACAAATATTTATATGCATTTTGATCTAATTGAAATCACAAATTAAATATGTCCCATGTCCCATATTTTGATTGCTGACATATTCTTTTTCTCTTCAGCTGGTGGGTGAAAGTGAGAAACTGAGATTGAAGAAGCTGGAGGAGCTCAGCAAAAATGTGGACACCCTGAAATAAGATAGATGTGTTGTTAAAAGAAAACTAGACCTGTGTTCTTGTACTGTTGTAATTAGATAGATAATAGCTTTTCGTGACATTGGTATTTGTGATTGCTTTGTCTGTCTGTATTTCACTGTTTGTCTTTGTACGGTTTTCTGATTTAGGAAGAAATGCCAACCAAGAGTGTCTCTGTCTGTCACAGAACAACAAAACCATCCAGTATTTCCAATGTTCTTAAATAGCTCTCACTAAAGTTGCATACTGCATTTAAGAAACCCAAATTACATATCATTCTGTTTAATGCAATTTGCTTATACAAAAAAAAAAAAAAAAATTATCATTCTCTTTTAAGAGATACAGCTAAAACCTAACTCATATATACAAATATTTGAAGCATGTACAGAGAGTGGTTGACTTAATAATCTCCCTCAAGAGTGAAGATGGAGGTGTATGTATTTGAATACACCCATCTTGCTAAGAATTGTAGAAAATGAAGACAGAGCTTTATTAAAATTATCAGCCTCTTGGTGCTGAGAAGAAACATGTACCGTTTGTATGGTTACAGCTTGTAGCTTATTACGAAAAATTTAACCAAACCCAAATAATCAGACTGATTATGTGTAAGAATTAGACAAATAAAAACAAAATGACTACAAGATATTAGCTTTTTTTGTGATTCTTTTTTGGCAAATTACCAAACGATATTAGCTAGAAGTAGAGTCTAACAGAAGGAACAAAGATTATATCCATCAAATCTAGAGAACCACATATAAAGTCAGAGAGCAACTGGTACCAAACAAGTTGAAGCTGAGATTCGATAATGCAGTATCAAAACAAAAAGGTAAAGAACAGATTAAAGTTCCAATTTCCGTTGGGAACAAGCCTGCAACTAGGCAATTATTACAGTGAGCAAACAAGACACTTGAAGAAAATCACTATGCAATCCAGGAGTCTAAAACTTATTAAGTTTGAGTGTTGAAACACTGGGGCCATCTCCATTGAAAAGAGATTGCCACTTCATTCCTTCTTCCCAATCCCGTGAGACATATTATAGATCCCTCGTCCCTGGTAAAATGCACGAGTGTTGCAAATTAGAGCAAGAAATGCATATATGATAAATTCTAATTTTCTTTATGAAGTTCTTCATAAGACTAGCATGTTGGAACTCACAATAAGGAAAAGTGCAGTGGCCGCCAAAGCACCAGGAATGGCAACAGAGGTTATCTTATCATATCGTCCTTTCAGGTATGTGTGCTTGTGGATGTTTTGGAAATATTTTTGCTTCTCAAGAAGCTTCTCCCTTGGTCGAAATGGTGGTTCTGTGACTTCTGCCATGCTGCAGCATGAGTTCAAAAAATTGCAGCTGAAATCACATTACTTAAATAATGCAATGGGGGTTTAAGCCATCCCCATTCCATGTAACAAGGCAAAAATCAACAAGAAAAAAAAAAGCAGATAGATTCCTGTATAAAGCAGAATTTATTTTTATTGTTATGGAGAAACCAGCATAAAATACAAAAATAACCCTCAACCACAAACCAAAAGAAAAGTGGTTACCCAATTTTCTTTTTGTTAGACACATGCCACTCGTTCAAAACATACCCAGAGAAGGATATAGGGTATGCAGATATATTCACACGGCACTCGAATTTGTTACTGCACAAAATGAATAGCAATAACTTTTACACTTGGCCTTGTTACACTTCATTGTTCCAGCTCCCACGGTGATATATGAAAAAGGTAACCCTATGGAACTGTGTTTATGGTTTTGTTTTACAAGGCAAAGAAAATTTGTTAACCACTTTTCAATTGCTAGAGTACAGAATTTAGTCTTATAGCAATCCGTCAATCAAAATGAAGCAAACTCATGACTTTGGAAAAGGGAAAGAAAGTGCTACCCTAGAAATTTAATCCCACAGCTGAAAGAACTAAATAGCAACTTGATTAAAAACCCATTTATAATCGAATAATATCAGGATATTCTCACAGTAATCCGTCACTCTCTTCTATATCTTCCTACACCCTCAAATGCAAAACCCAGGACTGAAGCTTTTTCAATATCAGAATTTGCAACAGCTATGGAGCAAAAGCCAACTAAAACAACTGAAGCAGCTCACAAAGCAGGGAAAACCATCCGAACAAACGATCAGAGTGTAGCTCCGGCCTACTAAAAGCTGAAGCACCCCAAAAGAAGGCCCTCAAGAATGTACTCCAGCAATTACAGCCAAATCTACTCAATTAATGTTATCTACACATAAACAAGATAGCTCTAATCTAGAACATAAACGGGTCACAACCAACCAGAAAGTGCATGAGAGCAGCCACAAAAGCTAAAAACCCACACACGATGTTCAGCAAAACGACTACTAAAATCTTGAAGACAAGAAATGACATAACATAGCTAGATCAGATCCGCCCAATAAATATGGAGAATATTACAAACCCATTAGAATATCAATAACCAGAGAACAAGATCATACAGAAAAAACTTCAAAATAAAGGGGGAAAAGATTACATCTACAACTAACCCTAGATCAAAAACTCATAAGAGTATTACCCGTATCTTGTATAAGGAATTAGAAGATGAAAGTGATGAGCTTACCTGAGATTGAGATCTGGGTGCGCGAGGACTTCACTGTTCGGAAGCGAACCCTAGTGGCGAGAGGAGAAAGAAGATTGTAGAGGACGAACAATGAGTTCGGGATTGAATGAATTAACACGAATCGAATTAACGACGCCGTCTTAATGATGGGCTGAGCATAAACGAAACGGCGCCGTTTCAGTTAAAATGGGCTGGGCGGTATTTTTGAGTTCGGGGGCCTTTCATTTTGGACTTATTTTTTAAGAATAATGCTACTTTATCCTCTCATTTTATCTTTTTATTTTGATCGCTTATATATTTAATTTTTTTTATTTATTGATTAAGGAAGTAACTATTAGTGTACTTATTTTTTTAAAAAAATATTTTAAAGATGTTAAAAAAATACGAGAAGAAAAAATTAAAAAAATAAAAAGCATGGGTTTTGCTTAGGTGCCGGTACACCCAGCGGTTATTGCTAAGCTGTAGCCTATCATTACTCTATTTTCTAAACCATGTTTTCTCTGAATCCTAAATTGAAATCTTAAATTAATTTTTGCTTAAATGCTAAATCTTTATTTAAAAAACATATTTTTTGTAGTTATTTTAAACACTAAATTTAATTTTTAGTATTAAAAATCGATAATTAACAATTACTAATTTACATGTATTAAGTTATGTGTAGTTTATAAGTTATAATTACTAACATTTGTTCCATATATACAATTACACACCATCTTTTTTCTATGCCCATATGCTATATTAGAATTTAGATAATAAATTAATAGTCTTACAATATCTACATTATACATGATATATGACTCACTATTAGTTAGTCAAGCTTCATCTACCTTAACATATGTAATATGTATGACAATGATACTATGATGCGTAATGTAAACATATAATTGATTATTCATCTATTAATATTATTCTTTAACAATTATCACATTGATTATTAACCTATTAGTATTCTTGAATTTAATTATGTAAATTCTGAACTTTTTATACTAGTATATATAAATCAATATATAAATAAGAAATTTTTTGTTAAAGTCGGAGTTGGTTAGACAACAAATGCGACTCTGACTTTAAAATAAGAAAACTCTAACTCCATTTTATCGAGCTCTGACTCTGATGATACGAAGTTGAAATGGAGTTGGATTTTTAGATTTTTGTTCAACCCTAATAGTACTATGGGAATGAATTCTCTACGGTGACTTCTGTACAGTGGTCTCTAGGAAACTCATTTTAGATAGGAAATAGATAATCTAAAAATATGTATAAAAGAGCAATTAGGGTTCAAAAAATGTGTTATGAAGTGATTGCGGGGAATGTCAGAATCAAACGAAGTTGTGTAAATGGCTCAACCCTACAATGGAGGACACAATCAATGAACCAGAGACCGTAATCTGCTGTGAAATCTGCTATCATTCGAAACAGATTTGGACTCCCAACAGTCCTGATCTTCTGTTCCTTGAAACTATGATAATTTCCTTCTGTCGAAGCAGCTAGCAAACTCCTCAATTGGCTTGGAACTTTCTACAAACACATGATTGACTGCAAAAGTGACAAGTCCAATATTCTAGTGCATCACCAAAAAATTGCCCCAGAAAGTGGAATAAGCCAGCCTCATGGGTCCATGCTGCATTGGCCTCGTTTGCAGACAAGGAGCACCAGTACTGATCTATATGGTGCCTCAGACTTGAAATAAATTAAGAGCCATGAACACCAACATTGATGCCAGATCAGGGTCAAACTCATTGCACTTTAGCTTTCACTAGCTAATGTGTGGAAAACAGATTAGACAACCAAGGTGTTATACAATTTTTTTTTTCTAATGAAGAATTGCCTCATTTTTGGGTAAGGAAAACCTTTCTTACATTAAGCTATCCAACAAAGGAAAACAAACATGAAGAAAAACTAAGGGCATGTTTTATAAGAAAATATAATGAAAATAAGGGAATCAAGAAGGCATAAAATAAAAATTTAGACTCTAAGGCTCGATCGCAACAACGACTTCTTTAGAATATATTTTGTTCCATTTTAACGTGATATAGATTATTGACAAAATTGTTTCTAGGATACAATGAAGTCCTCTAATTCGTTGTTATAAAGTAGTACCTTTTATAGAACAATTCAAAACACCATTTTCTAAGAATTACAAGATAATTCTTATAATGTGAAGTGCAAAAGTGGCCAGAAAATGTTTAGGAGGTTGAGAAAGGTAAGATAATGATGCATCATTCCCTGCTCTTTCGTAATTTGCAAGTCCATCAGCCAAATAATTTCCTTCCCAGTATACAGTGATGACCTTCACCAGGGACGGCTCAATGCACAAATTGTAGCCTAAGGCAAGAAGTCAAAATAAGATTATTTTTTAAAATTTTAAGATAACAATTTAATAATTTTATAATAGGCTTAATCAAAGAAAAAAAACTAAAATCCTAAAATATAAACCCTAAATCATGAGTGTATTTCATGCAGTTTGTTGCTTTTCTTCTGGGGTTCTTGGATACTTCTATTGATGTCTTTTTCTGTTCTCTCGGCCTATAGGATGTTTGTATTCACTTGGTTTCATCCGTGCCTTTTTTGCAGTTGTTTTCAAATGGCATGAGATCATGAGAGTCCGACCAGCCATGCAACTCTAGGGATGCATGCCTCTAGGTGTTGTGCATTTCATTATGGCAATCATGAAAATCATTCAAATGTTGCTGGAGAACTTGATAGCGTTGATAATTTTATTCCACCAGCTCCTTGATTTTGAGTAATGATGCAAAAATTTCTTCCCTAAATTTTGATAGCACACAGACCGGTGTCTCTTTGAAACCAACTTGTAACACACAAAAAATTCTAGATAAAATTTTTACTGAGAATCGCTCACTTCGAGGAGAGTACCTACGGTAAGAAGAAGAAGAATAATAGAGAGGGAAGTTGAAAAGTTCTAGTGCATGTCGATAGATTATCTGAGCAAGAAAAATGCTCATTACATAGTGATGCCCACAGGCTGAGCCTAGCTAGACACAGGGAACTACATGCAAGTGATCCAAATGCTACGGGCCGAGACCCAATATCTCTTACAACCCAAGTTAATAAAAGAACAAACAACATGGAAGGAAATACTAATGAACTTAAAATGGCCCATGGCCCAGCAAACATATAAACTCAAACTAAGTTCAGATGCCTTGTATTCGTTCTTGGATTGTGGAGTCTCCACGAAGAAGGTAGAAGATGCCCTCGAGAAGGCCTTTGTGTCTCGTGGGAATTTTTTTTTTTTATCGATACCTTTTAGGAGTGGTTGATGACATTTCAGCTTTACGTCCCTGTCACATTTTCCATTTGCGTGTCCAACTTGTTTTCTAATGATCATCCCATGAACTGAGCCTAGTCTATTTTCTACCCAAACACTACTAATCTAACAAACTGATATTTTCCTTTTTGTCTTATTGCATTTAAAAGCTTGTTCAAAAAAGGCCTATGATATCAATCCAAGACTTTGGGCACCGCTGAATTAGTATGCAATTTCGTTTTATTTTTTACTTTCAATAAATAGGAGCAATTGCCGAGGAAAACAATTGCCATGTTAATGCATTTCTTTTTGAGGATCTCTCTTTTTAAGAGCCCTACCATCTTTGAATAAAGGCAACCAAATTATCATTATAAGAATTACTCTTTATTGGAGGCCCGACTCTCGAGAATTAGCTGTCTTGCTCACGTTATTTTCAACATATTCCAAAAATAAGTCCTAAATCCTCGAATATCACTAGTTCCGTACCAGTCTATTGTCATATCGATTTCTCAACTATAATCTCATACCAAAAGGGTTGACTTTCATTAATAGAATCAAGAGAGAAAAAAAAAAAAAGGTGAAAGAGAAATTAAGCTTGTTGGATGTACTGTATATGTATTTAAGAAATGATATTTACGGTTTTAGAGTGTGCAAATTTCGTGTATTTTCATTGAAGAAAATAGATAAATATAAGATTTACGTAAAAAAAATTAATTTTTTAATAATAAACTTCATTATTTTTCAAAATGAGTATTACTCTTTATATATTTACTAGTATTAAGAATGTATATGGTTAGAAACCATTATCACTCCCGATCATTTTGTTAGCATATATATGTTTGTGTATAGCTTCTTTTTCTTTTCTCTTTTTTTTTTTTAAAGAAAAAACTCTTATACCATTATATTATAACAAAGATGAGATACAAGGAGGAGCATCCTCCAAAATTACAATCATATTTGAAATGGAAAGAGTATCTTTTGCCAATAAGTAAGCCATAAAGTTGTCATTTTTCCTAAAATGAGAAACCTCCAACGTAGCAAATCTTTTTATCCACTGTTTTGCTTCACACACAAACATACTAGCACTGCTTCAACCTTCCTTATCACCATGTAATGCATTGATTACTGGCAACAAGTCCCCTTCAATAATAACCTATCTGAGGCCTAAATCCAAACCAAACTTAATAGCCTGAAGAGCTCCAAACGTCTTAGCCAGTAGAGGGCCTGGAAATAATTATTTTCTTAGCCTCATGGTAGCAAGTATCTGTCCTTCACTGTCCCTCACAGCCACACCAACTCCATTCAGACTATGAATTTTATCAACAGATCCATCCCAGTTCAACTTGAACCAATTCGAAGGAGGGGCCTTCCATTCTTCAGTTGATGTGCATAATTGTCTAACTTTGTTGCTGCTCTTAAGGTCCTCTTCAACTAGCATGTCAAGAATGACTCTAGCCTCCTTCACAATAGAGTTAGGATGTGAAAACTCATTATTGAAAATGAAATAGTTCATTTTCCACCAAATCTTCCTTACTACCACCACAAACTTTTAAAAAATCTGACTGTCCATAGAATCTGTTAGTGCTTCAAAAAGCTGTAACAAAGAGGATTGAGGCAGGTAGAATTTCTGCAATCGTTTAGAACATTGACTCCAGGCATCCTTAGCAGACTCACACCTCCATATAGCATGAATCACATTCTCTTCTTCCGTACAATAAATAGGACATATTGGGTGATCAACTACTTTCTTTTTGAATAAATTAGACTGGGTAGGAAGAGCCTCTAGACAAGCCCTCCACAAGAAAACCTTGTCTCCAGGTTGCACGTTGAGTTGCCAGATTTGCTTCCATATCTCTTTAAAATGGTTACTACTTGAAGCATGTCCCTTTTCTCCCAATTCCCTTGATTTCTCCATGTGGCATGCACTCCTGACAAAGAAGCAACCATCTTTTGAGCCTTGCCAAATAATTATATCCCTACTGCTCAGAGTACTAATTGGAGTTCTCAAAATAATATTAGCTTTCCCTTGCTAAAAAATCTCCTGCACCAAATTAGACTTCCATTGCTTATAATTAGACTCAATCAAATCTACCATTATGGCTTTGCTGTCTAGCACCTTGACATGGCTTAGCACCTTACTAGGATTAGAGTGATCTAGCCATTTATCCCACTAGATATGGATATCATTCCCAAAACCAATCCTCCAAAAAGAACCTACTTCCACTATATGCATAGCTGCAAGAAAGCTTCTCCACACATATGATGGTTTAAAGCTCAATTTTGCCTTCTGAAATGTGGAGTCTTGGTAGTATTTGGCTTTCATCACACCTTAGCTACAAGAGAATCAGGTTCTTGGATCAACTTCCAACACTGCTTAGCAAGCATTGCTTTGTTAAAGCACTCGGGGTCCCTAAAACCCATGCCCCCAACAGGTTTTGCCTTCCCCATCAGTTTCCATGGTACCCAATGAATTTTATGCTCTTTATCTTGTTGTCCCCACCAAAAATTGTAGATTACATTATTAATAGATTTCAACAAAGTAGTTAGGCAGTTTAAAAACACTCATAGTGTAGGTGGGGAGAGCTTGAACCACAACTTATATATATATATATATATATATATATATATATAAATATATTTCCTTCCCTGCTTGAGATAACATCTTAACTCTTTGATTACTAAGCCTCATTCTGATATTATCTAAGATTCCTTTGGAGGAATTGCTTCGATTTCTTCCCACTACAAATGGAAACCCAAGATATTTTTCATGTGACATGGCAGTCCTCCTCCCAGCAGTAGATAGGATGTAATTTTGAGTAATCTTGGTTGTATTTCTGCTAAAAATAATAGAGGTCTTCTCAAGATTTAATCTTTTTCCTGAAGCTGTCTCATACATTCTTAAAAGACTTAACAACCTTCCCCATTCAATAGAATTAGCCTTACAAAATAAATGGCTATCATCCACAAAGAAAATATGAGAGATTATAAGTTGACCTCTTGCAACTGGAACACCATGAATCAAACCATTCTCCTCAGCCTTTCCAATTAGATTACTCAGAGCTTCAGCACATAAGATAAAAAGATAGGGTAAAAGATGATCACCTTGTCTTATACCTCTAGTTGGATGGAAAGCTTCTTGAGGATCCCCATTCACCATAATTACATAAGAGACAGATTCAATGCACTTCATCACTAGCTCCACTCATTGACTATAGAATCCCATTTTGTATAGCACTGCTCTTAGAAAACTCCACTCAATTTTGTCGTAAGCCTTGCTCATGTTTAGCTTCAATGCCATGTAGCCTTCCTTACCTGTCATTTTACATTTCATAGTATGCAAAGCCTCAAATGCCACAATGACATCGTCAGAAATTAATCTGTTAGGAACAAAAGTTGATTGGGAATGGAAAATTATGAGTGGCAAAATCTTCTTTAATCTATTTGCCATTACTTTTGAAATAAGCTTATACATCACATTACAAAGAGAAATGAGTCTGACTTAGTCATTTTAGTATGGGCCTTTTTCTTGGGGATTAGTGTAATGAGGGTGTTGTTGATTTCTGCTAAGCTGCCATTAGATTTCAACACAAATAAAATTGCTTCACACACCTTTGCTCCAACTATAGCCCAATGTTTTTTTATAAAAGGCTACAGGGAATCCATCTGGACCTGGAGAGCTGAGGCCATTCATTTGAAAAAGTGCATCTTCAACCTCCTACTGAGTGTATGGTCTGATCAACATTTCATTTTGGATAACAATTACTTGAGTCTCCAATGATCCAAGGCAATTTGCAATGTTTCTGGGTTCAGAACAAGTAAATAATTATTTAAAGTATTCTTGAAACAAGTTACAAATGCCCTCTTTAGAATGTACTTCCTGTTCATTGTCATCAACTAGCTTCTTTAACAAATTTGTCTTCTTCCTTTGAGATGCACACTGGTGAAAATTTTTTGTGTTTCTGTCCTCCTCATTCAACCACCTTTGCTTGGCTTTTTGCTTCCATCTGATATGATCTTCTCCAAGCAATCTGTCTACATTTGTTTGCACCTGCTTAATGTTCTCATTCAAATGTCCCTTATTGACCTTTTGTAGTTTTGATAATTGAGCCAACTTAGCATTAATCTCTTTTTTTGAATTGCCAATGTTCATCTTACTCCCGTGCATCAATTCATCTTGCACTTGTTAAGGCCTTCGTTAGTAAAACTTAGTTTATTCTCAGCCATCCTGGGTTGACCCCAAGCTTCCTCCACTATTTTGTAACACTCCTCCCTTAAAGACCAACTAGCCTTGAACCTGAATGGCTTGGCATTTTTGGCCAGTTCGAAAATATTTTGTTCCACAATGATGTGCAAAGGACTATGGTTTGAGCTCAGTGGTGGAAGAATGTACACACTTGATCTAGGGAAGGCCTCAACTCATATATTGTTGCTAAAGGCTCTATCAAGCCTCTATTTAGATTTAGTGAAGGCCTCACCATATCTACCATTAGACCAAGCATATTTGTTGCAAATGAATCCCATATCACTAAGATTACACTTATCCACAATCTCTCTAAAGGCCTTTATTTGGTTGTAAGATCTCAAAGTCCCTCCACATTTCTCTCCATAACTGAGTATCTCATTAAAATCCATACACATAACCACCCTTTCGAGTCCTCAGCTTTGATTGCTTGGCGCAGTTGCCAACTCTCATTTCTCTTTGCAATGATAGGATTGCCATAAAACTTAGTTAAAATCCAATTTACCCCATCCTTTTCCCCCTTAACCAATAGAGAAATATGATTTTGGGTATAGGAGCTAACCTCAGCCTTAGCATCACCTTTCCAAAGGAAGGCAATCCCTCCACTAAGCCCTTTACAATCAATGACAAAGTTGTTTTCAAACTTCAATCTCCTTTTTATTAATTCCACCTTATTCCTTTTACACTTTGTTTCCATCAAGAAAACAAAATATGGGAGCATAGTTTGCACATTAGATGCAAGTCATGAACTGTCCTATGGTTTCCAAGCCCTCGACAGTTCTAGTTGAGGCAACTCATTGCTCTTGGTAGGGCTATGAAACAGGCACCACCATATCTGTACTGTTGGAGTCCACAATTTCCTTTCCCTAAGTTTTTGATCTTGTAACCATATACTTGATAGCTCCTTCATTCGACTAACTTGCAACTCTCTTATTTTTGGTTGAAAGGCCTATATTACTCTCGCTTGGGCCCAAATTTAAAATTTCAAAACATATATCCGTGGCCCTTCTTTTCCAGCTGGCCCTCTTCCTGTACTATTCCAAAATCTGAACTTGGTTAGTAATGAATTGATCAAGGGAATTAACTTGAGCCATTAGATCATTAGGAGCCTCAATATCCTGTGCTGAGTTGTGATACTTGCTTTGACCAGATCCTTTTTGCTCATCAGCAGAATCTTTCCTTACTAAGCCAGTTTCCTCAGCCACTAGCATTTGACACGTCCCCTCTTCTACTTTGGTAATCGTAGCAACTTCTTTTCGTAGCTCTGTCTCCTTTTCCTTTTCATGCATTGATTTTGAATTTTCCAGATTCCTTAAAAATTGCAGACCTTCAATCTTAGAATCACTGGCCTTAATTTATGCAGTTTCTATAGCAAAATCCTGAATACACTCCCGAGACTCAATGTTGCCTTTTTGGGCTTCATCCCTGTCCTCCCCACCCTTCCTCCATGATTGGTATTCAGATTCCCATCACCATACCTCTTCTTATGAAATTCACTTTCCTTAACTTCAGGGACTCTTAGCCACACGCCATACTATTACTGTCTACCATCACTTGAGACATTAGAACAAGCTTTTTGGGAGTGTTTGATTACTCCACACTTGAAACAAAAAGTAGGCAATCTTTCATATTTAAATTGCACCCAAGACTTTTTACCTTCAAGAGTTATGAACATACCTTGTAAGAGAGATTTTGTGATGTCAACTTCCACCATTATTCTCAGAAATTTCCCCCAACTAATCCCTCTAGCATCTGCATGGACTTTGAGCACCCTCCCTACACTTTCTCCAATCTGATATCCGACTTCTTGTGTCATACAAGCAAATGGCATATTGTCAACTTGAATCCAGAACTCCACTTTATTGAAAGGCACCTCATTGATTGATATACTGCCATAAAAAACCTGAAGACACAGAAGCCATCGATCAAATGACCATGGCTTGCCATTGATCACTCGATGCATGTCCTTCTCCTTGTTGAACTCTATGAGAAACTTGTTGACTCCAACTTCAGAGAATTGAATCCAACTCTCACAACTCCAAACCTTTGTCATTGTACTCTTGAATGCTTCTTTGTTAATAGACTAACCAGCCACAATCATGGCCAACAGACAAAACTGATCATGTTGCACTACTCTAGCCATTGAAGTAGATGGTAGAACCATCCCCTTTCAGTGAGACATAACCCCTCTCACTGCTTGGCTAGCTCTTCCTCCATTACCACCTCTTCAAACTAGCCACGCTAGCCTAAGAGACTCACTCTATTCTAGAGAGAAACCTCGCCCAACAAGGAGAGGACCCTTCATGCTTTAATTAATTTGTGTAGCTTCTTTTCTTAACAAAACATATATTAATAATTATCATTTATTTCTTATTATATTATTCAAAATATTTCTCTTTTACAAAAGATAAGTTACATGCTGACTTAATAAAATCTTGGATTAATAAAAAGTCAACTCAAAAACTTCAATTCATAGAAAAACTGATTTACACATCAGTGTATAAAATTATTTTGTTAAGATTCCTCTTTAGACGAAGTAATTTTCTATTCACTAATAATCTTTTGAGATGCGTTTTGTTTTCTTGAAAAATTGGTAGATAAAATGAGAAGTTGTTTGAACATAATTTATTTTAAATTTGTTTTGTATTGGAGTTTGTAAAAATAGATAGACATAATAGAAAGGTTGTCTAGATAAATTTTTTGTAAGAGATTTGCTTCTTCTTTTTTCCTAAAAATTGTTTTGTTTTGTTTTTTTATGGAGCAAGTGATTCTAAAAATATATGGATTGAAGTTAAATAAAATAATAATAAAAAAAATCCTAAAACGTTTTGGAAATCATATGTAAGCTAAGCCTGAATCCATATTCTCCAAAACACTCACAAAGAAGCGGGGTAGGAGATAAGAAGAGTACACCATGCTAAATTAATTAATACCCTTTACGTTTTTAGGGTATTATTAGATACCATAGTGTTAGAATATTACCATACTTATGATAGAGTATATTTATAATTGAGGAGGGAACAAGTTCCTGCTCTTGGTCTATGTGGGGTCCACCCCACTGAGGGCCTAGTCGGCCTAGGAAAATAGCCCAACAAGGATGGAAGGAAAAAGAAAGGTTGGGTTTAGCCCAAGGAAGGGCCCGCCTAACAGGAATGAGGATTGCACCCTTAGTATGGTCTGCAACTTGCACAGCCAGTCACGCGTTGCATTAAATGCATATGGGAGCCGTTATGCAAGGACCAACATGTCATATTAAATGAGCACCACTACCCCTGCCATCGGGGTAGTGGATACGCCATCCCCCACCTGCCAACATGGACGTTCAGGAATGAGAAGAGTTAGATTGTGTGCAGTATAGCAAGGTGATGGCAGGCACATCAGAAATGATTCTGCGACCAGAACTATGCATGGTACAACTTGACACGATCCACTGGCAGCCATGGGGACCACCCTGGCCTACTATAAATAAGCGCCAAGAATGCAGGTAGAGGGATCTCTCTCTCTCTCGATTTCTTATTACACTCCCACCGTGAGCAAAATTTTTGATTTAAGCATCAGAGGTATCCCATACCCACTGAGCCCCTCTCATCAAACCTTGCAAGGACAAAGCAGCAAAGAGGCCTATTTACCTAGGGTACAAAACATGGTGTCAACAATAATATTGTAGCGTATGTATGATAA
Source organism: Cyclocarya paliurus (assembly GCA_029856935.1). Taxonomy (NCBI): domain Eukaryota; kingdom Viridiplantae; phylum Streptophyta; class Magnoliopsida; order Fagales; family Juglandaceae; genus Cyclocarya; species Cyclocarya paliurus. Next base: position 6,662,391 of record CM056958.1, read on the forward strand.
TATGATTTATTCTTTATCATATTTAATTTATTGAGTAAATTAATTAGTATCGTTGATTTATTGTATTTCCATTTTTTCTTTGATGTCATTCACCTATAAATAGGAATATATAACAATTGAAAATAGTAAAATGTAGCCTCATAGTCTATCAATCCTTCCTTCTTCTTCCCTCATCTCGATCCCTTTCTATTTTATTTCATTTTCTATGCATAGAAACATTATATTATCTTTTCTTGCTATATTTATCATGAGAGCAAATGAATGTGCATATAGGCTTTAAGTTATCCTATATAGAACATTTTCATTTTACTTTTGTTGTGTTGTGTTTAGTGGCGTAGCCAAGAATTTATATAACGTCTTTTGGGAGTAGGGTTGTAATCGAGCTGAGTTAGTCTTCAACTCGACTCAAAATACTCGAGTTCGAGATTTTATTTATTCTTTGTTCGAGTTCGACTTGGTAAGCTGAACTCCCAACTCTACCTCGAGCTCGAGCTTGACCCAAAAAGAGCTTGAGCTCGATTTGAATTGTTTATTTATTTATTTTTTTTTAATAAGATTTAATAATGAATAAATTAGTATAGAAAAAAATCTAATATTTAATTTGTATAACTAACAAGTAGAACCTCTATTGAATTATAAAATTTTTAAAATTTATAAATAATTAATACCTAACTAGTTGATATATCTCCATAATAACAATATATTATATGCCTATATAAATTATTAATACATACAAATAATATGATAATATATATCTATTTCATATATGGTTCACACATACTAGTATATGAAATTATTAAATCTTATCGATAAATTATTGTACAAATTATAAAATATAACTTTGAAGTATATTCAATATATAGATATAAGTATTGAGGTTATATATTATATATTTAATTATAAAAGTGCTCTGCTTATATTATTAGCTAATACATATATATATATATATATATATTTGTATATATACATAAGTGTATGTATATATTTATCAATATATAAATGAGCTCTAATCAAGTCAAGCTAAAAAGTCGATTCGGGCATAAATGAGCAGGCCTTAATGACTCTTAGTCGAGTCGAGTAACGTTTTGTCAGGTATGTGTCATTTACTATTCTAGCGGGTATATGTTTTTGTGAGCGAGTTATTTTTTTCACGAATTGAGTTCGATTCAAGTTTAACCAAGTGAGTACCAAGCGAGTTATTGAACAGACTGGTTCATTTATAGCCCTATTTGGGAGCAAAATTCTATAACAATAATTTTTGTTTTTATTTAATGTATATTTTCAAATATAGCAATACAAAACAGAACACATAAAAAATATATTTTGGATTCTCAAATTATCGGTTTTACAATTTGTATAACAAACTACAAAAATTGACACTGATTCAATTATACCCATTCGGATTAAGGGGAGGTTTGGATAGTGAGTTAAGTTGAGATGAGATGAGACGAAAGTTGAATAAAATATTGTTAGAATATTATTTCTTAATATTATTTTTACTTTAGAATTTGAAAAAGTTGAATTATTTATTATTTTTTATGTATGAGTTTGAAAAAATTGTAATGATGAAATAAGATATTCTCTCAATCCAAACAAGGTCTAATTGAAAAAAAAGGTGACCTTGTACAATCTTGATGCTTACATCATTATAAAGGGTGCAAAGTGTAATATTTTATAGTTTGGGAATGTAATGTGCAAGTTTTGATAATTTGGAGTATAATTTACAAAACTCTAGATAGTTTGAAGGTGCTAAGTGTATTTATCTCTATGAAAAATCAACATGTTCATCAGCCTGAACATGCTTAAGACACATTATGATCGAAAAAGATCATAAAATTTAAATTATTATTTTCTAATCATACTTAATTTGTTGGTGATTAAAAAAATATTTTTTTTTAGTTAAAAGAGTAATATTAGAAACAATATTTCACTTTGAGATGAAAATAAGTGAAATCTATCGTTAAAAAATAATATTTTTATGTGAGTTCTAAATTTATTCACTTTTTTAAAGAGTGTATAGAATTTACAGACTCTAGACTGTAAATACTATTTGTTATTTCCTAATTAGAATTAAGAAGTTATTTTGAAACTTTTTAGGCTAAAGGGTTTTTCAAGAATTTTTTTTAGATAGAGAGGGTTGGTTTTTCTTTTTTGAGCTTTAACTAATATTTTAAATATTAAATAGTTAATTATGTTTTCTGTAGCAAACATTTTTGAAAATTTAAATTTAAGATATAATGTTATTATTTAATAATTTTGATGTTATTATTTAATACGAATAATAGTATTATAGTACATGTTGGATCTAATAATTACTCGACACGTAACACGGGGACGCATCTGAAAGAAATCGGTTAGCCCTAGGTCTTTCCTTTTCCCATCTCTCAAACAGTAATAGAAGAGAAATCCCCTTTGGAAAAATTCCCTCTCCCAGCAAAAACCGGATCAGGCCGAGGCAAGGGGTTAGCATAGCCCCCCAGTAATCTAATCGATAAATCAATGAATGAGAAAAATAGGTAAGCTAACTAACTCAAAATTGGAGCTTTAATTGTCACCCTCTGCGTTTGGTTGGTGAGAAAACTGGGCCGATTATTGTTTTGGTTAGCAAGTGACGTGGTAAGCAAAGTTTGGTTCTTTTCCTTTAAATTTTCTCGTCAACCGTACAAGAATATCCACACAGACTTTAGTTCCCGTAGAAGCGTTGCCATGACTCTAGTTTCCTCCAAAACTTAATACAGATAGAACTCTTAGAAAGATGATGGCAACCTCGGGTTGAGTTCGTCGTTATTAACTAATAAGAATCCTGCTGTTACTCAACCATGATTTGTCCTTGAAATATTAGCGTTACCATAACATTGGATTGGAATTTATCACGCAATGTTCCTCTGTGGGAAATATTGTGTATAACTTGGATAAGTTATAAAGTTATTGCGGGATATATTCGTTTATATCTAAGTTTATATGTTCCGTTCACGATCCTGATGATTTTGGCCTAACATGATTTGAACAGGTTTCTTTGACTAATTTGAGGGGTAATTCCCAGATGTGTGGAGTTAAAAGGTAGTACAGTTTCTATAATTAATTCCATTCCAGAGGTGATTCTCAGATGTGTAGAGTTGAAAGTTAGTATACTCTTTGCCGATGGCTACTTCCGAATCTATTAATAAAGCTCTATCCGGGTCTTTATTACCTCGCCTCCTTCATTCTGAACCATGTACCAACAATTCAAGCCCAGTGCATGCTCTTAAACTCAACGTTAGTAATACAAGGAAATGGAATAAAGTGTACGTGCAAGTCAATGGCTACTCGAGAATGTTACATAATTGCAGGACCTATGGAAGTCGACGGCTGTTTGATGTTTTTCATTGGAAGAAAGATGCTAGTAGGTTGGAATCTATGGGTTGCAAGTGCCGACAGGCTGAAATTTTTTGTGGGGGGATGACAGAGGATCAAAATGAGACCCGGTCCATGGGTGAAGCGATTAGGCCAAGATCAGTTCCTATCAATGGGATAAGCAGTGCAACGGATATTGAAGAATCTGAGGTGGGTAAACAATTCAAACATGGAAAGGGAGGTCCTTTTTCAGATGGCATGTCAACTATAGCTGGAACAGTGAAAGACCACAAGTATGGGGAAACTCTAGAAGATGAAGCATGGAACTTATTGAGAGATTCCATTGTTTATTATTGTAACAAACCTATTGGAACCATTGCTGCTAAGGATCCTGGCAACACTAGTATTCTGAACTATGATCAGGTCTTTATTCGGGATTTCATTCCTTCCGGGATAGCTTTCCTTTTAAAGGGAGAGTATGAGATTGTACGAAATTTCATTCTATACACCCTTCAGTTGCAGGTAATATGATTTTCTTTTGATTAATTATTCAATAAACCACCTCATGCTTACGGAAGGAAAGACTATCTTTCATGCTATGAAGTTTTTGTTTTTGAATGTTAACCCATATTTAGATTTAGGCCTGGGAATTGTTTTACTAACACTCCTTTTTTGTTACTTTTGACCAAGAAATCTTTCTCCATATTTTATTTCCATATAAATATATAGGGAAGAGCTGATTGGTTATCATATTGGACTATTGTGAATGTGCTTCTGCTTAACATTTAATGTGGGGAATAGCCTTAAGGGCTATGTACCAACTGTCTTGGTTTTTCGGGGACTGCATTATGAAATATCTGGGAGTTGTGAACTATTTTTAAATTTCACGTTTAATAGGTCTCTTTGTAATCACCACTTGAAGCTAGAATCTTACTTGAGGCTGATGTTGTCTCTGAGTTCTATGATTTTAATTCCTAATATAGATGAGTGATGAATACTCCTCTTTACAGAGCTGGGAGAAAACCATGGATTGCTATAGTCCTGGTCAAGGGCTAATGCCAGCCAGCTTCAAGGTGCGCACTGTTCCACTAGACGGTGATGAATCTGCAACAGAAGAAATATTAGATCCTGACTTTGGTGAAGCAGCGATTGGCCGAGTTGCACCAGTTGATTCTGGTTAAAGTTATTGTGACTAATGATTTCTTCTTTCAAAATGTGTGGTTTTATGAAAATTTATTTAATGTTAATGTAATCTTACTCCCAGGACTGTGGTGGATTATACTGTTACGAGCGTATGGAAAATTTTCTGGAGATTTATCCGTGCAAGAGAGAATTGATGTGCAAACTGGGATCAAAATGATTTTAAAGTTGTGTCTTGCTGATGGTTTTGATATGTTTCCTACATTATTAGTGACTGATGGTTCTTGCATGATAGATCGTCGCATGGGAATTCATGGCCATCCTTTGGAGATTCAGGTTTTCTTTTATGATCACTTTAATGCGCCTTTCATATGAGTCAGTCAACGATTTTTTTTTCTTTTGGTATTTAATACCTATATTGAGAAAAATATATTTATAGCATGTTGCTTGTGAATGTTATAAGATAACTTTCTGGTTACTTTAGAAGCTGTAAGCTGACATGTAGTGCCCGATGTTAACCACAAGGCATTTTGGCTGCGTGTTATTTTGTAATGCTAAAATTCAAGTTAAAATGCCGCTATTACTATAAAAGAAAATTGTAACCAATAAGAAGAACTGAAGTTTGAGTTTAGACTCTTTAGGGCTATTATGTTCTTTTGTTTGCAGAAGCTGAAGCTTCTGGTTCATGTTGATGAGTTATTTTGTAATGCTAAATTCAAGTTAAAATGCCGCTATTACTATAAAAGAAAATTGTAACCAATAAGAACTGAAGTTTGAGATTAGACTCTTTAGGGCTAATATGTTCTTTTGTTTGCAGAAGCTGAAGCTTCTGGTTCATGTTGATGAGCATTCTTCCTGTCTAATAGAAATCTTGAATGGATATCACTTTGTGCATGATATTGCATGTTCTTGCAGGCACTCTTTTATTCAGCGTTACTTTCTGCACGTGAGATGCTTGCCCCTGATGATGGATCAGCCGACCTAAGACGGGCAATAAATAATCGTCTAGTTGCTTTATCATTCCACATAAGGGCATATTACTGGATAGATATGAGAAAACTCAATGTGATCTACCGTTATCAGACAGAGGAATACTCCTATGATGCTGTTAACAAGTTCAACATATACCCAGATCAGATTCCATCCTGGCTGGTGGAATTTATGCCCAGTAAAGGAGGCTATTTGATTGGAAATCTGCAGCCTGCTCACATGGACTTCCGTTTCTTTTCTCTTGGAAATTTATGGTCTATCGTAAGCAGTCTTGCTACATTGGATCAGTCACATGCCATATTGGACCTTATAGAAGCAAAATGGGAAGTATTAGTTGCAGAGATGCCGTTCAAAATATGTTATCCTGCTCTGGAAGGTGCAGAATGGAAACTAATCACTGGCAGTGATCCCAAGAACACGTGATGCCCTTACTTTGATTTTTATTAAGTTCCTATTCCTGTTTTACCTTCTTTCCTTAGGTTTGTTCCTTGTTGCCACTTTTTTTAGAACAAAAAAACATTGTTGTTTGTTGCAGTCCTTGGTCTTATCACAATGGAGGCTCTTGGCCAACTTTGCTCTGGCAGGTAAGTTTTTTTTTTTTTTTTTGAACTTTAGGTTTTGTTGAAACTATTTCATTTAGCTTGATTTCAGAGTGCAATATTAAGTTTTATGATAAGCAAGTCTGAGTTCAAATAGATATAATGTCAAGATACACTTTTCCTTATCTTCATGTATCTAAGAAGACTTCAAAATGGTCAAATCCTACAACTCTTTGTCCCAAATACAATAGGCCATTGTGGCAGCAAACACTTATTTGTCCCATACCAGACTTTGTTTTTTAGTTGAAGGCAAATATTTTCCTTAAACATCTCTATAGAACTAAATAGGAACAGCCTTATTCCTATCGAAACTTACAACTGTAATGCCTCATGCATCTAAGGTGTCTAATTTGTATGTGTATGCTGCCTTAATGATTGTGATGTGGCACGCTAAGGTTTTCAAAAAGCAGGGACAGAAGGCAACAGCCCAGAGGCTTGATGATTGATGTTGTCATAGTACATGCCTCTAGATAATTGTTATTGATATTTGGCAAGTTCTTTCCAGCGACTTTTATCAAAGTGGATATAGGTCTGTGATGCTTGACCTATGCCAATCTCTTGGCATAATTTGAAAGTGTGAAACAGCACCTCTGCTTTTTTGCCTAGTGTCCTAAAGGATTTGGCTAGTCCATGGTTCCTTTGGGCCATGCAGGCGGTAGTTTGTCAGGCTAGCTTGAAGTAATTTAAAACACCAAACAAGGGATATTTAGGAATCACAGTAAAACACATGGAGTGCATGTCATTACCCTAGTTTGGTATTTTATGCAACTTCATATTCCTTACTTGGGCAAGATAAGAAGCCTGTATCATATGGGTCAACATGTTGCTTTCATGTATTGTTCATGATTTCCTTGTATCTACTGCTGCTGCTAGCTAGGTGTGCATATGTATTTTTTGTGGGCACTGGATGTTTCTGTTGATCTAGTAGCTTAGGAGAAATAGCTGTGCATTTCACCACTAAAACATGGATAGTAAGTTGCAAAGTATACTCTTATGTAATTAACATAGTGTGGGTTGTGCTTTCTCAGCTCACTGTAGCATGTATAAAGATGAATAGACCAGAAATCGCCTTGAAGGCTATGAATGTTGCTGAGAGATCCATTTCTGGAGATAAGTGGCCTGAATATTACGACACCAAGCGAGCAAGATTTATTGGAAAACAGGCACGGCTATATCAAACCTGGTCAATTGCAGGATATCTTGTGGCAAAGCTCCTCCTTGCCAACCCAAATGCGGCAAAGAATCTTGTAAACGAAGAGGATTCAGAGCTTGCCAATGCTTTTTCTTACATGATCAGTGCCAACCCAAAGAGGAAACGGGGTCTAAAGAGACAGGGCTTCATAGTATGAGTTCAAATTTTGAAGTCAAGAGGGAGGATTCAGATGAGTGAGCTCTCATTTATAATTGGGCAAACAAAGCACTTTTGGTATTTTCATCCAATATAGTTACGGTTAAATAGTTTCCTTCTGGAAAAGAAAGGTTTTGCATAGTGTTAAGCTCAATAAACAACCTGTTAAATGATGTAATAGTGAGAAATAATGCTGTTCTTGTCATAATGATCAGTCTGTAAAATGATGTAGTCCTGCTGTTTTGGTTTGAAGACATTGATTTATTGTGATAATTTGCATTCTGACAGATAGCATTTGGTGATTTAAAAAAGACATGTTTTATACTAGTTTCTAATGCAGGCATCTCTCTCTTAAAAATTACCCCTTTTCTGGAGTGTTCATCTGAAAGTGGGATCTTCTTGAGCTTTGAAATTGCCCTTTTAACATAATTTTGGCAACAAAGAGAACTGATGTACAATGAGCGTGAATTGGTTGCTCATCTCTAAAGTTGCCCATTGCCCTGGAGTGATTTACTTCTCCCTTCGCACATCCTCAGCCATTGTCTTCTTTCTTCTTCTTCATCTTCTTCTTTGAGAGGTATGTCAAAAACAGATGGTTTTTAACTATTTTGTGAAAGCCCTATATGTGGGGCAAGCAGGACTGAGAAGAAACTTGGAAGAGTAGGGAAGGAAGCAGAAATAGAGAGAAATAAGAGAGAATAGAGAGAAGCAGCAGCCAAAGAAGGAAGAAGTTAGAAGAGAGGGTAAGAAGAGGGGCAGAGGGAAAGAAAATTGCTTTCTCAAAATCTGACTTCAATGGATTACGATGATCCTTAAAATAGACAACTCCTAAAAGATGAACTTCTAAAAAGAAATAGTTCAAATGGGATAGAATTCCAAATAAAATAAGAATAATGCTACTTTAACCTCTAATTTCGATTGCTCGTGTCTTTTTTTTATTTACTGATTAAAGAAATGACTAATAGTGTATTGATATATTTTTTTATTTTTTAAAAATGTTTAAAAAATGTGAAAAAAATACATGGGTTTTCCTAGGCAGCACGCCCATAGGTCATTGCTGAGCGGCAGACTAGTATTACTCATAAAACAAACTTCATGACTTCTAAAATTAATATTCCTAAGCTCTAGGTTAGTCCCTTCTATTTTTTTTTTTTTTTAATTTTTATAATTATCCAAGGTATAGAAGGTGGGGGTCTTCTACAATTGCCCCAAACTAATTAGATCTAGGTGTTAAACAATCAAAACAATGTAAAAAGAGAATATAGGGAGAGAAAGTTGGGACTAAAAAAGTAGTCTAAATCTCATATTTATTGGCTAATATACTGCTGCTTTATGGTCCACAAGAGGAGCTACCAAAGAGGTGGTTTGAGTTGGTAGTCTCGTGAAAGACCTACATAAGGTTTCTATTGTAGACATGAGATGCTATACTAGAAAGCGTTTGCACCACTTTTGAATGAGTTGTTGTGGTTGCAAAAGATAGTCATTCTGTTCCACTGCCTTGGATAGGAGGACTAGTCGAAGGGTTAGGATTCATCACGCAATGTGCCATCATCAACCTTTTAGACTCCTCTCAGAAGATTCATGTGGCTCTCGCGTCGATGGCGAATTTTCTTTTTTTTTTTTTAAAAGAAATGCTAGGACTGACGGATTATGGCGGGTAAAATTCGCCTGTTGGTCATGAGGATGGTATTAATTTGGCCTTAGCAATAGATCATACTTTCACCTTGTCTCCACAAATAAATGAGTACATCAACTCCAAGCTTTAGAGAAAACAGTAAGATAAGTAAGTAAAGAGGATGAAATGTGTGGAGAATTCATGGTTATTGAATGGGACATCCCTAGACGCATTTTTAGTGAACTGCCGAAGTGGTTGCTGATCATTTCAACCACTTCATTTAACTATTGATGCTTGATTTGTTGAGATAAAACTGCATATACTTGTATACATATACTGATATACTAATTGGTGCCTCTAATACATCTTATAAATCAAATCTTACTATGTCGGCAGTTTGTTACATGTGTCTTCCAAACTGAAATGAGAAACAACATTTGAAAGAATGCTAACCCGACACGAACTCGAATGATCCAAATTCAAATGAATTGATTTAAGTAGATACCTTTATGACACCAAAACACGACACAAACCCAAATGAATTGACACAAATTGTCAACCCTATTCTTGTCAGTTACATCCTCCTTTCCCATTTCTAAGGCTGGTTTTGCATGGCATGATCGGTGGTGATAATTTTGCCCTATAAGGGACGATATGAATATTAATGTTAAAGGAGCTAATCTCATTGAATACTGAACATCAGGAATGCAATAAGGAGAAGGAAAATGAATGGAAGAGAATGCTATTCGGTTAAAAGATAGTGAAAATTAAATTATGTTCTCTTTGCGACAAAAGATGTAAGCAATCAGAGTTGTTTGCACTGCTCTAGCTTGGTTGATCAAAGCACTGGTGCATGAATGAAATATTTCTAAGCCTTCACAACTGCTTAACTGGCATATAAAACCTGGGATTCAAATGTAAGTAGAACAAGGTTAATTCTGTCAAAAGAAAAGCTCATGAACAAGGCTAGAGTGAGCACACAAATAATAAAAATGCTCCCCTACATTCCCGTTCGGACTCTTAGCTACTGACTCAGTATGGAAGTATAAAAATCTATGATTTGCCCCCACGTTTATAGATTATTTACATTATAAGCTATGTTATCAGTTGAAACCGGTATGAAAAGGCTAAAAAGAACCATGTTCTAACTAGAATAGCTCAAACTCCACATTCTCTCCAGCAGCCTCGAGCCCATTACACTTGGAGCTTTCCTTTTTCCGCGCAGCTGATGCAGCAAATTCCATATCAGATGACTTCGGCAGCTCTGGTGGTACTGCACAACGTATCAGAGCCCAATTAAGGCCTTCAAAGAAAGCGTGCTGCTTGATCTCTGCTGCTCCTTTTACAGATCCCAACCTGTTTTCAGGGTCCTTGATTAATAGGCCTCTGATCAGATCTCTTGCATGAAAGCTAACAACAGGGCTATTGGGGAACTTGAGGCTCCGTGACACTACATTAGACAATGTTTCCTCGTTTCCTGAACCCTTGAAGGGTGTCTTGCCATATAACATCTCGAACAGAAAAATTCCAAACGTCCACCAATCTACCGCACTCCCATGACCCTCGGCTTTGATGATCTCGGGAGCAAGGTACTCATGGGTTCCTACAAAGGAGTTCGATCGGGCACTCGTTGGCTCCACAACAAGTTGAGGCAGCGGACTGACCTGGGCAGCTAGATCAGCTTTTATCTTCCGAGCTTTTGCAGCAGCAGATATAAGTCTAGGAGTGAAGCATGGGACTTGCCAGGATGGTTGGAGGCAAAATGGGTCGATGCAGCTGGATTCGGTGCATGGACTTGACATCTTTTTTGCGGGCTCCATGACAGGAGAAGATGATTTAACCACCATTGGATTGACAGCACATCTGAGTGACAAGTCGAAATCTGAAAGCATAATGTGACCATCTTCTCTGACCAGAATATTTTCGGGTTTCAAGTCCCTATACACAACTCCTAGCATGTGTAAATACTCCAGTGCAAGAAGGACTTCAGCAACATAAAACCTGCAAATGCGATGGCATGAATTACTCCAGAGAAGACAGAGGATGAGGAACAGTTTCATCGTGGATGACTGAGATATAATCTATGATTATCATATAAGGAAAATAAGGAATTAATTTTCTATTAGTATAAGGAAAATAAGTTCTCTACTTATAAAAAAAAAAAGGAAAATAAGTTCTCTCCTCATATAATCTATGATTATCATGGAAAGTCCAGCGTAGTTTTAGCTAATAGAAGTTGACAACCTAAATATATATAAGTATGATTCAATTGACACATTATAGATCCATGCCACTTTGCCAGACAACTCATTACCGGTTCCCACCCCAATTATAAGACATGCATATAATCTCTACTCATTAGTTACGGGTACCAGGAATCATATGTAAATTGACATGAATCTGATTTTTACCTAGGGTGCATCTTTGGTCAGGATGCGGTGTAAAAGTGGCTTTTATACCTTCCAAGCACACATCAATACGTCATAATTCTACCAATTGTACAATGAATTAAACCACACCAAATTAAATTTTTTTAAAAGGAAAATTCTAAAATCCTAAATGTGAACCCCAAACTCTGACAAACCCAAATGCTAATTAATCTTAAGACAACTTTACTCCAGCCATCAGCTGGAATCCAGTGGCTGGTGGCCGGAGTTGGCCGGAGTTTGGCGGTCGCCCATTGGAGTCTGGCAGCAGCCTCTGGAATTTGGTGGCAGCAGCCACGATTAATTAAAAAAAACAAAACAAAAAATATATATGTTCTGATTTTTCAAAAGCCCGCTTTACACTGCATCCTGATTTATATTTTTCCTTTTACCTGTTAAGCACAGGCTGTGCGTACCCAGAAATTCAAGGTCAGCATAGACTGAAAACCAATTCTGTGAGCCACCCACTCACCCGTAAAGCATTATAATAGTGCCAAAGGTTTCACCATTCAAGCTCCTAAAGTTATACCATACCAGTGCTCAGTTCTATTTTCATCCATCCATCAGTTGAAAAAATAGTTCCAACTCCAAATTCCCCCCCCCCCCCCCCCCCCCCCTGATATGTAGTTCTGACTATAAAGTGAGAGCTTAAGACCTTGTTTACCCAATCCTCCCCATTATTTGGGTCCAAGTTCTTTGAGCCCATCCATCCAATGTACCTAGAGGAGCATACCTTCACTAATTTCCAAAGGCATATCAACCAAAGGAAAGTGGCAACTACAAGGCCGCAAATCATAGTAACATTTACCTTATGATAATACCCACTCTAATGGTAAGATAGTTTTCAATTTCCAATCACCTTGACATTATGTAAGCAAGATAGAAAGAAATTTAATCCAACCGTGGATCTAACAAAATAATATCATAATAAAAAGTTAAAAACTAAAGTTGTATGATTTTTTTTGTTTTTTGTTTTGGTAATTCAGACTAGGGGGAGCTCTGTTCTAATATATATGTACATTGCATATAAGATACAAGATAGAGATCCTCTCCAACTCTCTGCCCATATCACATGGTCTAATTCAGAGATAAATAAGCAAAGTATATGGGTCCCACCTTGGCCCCACAATGCCCGAAAGGGGACATGGGAAACATTAAATATCGTAAGGCCCACATGCTATGTCTATCTCTCTCTGAATTAGACTATCTACTTTAGGCCATAACTTAGAGAGAATCTCAATCAAATAATATTTATGCATCAGAAGTATCTGGGAGAAAATGACCACCACTCATAATTAAACTATTGAATAAGACATATCACAGGACCTTATTATATATTCACATGTCATTGTCACATTTCATAACATTATGGAGAAAAAAATGCATGATCAAATCTTCAGAACTGAACGTCAACAAGAAACAGTACCTGCCAGCTAGTTCAGAGAAACTTCTACTTGGTTGCTTCTGTCGCAGCACATGTAAGTCTCCACCTGGACAATACTCCATAACCAAGCATGACAGCTTATCTGTTGAAAAATGGGCATACAGTGTCGGAAGAAAAGGATGATCCAGCATATGTAGTATCTCTCTCTCAGTTTGAGCCCTCGGCATTTTTTTCCTGCTAACCAGGAATTCATTATCCATCACTTTCAATGCAAATAGGCAGTTTGTACCAGTTAGCTCAGCAAGATAAACAGTTCCAATATCCCCACAACCAAGCTTCCTGAGCAATTTAAAGTGCCTCAAACCCAAGCTTCCTTGCTGTTTCTCAACACTGTGGATGGCTTCCCATCTCAAGTCTTTTGACATGTGAGGCCTTTTGCCACTACGACTAGACCCACATGCATTGCTGTCCTCACTATAGGTTGTGCTACTGCTATACTCACCAATACTACTTTTTGAGCTTTGGGAGAACTCCCCCTTTTCTCTAGACCTTGATCTCTCATCAGCTTTTGTCACTGGAGATTTATTTCTGTTAGTACAATTCAAACCGAAGCCAGGTCTAATTGAGCCCGCATCCAAAGTACCTGAATTGACTTCGATGCATAGATTCATACTGCTGGATGCTGGAGAAGCTTTCTCATTTCGTTTCATATCATGATTCATAGAACAAGTTTGTCTCTGGTGGTCCAAATTACTTGTACTAGGAACCCAATCATCCTCAACCTTTTCACTACATGGATTGCAGCTGCTTGAGGCAAAATTTGAATCCTGTTCTACTTTCTTGTTAACAAAGTTCTTGTTTCCAGAGATTGGCTTCATTAAATGTGGACCATTACTAGTCCATTTGTTTATCCTAGTAGCACTGCTGAAGCTAGGTATGGAGGCCAGAGAATGCAACTTACCTTTATCTGCACCATCTAGAGTTGGAGTTTTGCTAGGTACTTCTATCGAGGTGAAAGCAGCTGCATCCATCCCCTGAATGTTCTGGCTAGCATGAGTAATTGACGAATCAGCAGCTCTCAATTTTTGAACTTCCATCTTTAAAATTTCATACCCAACCTCTGTTTGCAAAGGAACAATCTGACCCGGTGATGATAATTTGGTCCTCATTGCCTCTGGGATTATTTTATCTGACGAAGGAGTAAAAGGATGAACCCTTGCTTTTGATAACTCTTCTTCAAACACTTGTGCAGATTCAGGCATCAAAGCAGAAAGTTTTGATGTGCTTTCTTCTGGTACAAGAGAGACTTCCATCAAATTCCCCTTACCTCCTTTTATTGGAACACCAGATCCATCAGCCTCAACCACCACTGCCCTATACAATCTTTTGATAGCCCCTGCTTCCGAGACCCCTGATAACCTGCCTGGCTTAGATAATCGCTTCATAGCAGCCATCTCTGAGGCCTGTGAGATGCATAGTCCTCTCAGGGCTTGCTTCAAACTCACAGGCTCTGAGATCCCAATTCCCGACGAATGGAATGAACTAATTCTCATCGGCCTTTTCTGAGCACTCTTTCGCAAAGGGTCTCTACCAATTTCTGGTGACTGACCCAATCTTCTAGCTTTAGCTTTGATGTCAATTGCCTGGAAAAGGCGATTAATATCATCCTCTATAGAATAATTATTTCCTGAGTCTGACCTGTGGAGCTTTCCATTTTGCTCGTGCACTTTCAATTGAGAATCAGAGTCTTCCATTGATTCAACGATTTCACTAGTACTGGGTAGGGTATCCATTGTTTCCTGATTCATCCAAAATTCCACAAAAGGGAGACGCAGCCTTGAAAGTAATTCTAACCCAATTCTAGAGAAGAATTTCGAATATGGGCGAGTACAGAGAGTAGAAAACACGCCGCATATTTTCTGAAGCTTCCTTCAATCATAGTGATTTGCAATTCAAATTGCTCCTTAATGTCTCTTCAGAAATTCAAAGTTGAAACATTTAAATCTGTAATGATTACCAAATTTTAGACCAAGTACATGACTTAAAATTATATCTTAATGCAATAAATTACGTAATTTTCCATCAACAATGAAAGAAAAATTACTTTATTTTTTATCTACATTTACAACTAGTACACCACCTGACCCAATTAAAAACAACAAGCCTCAGCACAACTTGCGGCAACCATGTCCACCTATTTGGTTCCCCCAAAGAACATGCAAATTAGTTCACCTATGTCCATGACCTATCATAGACTCGTAACAATTTTTTTATCGGCAAATTCAACTCATGGATATGATTGAACCTGCAATCCTACCCTCCAACCATTGGTCAAGTGGGTAGAGGAAATGCCATTTGATCCAAGGATCAACAGCAAAACCATAAGGTTGTTTTCCTCCTTTCTAAGTTCTATGCAAGATCACAAACTCAAGTAGTTTTAATGTATTAGGTTTGATATCATAGGACCTAGTTTTGAAGGCATTCATTTATACTTCTTAATCGGATAATAAGAATAATAAATGAATAAAAGTATAGCCAAGACTCTCCAACAAAACCTTCAAGGTTCTCAACCCAAAGAAAAGAAGGTACATGCCTAGCTAGCAAGCGAATCAAGTGATCAAACCTAGCTCCTTTCTTCCTGATTCATTCCCATAATCACCCCCAACCACCATAAGTCAGGAACAGCCAAATGATGATGGATCTAATTAATCCTTTTTTTCTTTACATTGGTTGAGATTAAAATATATATATATATATATATATACATAGATAGATATTCTTACACTACAAGACATTAATTACGAACAATATTTGGAAAAAAATCTTGAGGTAATTAACGTTTCCACCAGCCGATAAAGTAAAACAGTAAAGTTAATCTGACAAATTAACGTTAAAAATGAAAAAATAAAAAGAGATCAAGAAAATAAGAACTGAAAACAAAAACAATACAATCATGTAACTGCCAACTCAAAATTCACTCCCTTTATGTACCAGATATCAAAACAAAAGAAACTGCAACAACAAGAAAAGCAGCAAAACAGAGACTTTTCATGTTACAGAAAAAAAGGAAAGAAAAAAGAAATGCAAACCTGGAACAAGATCAGAGTGGTCCCGAGAAACACAGAGAGTGATCTATAACCAGCCACACACAGAAAGTAGAAAAGACGCCCTTTTTTTCGAACGGAAAGAGACTCGGCGTCGGAGACGCTTTCTGGGCTTACTTTTGGTGGTTTTGGGTAAAGGGTGCAGAATTGGGCACGAAGAGACGAGCTTAGTTTGGCTAGAGGTTGAAGGGAGTGAATGTGGAGAGAGAGAGTGAGAGAGAAAGAGAGAGAGAAGGTTGAAAGAAAGGAAAATCACGAGAAATATCAGACCGACTCGCACTCACTGCTACCACAAGTGCTACTGCTGCAACTCCAGCTTCTCCCCAGCCCCTCTCTACTGCTTCTTTCCCGTCTCTTTCCTTCTCTCTCTCTCTCTCTCGTGGCGGAAAGAAAGAAGAAAGGCACAGTTTTCGCTCCCTTTCCTTCTTTCCGTCATTGACTCGGTAATCAATTTGGAGACGTCGAATACCACAAGGCTTCCCACTCATCATTATTCATTATCAGCAATTTTGTAGTCCCAGATTACAGTTTTATTTATTATATTATTATTCCATCCTAGGATTATATATATATTTATATTTATATATTTCAATATAAAATGAAAGGTATTTTTATAAAATTAATATTTATTTTTAATAAATTAATGTGATTGTAGTAATTATTTTTTTATTATAAAATAATTATAAAAGAGTTGTAGTTAAATCATCCTCAGAAATAAGATTATCCAATGATAATTGTTGGGTAACAACATATTTTGATTTATTTTTAATTTTTAACTTTTTTTATTAAAAGTATTTATGTGAAAAATTTGATGGAGGAGGTAGAGTATAAATTTTTTGACAATTCGAGAGATAATTTTTAAAATTGATAAGGGAATTTTTATATTTTCTCCTCCCTTTACAAAATTGCATGAAAAACATTTCACATGACGTTTGGATGCCAAACTCCTCTCAACTCGTTTTAAGTCATTATTATAATTTTTTAAAATTTCAATACAAAATATAATAAACAATTCAATTTTTTTAAATTTTGAAATAATAATAATATTAAAAAATAATATTCTAACAATATTTTATCATCTCATCTCAACTCAGTTCAACATCCAAACGCAGTAACCTAAAGTGATATTTTCATTCAGAAGTTTTTAATAAAATAATCTTTTTAAAATAAAATAAAATTAAACACATGAAATGAAAGCAAGAGTGAAAAGAAATTTTAAAAGAAAATGATATTTTATTAAGTAATTATATAGAAATTGTAAATGGGTTGTTGCTTTAGCAGATAATACCAAATTCATGTGAAAAAAAGGGAGAAGAAATTCCATTTAAGAAATGCATTGTAAAAAGGCTTTTAACTTTTCTAAAATTGATTTAAAAAGAAATTATGAAATTAATTAACTAGTTATTATACATTGAAGGGGAATTGAAAGATTCCACTCTATGCACCTCCAAAGTAAAAACCTATGACCTAGTCCCAACGCTTCTTTATTTTTATTTTTTAAATTTGTTATATGGAGTTTGAGTGGGGCCTGTGATTGCCCCCTTGCACCATTGACCGATTGCCCCCCTTGCACCGTCAATGGTCTACCTTCTTCTTTTTTTTTCTTTTTTTAAATCTATCAATGGTCAACTTTTGGCAAACAAAAATAGGGATGATAATTTTTGTTGAATCATTAGGATAAGAGTGGTACAGTCACAAAGATATTATATAAAAATAATTTTATGAATATTTTATGTGATTTATTAAATCTATTTTATAATAAAAATAATTTTATAATTTAACAATTCACATCAATCAATATCAATTTATGAAATTATTTTTTTATAATCACTTTGTGATTAGAATATTTTTCTTAAGATAAAGTTAATCGGACTCAGATGATAAAAATGAGTCAATTCTAATACGACTCAAATAATTATATATTTTAACTTGATTCAAATAAGTCATATTACGTCAAGTCAATTATTTTTAATTATAAATAACTCTATTCTAAACCTTATATAACACTTAAAATCTCATGATCAAGCTTAGACATTTTTTAATGGATATAATTTAATTGTATAATTAGTAATTACCATTTTCTCTCGAAACATTTTCTCATTTCCTTGATCACCTTTTTACATAAGTATTCAAATTGGAAACACATTCGTGAGAGTATGAATATATTTAAATACGAATTAGTTTAATGTCTAGGGTTTTTTGTATGGATATGTATATACAAAATAAGTCCGTTATTTTCAAAATTTGAAAAATCAATAAAATTTTGCAAAAAATATATGAAAAAAGAACAAAACCTATATCAATTCTTGAGATCATCATCGATATAGGTGGCCCATACTGGAGTGGACTTCGACTATCATTTTGTAGTAGTTGATAACAAAACTTCAAAATAATAGTTCTTTGATTTTCTTAATTTTTTATCTTAGGGTTTAGGTTTTGGGTGTTTAGAATTTGTTGGAGATTTTATTTTATGGTCACTTGCAATTTAAAGATTCTTCATGGTTGTGGATTATCACTTTCCAATGCTTTGTTAAGTTTTTGAAATCACCCTACTATTATAATGACTGTAGGTATTTTTCATTTCATTTATATTTAGGGATAAGAAAATCATTAACTATTTGTTTATGGGTTATTAAAAGCTTTTTTAAGGTTTGTACTCGGTCTGCTATGGCCCTATACGACTGGGCAACAGCCATCTCCGCCTCCCAACCCCTCTTGGGTGAAGTCGCCGAATGTTATCCTACTCCCATGCCCTCCTTACAAAAAGGCTGTCTATCCCCATCATACAGGCGGACGGATGGAGGGCGGGAACTAGCTACTCCTATGTTCCTAGACAAGCAACCAAAATTGAACAAAAACTAAAAAAAAAAAAAAAAAAAATGAAACAAGAACGATTCAAGCCTAGAAAACGACCACTCCATTGGTCTCTTCTTCGTGACTAGAGAACAATGCCTCAAGCAGAGACCCAAGGCGTTGTTCTCTGTTTTTAAACCAGAGACAGACAATGTGCGTGTTTGATTCGCAACAAGAGAATGATAGAGTTGCAACCAATAGAAAGACCTGTTTTACTTTCTGAGACCCACGACGTTGTTCTTTATTTCGCAACTAGAGAACGACTATGTTCGTGTTTGGTTCACAACAAGAGATTGACGTGTTGCAACCAATGTAAAGATTTGTTTTACTTTATGAGACCCACGACGTCGAAGAAGAAGAAGTAAGGAGAGTCTTGGAGAAGAAGAAGAAGTTTAAGAAGATATGATGAGAGGAGAGGAAAAAGAAAAAGGAATCGAAATGAGAGGAGAATAGAGGAGGAGAAGGTAAAAGAGTTTTGATATTTATCAGCCTTACACATCACACACTATAATTTTTTTTTCTTTTTAAATTGATTTTATTTTTTTTAAAATAATTTAGTTCTTCTATTCATTATCTATATACCACATATTTAATAAGAGAAAAAAATTAAAAAAATAACAAAAAGAGTGGTGTGTGATGTGTGAAGCCTATGAATAAAATTTTTCGAAGACAAAAACACGAGTGGATTTGATGAATTAGGATTCTTTTTATATATAGGTCAAGCACGCAGGCAGGTATCCTACCCACAACCTATCCCTTTTTTTAAATTTTCTACTCGCCTGAGTCGGGTAGGACACGTGGACGGCTCTCATTGCTCAGTTTTAATTTGTACAATGGATATTGTAAGAAAAGTGTATTATGGAAATGATGCATCAAATAAACGGATCAATCAAAACAATCCTAAATTATACAAATTAGCCCCAAAAAGGACATAATTATTAACCGAATTAATTCGAGTTCATATCAATTGCCACGATTGGGTCCAAACCATAAGTAATTCAACCTTAATCCTATTATTTTATGTTGTATCTATATTGTATTCCAAAGTCAAGTAAAACACTGCCCGTTGTATTCAAAATATAGCGTCCTTCGTATATAGTATTGCTAAAACAAGAAAAAAAATCGATCTTACTTTATAAAGTAGTAAATATGAGTAAGCAGTAAGGATCAAATAGTGTGAATATTCAAAAAAATAGCCTTCCCCACTTGATAAAAAGATGAGTTGTGCGTGCTATTCTCATGAACACAATTATCCGTTTTCAAATATTATTATTTTTTATTTTATTTTATTTTTATGGAAAGTCCTTAGGTGAGCCTGAATTCAAAATGGAAGTTGAGCTTTTTGACAAAAAAGGTGGAACAAAGAAAGAAAAAGGAGCATAATCATAATCATTACCGGTACTTAAGATAGAAAATGCTTTGTCTGAGACTATATCGACCAACACATTACACGTCTAATCCTTCTTTTCAAGCATGTGGCTTCCACTGTCCAAAAATTTATCCAAACATTCTCTAAAATTTATCAAATCTATATATATATGTATCTTTATATAAATATATATACATGATAACATATGCCAAACTTCCAACACATTTGCTCATCTCTTTTCATTTTTCTCTCTTTTATCTCTTTTTTTCAACTGAAATTAAAGAGAAATACTTTAGTCACAAAAAGATTAATAAAAATAAATTCATAACTAATGTGTATTAATATAGTAGGTCAGATTATAAAATTATTTTTATTATAAAATAAATTTAATATATTATATGAAACCATGTTAGTTTATGAGTTTACTTTCTATTTGTGGTTATAACACTTCTTTTATCTAAATATCAAACTTTGCACTAACATTTATAAGCACGTTATATTTTATTTGACTACCTTATTCTTTTTTCAAGTCAAATTTGCTCCCATTTCTGAGTATAGATAAATATCATGTTATTGAAAAATTACATATTTAATGGAAACTAAAAGGCTTAATTATTTCTATTCACCTCTTTATAACATACCTAAAATGACATTATTGAAAATAATTTCAAAATAATTATATATTATATTTATTATTAATAATATTTTGAGATTTATTTTGAAAAGAGATGAGTTATAAGGAAATGGATCTAACCTAGTGGCATTGGTGCCCTTGTTTGGTGGGCTGTCTCCAGCGCACAAATACTTACCTAGTTTGGATATTGAAAATGGTATTTTCAGACTATTCATTATTTTATTATTACTTTTCACATACTTTTTACTACTAACCTAGTGGCATTGGTGCCCTTGTTTGGTGGGCTATCTCCAGCGCACAAATACTTACCTAGTTTGGATACTGAAAATGGTATTTTCAGACTATTCATTATTTTATTATTACTTTTCACATATTTTTCACTACTATTTAATATTCTATCATTACCTTAAATAAATATCAAAGGGAGCGCCTAGTAGGATTCAAACTAGTGCCTACCCGCTCAACAGAGGCGCATGTGATCGTTGGACCAAGTCCAACCATTGTGTCATTTGACAATAAATGCAATATATATACATATACAAAAACAATTTTAGTCAAAATGAAAAGTTATAACTTTTTATCGGCATCTTTTGGTCATTTATAGAAAGACTCATTGACCTGCAAATTTATAATCTCAAAAGTCAATATCAAAATTTTGTCTCCTAAAAGTATTTCATTTCTTCAAAACTTGTTATTAGGATCTGTTTAACTGCAGAACCAGGTTTCTAATCTCTTGGTAAATAGTAAAATCTAATGGTATTTGGGTCTAATTTTGTTTGTGTATAACGTAATTAAACAAATAGACTTGTTCTGGGTTTCATTATATCTTGGAGGCGAATAACATGTATGCATACCATTATTGGTGGGGGCAAATAGTGTCTTAAGAAAAAGCAACATTATAACAAGCATTGAAGCAAACTCTTTTGTCTCACTATTTTCTTCTTTTGCAGGCCCCTTTGCTTTAATAATCTTAAGACAATATTTGATTGATAATGGTTTATAGCTTGATAGAGTTTGTTGCAGATTTTGTAAAACTCGAATGCTTTGATGGAGCCAATTTTGAACAGTGGGAAAATAAGATGCACTTCCTCCTAGCTAGTCTCAAAGTGGTGTATGTTCTAGCCACTCCTAGGCCTATACAAATGAGGATGAGACAATCACTCAAAATCGAGCAATGATCAAATGGGAACAATTTACTCTACAAAATATGAAAATGAATGAAGCCATATCAACTTCATCTATTATTGATAAACTTCCTCAATCATGAAAAAAACTATAAAAAAAAAAAATTTGAAGCATAAAGGGAGGAAATATCTCTAGAAGAGTTAGGCCAACATCTTTGCATAGAGAAGAAATTAGGCTTAGAGATAGTAATGAAGAGCACAACTCTTCGATCTTCAATATACACATAGTAGAGAAAGGTAAGACCCGCAAACCTGGATAACCTAATGAATCCGGATATGAAAACTCGAAGAGAAATAATAATTTTGGAAGAAAATAAAGTTACTTCTAAAGTGAGAATCAGAAGAATATGAGAGTAAGTTACTTCCATTATGGCAAACAGGGTCCATTACAAAAGTAATTTTCGATTTCTTAAAAAGAAAAGATAAAACTCTAGTTCTACAGATAATTTTGAGGGCATGATCTCAGAGACCAACATTCTCAAAAGAGATAACTCTTGATGGATTGACTCAGGAGCAACAAGGCATGCTTGTAATGACATGAAACTATTCAAGAGGTACAAGCCAATAGAAGATGTCCATGTTCTTACATGGGGAACTCGCCTTCTACTGTAGTTAATGGCAAATGGACTATAAATATGGAGTTTATCTCCATAAAAGTTCCTACTCTCAAAGATATGTATCATGTACCATAAGTTAGAAAGAATCTTGTATTTAGTAGTTTTCTAAATAATTTTGGGTTTAAATTGGTTTTTGAATTAGATAAATTTGTGTAGACCAAAAGGGATAATTTAATGGGGAATGGATATATGAGTGAAGACATATTCAAACTCAATATAAATAATTAAGTTAGGTGTCGTTTGGATAGTGAGTTGAGATGAGATGAGTTGAGATGAAAATTGAAAGTTAAATAAAATATTGTTAGAATATTATTTTTAATATTATTATTGTTTTGAAATTTGAAAAATTCTTTCCATGAAACTACTTGTTTTCTTTGAAGCCTCTGAATCTAAAGGAATTCGAACACTTACCATCTCGAAAGTGAGATTTTGACTTTTACCTTAAGCTATTTTATAGGGTGGGATCGTCATGTACCCTTATGACTATTGATGTTCTTGAATAGGAGCCATTTATTCTCAGCCATCCCTCTGTATGATGACAGAGATAGATTAATGGACAAGGCACGCAAGTACTTGTGGCTTGTCTTTAGTCCATTCCGCAGTACCTCCTCAAATGTGGGTCTCTCACGTGACGCTGGATCATACCTCTGAGTTTTGATGATATAGCCCGTGGAGTCGTAACTTTTCCTCCACATACTTACTCTAGATGTGACCTTTAGGTGGAGTATGGACCTTCGTGGACGACATTGCTATCTTTTGAGCATTTTCTTGTTATCCCAAAAAGCCCTTACGTTCGTATGGATCTTGTCCTTGATTTTTGCTCGCCTTAGGCTCGTATATCTCCATTCGTCCAGCCTTTCTTGCCTTTGTACGGTTGGCACCTTTTCTAGAACTACCAGCCTCTTCAGGTACTGGTTCTCGCCTGGGTACTTGCTCGCTTGACACAGAGTGAAAAATCCTTTGTTACATCATGTGCCGAGATATGTCTGCAAGGGTTTCTACCTGGTGTCGCTTGTCATTTAATTAGACTAGTTGCACTTTGCAAGCCATCGCTGACTCATCTTCCATCCTTTCAAGGAAATGCTCACTTATTTGCCTTTCACTTGCCCTTGGAAAGTGGTTTGCCCCCTTGCGCTGGCAAGATTCTCACATTTAGCATCAAGGGGTGCATGTCGTATCCATTTTGGAATTCATTGTCTCTTAGCATTGTGGAGGCTTTGATTTGCACTCAGAATTGGATCAAATAGAAATCAATTCATGTTTCGAAGGTGGTAGACTTTGTGGAGAGCTACGAGAAAAATGACATTGATTAGTTTGAAAGTCGTAATCGCTCTTAATTCATGAACTTACTTTTGCTTATAGTAGATTTTGTTATATTTATTTGACAAACTTAACTTCAAATTCAATTGTTGTTGGGACAACTTTAGAAAAGGAGGCTCTATCTCAATTTCTTTCGACCGCAATTGACTTTGATACACCACTATTAGTTTGTTAACTTGTTAGTTAATTTTTTTGTAGTTTTTTATATATGTATATAATATTATTAATTCATATTCTCATTTTGTTTTTTGGTAGATTTTATGATGTAGTAGCCACTTGGAGTAACCATCTCATCTTGCTACAAGCTTATGTTCATGTTGCTACTTTTGTTTACTTAAAAAAAAAATATATGTATTTCAATTCTTAAAACATTGTTATTCATTCAATTTATTTGAGAATTTGTAATATTTTTCTAATTAATTTATAATAGTTTTATATTAATGTATAATGATCTATAGTACTTGTAATAACTTAGAATTATTAGTTAGAACTTAGTAACTTTATTAGAGAATATTTAATTTTATGAATTAATTTTTAATTATATATTTTATCTATTTAATTTTATAGTTTTTTTATTCAAATAAGGTTTTGGTAAGAATTAGGCTAAAAAATGGTCAAAGTCCACCAATACGGGCTCAACAATTTGGTCAAAGTCTAGTAGTACGGGCTCAGCAATCTGGTGTCGATCGAGATGAGAGTGGCGATATGCCCGACTGTTCGAAACAATTTTATGGTTTTTGTTAATATATAAATAGTTTATTGGCCTATTATAATGACAAATCTAGTATAAGTTATAATTAATTTGGTTCGGATATAGTTTGATATTAGAATAGAGACAATGGAGATTTTGTAGAACAGCTCCATAATTTCAAGTGAGAGAGAGGCAACAATGACCACCACCCATATTTGTAGCCTCTGTTGTTTGGACCACTGATGAGTTCATTAACGTGCTAGAATTCCAATCGAGCAGACAAGTTTACTTGTTGGCAAATGCTATAGAGGGGCTAAGCCATTTGAAATGTACCTCATATTAGATTAATTATTCTTTTCTCTCAAGCCATTTGTCTAGCCCAATACTAATGGTCTCCACACTTTTTAACTTAACAGTCCAACTCTCTTTTTTTATTGGTATCGGGTGCTTGGAACAGTGTCCTAACTAATCTTGAAAGTAAATAGGCTCTTGAATCCCGACAATAAATTTCTCGTAAGTATATCTCGAATAATTGAAAAGAAAAATCTTATAGTTTGATAGCTTATAGAGATTGTTATATCTAGTGGGATTCGAGTCTTGAACCTAAAGGGAGCGTAATATCAAAACTAAGATCTTTCCCATTTGAGCCAGCCCTAAGAGTTATGCTTGTTAGGCGCACACAAAATCTAATTATCACCTTATTGGTTTCGCCTCTTTAGTTTTAACAAGTATTACAACTATTGAACCCCAAAACCGCAATTACTTTTTTAGTAGGACCCTCGGTCTGATAAATATTTGCATAAAAAGACAAAAGATGACATGAAAGAAAAATGTTCAAGATTCTCTATAATTTTCTGACTCAGGTACCTTCTACCTTCCCTATAATCTGGGAAGAGATAAACATGTTGTGGACTCTACTTTATTAAATATGGCTTGTGGTCAATGTGGACTCCAACATTAAATGCAATGGACCCCACATGTTATGTTTATTTCTCTCCGATTTATAGAATGTGTTAAAAGTAAAAAAAAAAATGTAAGGGAATCTCACACGAATGTATTGGTGTGTTCATTGGAAATTTTCACTTCCACTGCTTTACATGTAGGGAAGACACAATTGCAAGTAGAGAGGGGATGGAAATAGACACATTTTTAATATTTGAGTTCAAGAAAGTTGCCAAGTAGTAGTTGGAGTCACAGTTGCAATTCTTTGAGAATCCTTGTTTTCTTTCTTAATTACATCTCTATTTTGAGAAATTCTGTCATAATTCAAATTTTATCAATCTCAATCAAATTGATTAATCTATCATACTTTAAGTGCATTTTTTTATTTAAGTGGCTGACATATAAAATGAGAGAACAATGACTGAAGATGCAAAATCTAGAGTAACATTACTCTTTTATTTTTGAAAAATAAACCTTGTGAGGATTTCACCAATAGTTATACTAATTACAAGCCTAGTATATAACACCATTTATTGTAGGGTCAAATACATTCATAAAAAAAAGTTAAGTTACCAACACTTTCTATGTAAATTGATGTGTGGTAGGCTTTTAATGAGCAGCATAATTTGTGTACTAATGAAGAGGCTTGTATATAGCATAACTCTTTCGCTAATAAGTCTCATCTTACTTTATTCTATATAAAAACGATGGCGGGGAGATGTAATGCTAAAAAACACTACATGCATATCTTCTGCTGCAGTATTATTTTGTGAACAATAGGAAAAAAGATTTAATAGAATCTAAGGATTCAAACAAAAAGGAAAGTGCATAATGAGCATTAAACAAAAAGGGTTGAAAAAAACAGCATGCTCGATAGACACTAGGAGTGACAATTCTTGTTCACGGATCCTGTTCGTGTCATGTCAGACATTCAACTATATGGATCAATCAAAACACGACCTATTTAGTTAAGTGTGTCAGACCTTCAAATCCTAACACGACCCATTTAAATAATGAGTGATACGATAATACCTGCATATTTCATTTTATAATTAATTAGAAATAGATTAACACGACACAAACTATTTCAACCCATTTTATGTAACTGGGTTGAATTGACCTACAATTACCATTTGACCTGTTTAATATAATTTCACATAAAAGTTAAAATCATAAATTACTAATTACAATATCTAAAAAAACAATAATAAGGCCACTTACTAACAAAAAAATATTAATATTTTTCAGACTTTAACTTTTAATAAAACTAACATCACAAACTCAACAATAACAAATATGAGCATATTATAAGAATACTAATAGGTCCAATATTATAATTTCAACAATTAAAATAAAAAAATATTGAGAAATACCCATACTACAATCCAACAACAATAAATATAAGCATATTGTGCTAGTGACGACAAGGCCATGAGACAGAGACTCGAGAGAGAGGGAGGTCGTGAGACTTGAGAGAGAGGGACAAATGACCGTGAGGTGTGAGATAGAGACTTGAGAGGGGGAGACTAACGATCATGAGGATGCCAATATGCCAGTGATGACAAGGCGATGAGATAGAGACTTGAGAGAGAGGGACTGATGACCGTGAGGACGCCAATGTGCCTATGATGACGATGTTGTGAGTGAGAGACTTGAGAGAGAGGGATCAACGACCGTGAGGTATCAGACAGAGACTTGAGAGAGAGGGAGATCGAGAGAGACATCGGACTGAGGGAGACCAAGAGAGGTGGGGGAACTGGGGAGTGGAGGTAGCGTGAGAGTATGAGATTGAGAGATGGGTGGTAATGTTAGGGTTTTTTAGTTTGAAAAAGTCTATTTATCATCTCAATTCTCATCATCCTTCCATCATCCCATAATGTGGTATTAGATGATAGATTTATAAGTGAAATATAACAAATAATCTCCATTCATCTAATGCCACATCATAGGATGATGGGAGGATGATAGAAGTTGGTTAATGAATAGCATTATCATTACTTTTTTAGTTTTAGGGTTAAAAGTCTACAATTATAATTCTGAAATAAAATTTAAACGGGTGATACATGTTAATTTTGGATTAAGCGAGTTGATTTGTTTATTAACCGTGTCTTATTGGGTCAATTTGTTTTGACCTATACCCATTTATATCAAACTCAAACTTACTAATTTCTTATTCTGCTCGTGTTAGGTTCACATATTGTGTCATATATTATCACTCCTAATAGACACAGTAGAGTATCTACCATGATAAAACTTTGTCAGATGAGGAGGGAGAATCTGGATTGAAAGGCAAAGAATCTCAAAAAGTTGAGAGCAAAATATATTAGATACATGGAGGAGAAATACACGGACTCCTAAAATAATGCGACCGGTTTAATAAAATATAGGAGGAATGAATGAATTGGAATGTTATTTTTCATCTCTCGGGATTAGCTAAAACAATTAGGAGACTGATTTTTAAATAAAACAAATATGAGAGATCTCTTTTTGTAATTTATTTCTCTAAATACTTGAAAAGAATTATATTCACAAACCTTATAGTCGTTATCATTTTTATCATCCCTTGATGCAATATCAAATTATTGGATGTTCTTTTTTGTGAGTTATTTTATGAAAAAAGTAGTCTCCAAACTTTAAAAGTAAACATTTTACATGTAGATATTTCACGATGTTAAATGTTATGTACTATACCTTCATCCGATTATGCCGATATATTATATAATTCATCTCTTACCCGATAGGTCCTACATGGCCAAACACCATTTAATTCCACAGGCTTCAAAACCTTCTTCATTTTTTTCTCTTTTTTCTCTTTTTTTTTTTTTTTTTTTTTAAGCAAGCAAACTTCATTAAAGGGGGTTGGGTTCTCCAAAAAAATATCCCAAAACAGCAAACACAATACAAATGTGGTGAAAAAAAAGAAAAAAAAAAGGTTTTGAAACTAATTTTTTGATCTCTACCCAAGCTATACTAAGAGGGAACCGTCTTAAAAGATATTTTAAAGGTAAGCCACCACTGAAAGCAGTGCAAGTGGATGCACTGTAGTTGAAAGTCTTGAGGTATTTGTTTGTGAGGTCATTGGTCTCTCTCACAAGATCACCGGTTAGAAAAAGCAATAATCTGGATAGACTGGCTGGGAAGGGCAGATCTATAGCGGAGGAACAGTCAACCCATGCCTCTGGAATGACGTGTGCGGACCATGCGTTGGTGGAATGGATGAGGAGTCTGACCGATCTGAAAGATCGGAGGGTGGGGAGTCTGCTGGTGCGACGCATGTAGCCGGTTGAGCTGTCGGAGTGCGACAACGCTTGAAAACCGCGTGTGAGGGCCATGCGCCAACATTTTGGGCGTGATTTCGCATCGTCCCAATAGATCGGCGGGAGGGGAACGTCGTGGTGGGGCGCGTGTTTATTGTTCATGGCCAAAGTGTAGTAGATCTGAAAAAATCCACGTCAGTGAAAAAATACTACTATAAAAGCATATTCTCAAATAGGTAGCGGAAAGGAAGAGGAAAAAGAAAAGGAAATGGAGAGGAAGGTTGAGTCGAGACTCACTCTTTCCTCTCTGGCGACGGCACTTGGAAGGATTGGTTTTTTTTAAAGAGAGGGCAGAGCTTCTCTGTCTAAAATGCCACTGGAGCTTTAGGGCTTCAAAACCTCCAACGTGTGGTCCAATCAATCATTTTCTCAGCCTGATATCATTAACTTTCTCATCCTTCAAAAGCTACTCTCATTCCTGTTTCTATTAATACACTTTGATTGTCTTGCTCCTCCAACTAATGATGGAGCCATGTCTTGACGACTTAGGTTCGTTTGGATGGTGAGATGAGATAAGTTGAATAAAATATTGTTAGAATATTATTTTTTAATATTATTATTGTTTTGAAATTTAGAAAAGTTGAATTGTTTATTATATTTTGTGTGAAAATTTAAAAAAATTGTAATGATGAGATGAGATAAGATAAGATAGTTTTTGTATCCAAACGAGCTCGTCGACGACCTCCAGAGCTTGAGCCTAAGCTTCACCTTTATCACAACTACAACTGTTATCAACCGCAGCTCCTACTTTGGCTTTGATGCAACCCTCACAGCCTCTTTCTAGCTCACTCTTCTCCACCACGAAGCCCCATGCGCTTTCCTCTAGTCCTTACTTATCTTCCATCCACCAGATTCGGTTTGAGTCCCCGACTCACCAATTCTGCCTATCGGACATTCAATTCTCCCTCCAACTCAACTCTAGCGACATTGACTTCGTCTGTCACGCGGAGCTCATGTCTGCCTCGGCTAACACCAAGGGCTTCTGTGTCTTCGTCGTAAAAATCATGGAGAAGAGCTTAGTGAGAGGGAAATCCTTGAAATGTTATAGTATCCATTTTTTCCCACACTTTATGTGAGCATCGACAGTCAGAGTTCAGCAATTGCATCCACATTCTCCACAATGGTAGCCCTCAATGCTTCCACAATTTTCCATCAGGTGAGAACATTTATAAAGACTAAAAAGGTCAATATGTTATAATCCTTCCAAGAGCTCAATTCTAGGGACCTGATTTGGTAACATTCCTTTTGAAGCATGATTATGCCATTAATAACACCTTTCTGGTGCAAGTATCCTATTCTAACTTATCTATGTGAATATCGATTTTAGAAAGATTCAATCAATGGCAATTTCGGATCGAGTATGATTCTTGAGCTTTAGT
The DNA here is from genome assembly GCA_029856935.1 of Cyclocarya paliurus. Taxonomy (NCBI): domain Eukaryota; kingdom Viridiplantae; phylum Streptophyta; class Magnoliopsida; order Fagales; family Juglandaceae; genus Cyclocarya; species Cyclocarya paliurus. The sequence goes on from CM056958.1 coordinate 6,692,636, forward strand.
CGCCTTACCTTACTTGGATCCCTCGTGGCTATGTCTTTTGCTCCCAATTATCTTTTCCTAGCTAGCTATACACTCGAGTTTTCTCATTAGTCGCTTATAGCACTTTTCTGGCCCATAGCATGTATTTAGACCCAAAAATTATCCCGTAAATTCTTGTCGCACTTGTGCCAATAGGAATTTTCCTTCTTTCGACTTTACTCTTTTAAAACCTAAGATATTGCATAGGATTTGCTTCTATGAACATCTTCACTCACTGGCTTGTCGTGCAGTGTGAAATTTGATGGCATGGCTGGCAGAGATTGTGCCTGTCTCTTCGTGTAGCATAGAACACAGGATTTGTTCGGCTTGCTCCTTCTCGTTTCTACACGTGGCGCATTTTTCTTTTCTTTAACTTCTAAACTTTTTGCCATTTTGTCTCCCCATAACTATCACTTTTCTTCTTCTTCCTTCACCTTTTTTTCTTGCTCCGAGTTATCTCTACATCTGGCGATTCCTTCCTATTTCTTTCCTTTCCTGTCTTCAAGCTTTCTCATTCCTCAACTAAATGGCACCTTGAAATGCTTTTCATTTGTGTCAAGCATCAGATGAGCCTCGTGGACCTGAGTTCTCTCAACCTGCTACTTTCGAGGGGGGTTGATGGGTGGAGCTAAACTCTGTGAGGGAGCAGTTTGGCATCCCTGAATTAGTGAGGTTGAGTCTTCCCAACTGGTTGAGGCTTCCCTTTTGCTACCCCTCCGTGACATTTTGGACGATTAGGGCATTCCTCCACCCTAGCTTTTATCCAATGCCTGGAGGATCCTTTTGTCTTGCTGCGTGAAGCAAGCCTTTGAAGTGGCTGGATTTGAGAATTCGGAGCTGGCCGCCCGTGAGTTCTTCCACGTTCATGGCTTGAGAAGGCATGACGAAAACTAATGCAGATTCTACTCTCGCACCAATTTTTGGGTTATCCACTTGGAGTCCCTGTATTCTCAAGTCAAGAATTGAGACTGAAAATCCTTCTTTGTGTATAAGGAAGGTTGGGAATTCCCTTTCGGTGAGGCTGCTCGTCACGAGTTTTTGATTAAGGCCTCCTGGCATTCGATCCTAGACGATCGTTATTTCGACATGACCTCCACTCGAGATGAGGTATCACGTCTCAACCTTGCCTACATGTGGGTTAAAGAGAATCCTAATACCGTCAGCTCTGAGGTCATCCTTACCTGAGAGAATGTCAATCGTTTCCTAGTCATGAAGAACCAGTCGCATGTCATAGGTTGCTTGACCTTATGCCTATTGGCCATGAGTCAGCTCGTGAGATAAGAGGGCTGCCCCTTCATCTTTAGACCTGAAGGGGAAAAGGCCTTGCCTAAGGGGGGTTGATCGGCAAAACAGTCCCCATGAAAGTGCCACCCTCGGTGGTCCTGAAAGAGGCATGCCATCTTGGCCTTATCTACTAGCCCTACTTCTGAAGGTGGTCAGGAGACTTGGCAAACCTTACCCCGGTTGTATGTCGACCGCCTCTCAAACATGGTTAGCCAGGGGGCCCAGGACTTGGATATGCTCCTAGACGCTAATTGTTTCGACACCATCTCTGACACCTTCCTTGGCTCCTTTTTGGATCATTCTCTTAAAAGATGTACGTCAACATCCCCTTCATTCCCGGCTTCCAGTGACTTTGTGGAGGTGATAGAGATGAGAGAGGGAACGTGTGGCCAGAGCACTACTGATAGTGTGAAAAAGCAAGTCAAGGCTTACGTCAGCCCTTCTACTTACGAGGAATAGGCTGCGACCTTTGCTTTGAAGGTTCTGCTGAGTACCAGCACTTCTGTTAGAGGAAAAGCAACCGTTATGGGAGATGTATTCTCAGCCATCTATGTCCTTATTGAAGGGGCATCCATGACATGGATGCCATTAGTACAACTCGATGCAACATTTAGAACATTGATGAGGACGAAGCAATTTTAGAGGGCTTGTTGGGCCAAAATATGGCTACCCCAGATCCATGGGTTGAGTTTCCTTCTGATGTGCTTTCATCACCTAGGGCTCGCACTCCTCCATTGAGTGTCCTCCAATGGGCGAGCGTCTACTCCGAAGGATGTTCTTTGAGGATCTTTGTCTCACCTAGGGGTCTTCGACCTAAAGGTTAGCGAAACTTCCAACACATTCCTTGTTGAGGGTGAAGTTGTTCCGAAGAGCTCAGCAGGCCAAAACATGGTTCTCCTTGATCCACAAGTCGAGTTTCTTGTGGCACACTGTTGCTACCTAGAAGCACGTCTTCCTTTGCTAAGTGTCCTCTAAGGATGCTTGTGTTGAGTGCCCTCCTTTGCTCCCATTTTTCAAGGTTTGAAAATCTATCTAAGTAGACTAATATTAATAAGATAGAAAGAAATAAAACAACCTTTTATTTTTACCATGAGCAAAAATTTAAAAATTTACAATAATCATAATTGAAGCAAGCTTCACAAGCCTAGACTCTATATTTCTGGACCAAGCAGTTCAATTTGGACCAAGCCGAAAATCATGTTGGTTAGTCTCGATCTGTAGTGTATGAAAATTTTAGTTTTCGTTCCTATCTCGGGGTGTGGTCTTTTAAGACCGAACCAGACCAAAATTTTTAAACAGAAATTTTTTAAATATTTTTTATATATAATATATTATTTTATATAACAGTGTATAAGTTAATTATGTAATTGTCATCTAATCTATCACCATTGATTATATAAAATGTAAAATAATATTTGCTATTAATTAACTAATATATCCTATGATAATGTATGTTATTATATGTAGATACATACTCTACTATTTACACTAAATTAAAGTAATTAAATAATTTTTTTAAAGATATGTAAGTTGAAAGTAAGTATGAAAAATCTATGGACAATGAAATTATTTAATATTCATTAACCATATATAAAATGTTAGAATTTTAATATAGGTCATTATGGATATTAAAGTACTAAGTTAGTAACTGTTAACTTCATAAATATAGTTATAATTAATTATTTTTCTAATGAGTTAGTTGCATAATCCACATTAAAGAGTTTACTTAATTTTAATTTTACTAATTTAATTAATTTTTTGTATTAATTTATTTGCAAAAAACAAATAGGAAAAATTGCTCATGGACTGAATCAGACAGATTGGACCAACTAGATGGATAGCTAATGGTCCGGTTCGGTCTATAAGGGTAATAGGTCGGGTTTGGTCTGACAAAAAGGGTGGATAGAAATTTTCGATCCGCAGCCTCCCCCGAATCGGTCCGGACTGGATTAATTACACCCCTAAGATTCAAGGAGAGAGAAGAGATTAGACAAATTGTTTACAGTATGGGCAAGAACAATAGAGTAGACTATGCACATATATACTCTCAAGAGAATCAAATAAGCATACAAGCTATTATATTTTTTAGAAATGATATTTGTAGTTATAGAATACGCAAGTAACGTACACTTCTTTTGAAAAAGTAAATAAATATATGATCTACATGAAAAAAAAAGTTTTAATGATAGACCCACTTTTTTTAAAAAAGTATACGCGACGCTTGTATAGCTTATAACTGTAGCCAACATTATTTTATAAATTATTTTATAAAATACCCTTCTATTTTATAAAAAGATTTGAGAAAGAATTATATGTATCATTTTCCTCTTTTGAAACAAGAAACGTGGATGCAAAGTCGTATAGCTTTGTGCTTTTTCAATTTTCATAGCGTTAGTACTTTATTCGCGTACCGGCTCAAAACTTCATTTGATGGTTATGATAATTTTATTATTTATTATCTTACACACCACACATTATATTTATTTTTAAATTTATTTTATAGTTTTATTCCTTATAAACTAATTAAGTTCTTCTACTCATTATCCATACACCACATATTTAATAAAGAAATAAAAAATAAAAAATAAAAAAATCATGCTCGATGTGTGGTGTGAAAATGATGAATATAATTTTTATTTTAGAAATAAATTCAACGGTATGCAGATCCAAAACAAAGCTAGAAGGCCCTATTTGGATACAAAAAATGTTTTATCTTATCTCATCGTTATAACTTTTCTAAATTTTTACACAAAATATAATAAATAATTCAATTTTTTCAAACCACAAAATAATAATAATATTAAAAAATAATATTTTATTTAATTTTCAATCTTTATTTCAACTCATATAATATGAGCAATCGTCGTGTTGATTGCTTCCAGAGACAGAGCGAGAGAGAAGAGAGACAAAGATAAAGGGGAGAGAGAGAGATGGAAGGATGAAGAATGAGACATAGTGAGACAAAATTGGGTGAGAGCTTGAGATTGAGGAAGAATAAGAGCCCGCATATGCTTTGAGAATAAGATAAAATGATAATTTTGTGAATAGTAATAAGATGATTTGTGAATAATAGTGAGATAGCTTGAGTGAAGTATTTATTGGATTTTAAAAAATGAGAGAGAAAAAGTTGAATAAGAAATATTATAAAATTACAATATTGTTAGAATATAATTTTTTAATTTAATTTTTGTTTTAGAATTTGAAAAAATTGAATTATTTTTTATTTAAAAGTTTAGGAAAGTTGTAATGATCTATTTGAAAAACTTATAATAATTAGTTTGAAAGTGTTTGTATTTGAATGATGTTTATGAAAAAAATGAGATGAGAAATGATGAAATATTTTTTATTATAAATGATGGTAAAATTACCAAAATTTATTCTTTATAAAATTATAGGATATGCCGTTGATCAGTATACTGGACGGAAACCAGTATTCAATGACTTAACACTATGCCTATACATAAATAATTTTAATCTAGTCTATAAATCGTCCCCGTTTAACTTAAAACTCGTGACGTGGTCCTTATTTTGATACTAATTGTTAAAGACTTAACTATTGATTCAAAAGCTCTATAATTATTAGATATTAATTTAGTTAAACCATTAATATAATAAGAATCTCCTACCAATTACTGTTTTGGTATGAAAAGTTTCAGCCATTCCAAAAGGGAACAGTGTTACATAAATTTGAATGAGAGTTATTTTTCAATCTGGTTTGTTTTCATAAATTATTTTATTTATTTCATCTAATCATTATAATTTTTCTAAGATTCCAAATAAAATATAAAAAACCAATTCAACTTTTTTCAAAATCTAAAACAAAAATAATATAGAAGAATTATATTCTAATAATATTTTATTTAACTTTCAACTTTTATTTCATCTCATCTATTCTCTAACAACTAAAAAGGCCAGAGGCCTATAAATCCCTTTGGACTTCATATAAATGTTTTGGTTCTGAAGTTTCTGACTTGATTTGGATACACAAAATATCTCATTTCATCATTACAACTTTCTTAAATTCCTACACAAAATATAATAAACAATTCAATTTTTTTACATCTTAAAAAATTATATTCTAATAATATTTTATTTAACTTATAATTAAATTTCTCATCTCATCAAACGGTGTAACTAAGGTTAGGTTTGGAAACACAAATCTCCTTATTTCATTTTATCTTATCATTATAATTTTTTTAAATTTTTATACAAGAATATAATAAATAATTTAATTTTTTTAAAATTTTAAATTAAAATAATATTAAAAAATTATATCTAACAATATTTTATTTAATTACTATTCATTCTATCATTATAATTTTTTTTAATTTTCATATAAAAATATAATAAATAATTCAATTTTTAAAATTTTAAAATTAAAATAATATTAAAAAATTATATCTAATAATATTTTATTTAAATACTATTCAAAATATCGTGCATCCAAACCCAACGCGAGTTTCTCACGAAAGAAGTGAAATTTTTGCCGGGATAGGCTTTGCCAGCAGGAACAAGTAGACTGGGACGGCTGGAAACGACGACTCATTTTGGTTGCAATCTTCGGGATTCGATTGTCGTACTCTGTTACTGCCCGTCCCAACTTCCAAGTTCAGTTTGAAAGGGAGGTGTCGTCCTTGATATCAAAATTCTCGCTGCCCAAGTTCCAGTAACCGGTTCCTCCTCCTCCTTCCCCCTCCACAAGAAAGAAGCCTAGGAATTTCAATTTCCTTCCTTTTCCGCACCACACCGCCCTCAGGACCCAAGCAAGAGAATGGAGGAGGCTCAAAATGGCACCGTAAACTCGGTGCCACCAGCAGAGATCGACGACGACTCCGTTATCGGACCGGGTCCTGCCCCGCGGGCCCGCCCCAAGCGTCCTCTCCAGTTCGAGCAGGCCTACCTGGACGCACTTCCCTCGGCTAACATGTAGGGCTTTTGGGTTTGTTTATTTGGAATCATAAGCTTAGGGTTTAGGGTTTATTCTACGTGATTGGGTGATTTTCCGGATTCTTTGTTTTGATTCGGTCTCTATCCATTTCTGAGCATTGTTTCTGCTTTTTATCTGTGTTTCTTCAGGGCCATTGCCATGAATTGAGCATTAAAATTTGTACTCTGGTGTTTTTCTTCACAGTTCGAAATCCTTGTGTTCATTACAAGTGCTTTTGTTAGGCAAGATTGCTTAGAAATGGCAAAACAGATTGTGGATACTATAGAGAATGTCTCAAGCATGAACCCTGGTTTTGCAGGTATGAGAAAAGTTATATGCACCGTGATGTGGTGACGCATGTTGCTGTCTCTTCAGCAGATTTTTTCATAACTGGAAGCGCTGATGGTAAACTCAAAGATATATATTTTTTTACAAGTCATAACCCCATAACAAGTCAACTTCAATGGATACCTCATTTAACCTAGTAGTTGTGCCAACGATTATGTTCTATGACTTCTTTTAAGGAGTTGTTTGCTTCATAGATATAAGTTTATGTATTGGGTCAGGCCTTCGTGAGTGGTAGATCTCCTGTCATGCTGGAAAGGGCAGTTTGGAAGTCCTCAGTGCTTATCATTGTGGAGAGTGGAGAATTGCTTAGTTTTGAAGATTGTGAAAAGTCAGTGGTAGACTTTAAGTCATTCTTTCTCAACACAGCCATTCATCTATTTCAACCTTTCAGGATTTTCTAGATCTTTGTCCTCTTGCTAGTTAGGTGTTTCTCTTGTATATTCCCTTTTACTAGAGTAACATGCTTTTTCATTCAATAAAACTTTATCTTATAAAAAGATAGGATAAGTTTTTGTATTTTCCCTGTGTACTTGGGCAACGCCTATTTCATTCTCTTCAATAAAGTTACTTTTACTTATAAAATGTTTTTTATGTATTTATTAGCTGCACTTGGGCTTCTCAAACTATTTTGAATTATATTAGTGGAGATCTCTTCCAGTTCCTTTGTTTTTGGAGATATTATTATATAGCTAATGTGTAGCCATGGTGATAATGAGGAATTGGGTATAATCAGTGGACCAGTGACATGGGATTTTTAGAAGTTTCATATTTTGCATCTTCTGACTTGATATACCAGTCTTTTTTTGACTCATTTCAAGCACAATGTGCGTATAAACTACTGAAAACTCTGCAAACTGAAGTGCATCCATTAACTACTCCCACTAACACACATAATGACACATACTTCTCTGGATTTGATAGCATCAGCTTGTCCATACATTAACCTCTGGCACTCATTTTTCTAATCATTTGAGTGATTTAATCAGCTTTATTTCTCTCATAGTGTCCCTTAATTTGGTATATATGTAGGATATGAGAATTCGTTTCTTATGGGGGGCTATGGTTGAGAAAGCTGGATAACACAATTTTTATCTGATGAAGTAGTAAAGTATAAATTTTGTTTATGCTCGAAGTAGTATATTGACAGTATTGATTTTGAATATTTTTGTATGTTTTCCTTTCTTTTATTTTTATTTTATTTTTTTAAATCTTTTTTTTTTGGGGCGGGGGGAGTGGGGTGGGGGCGGTGGTGTTTAACAATTAGGATATGCAAGTGTACTGTCCAAGTGAAGAAGTTTACTCTAGGGGGGCCTTATTCTCCAAATAAGCTTCCATGGGAAAGGGTCCCTAGCATGGGCACGCTACACATTGTGAAATGGCTTTAATTTGAACACTCCTTTTTGGGATGGGTTTTAAACCATTTTGTCATCACCATTACATCCCACCAGTCTTCAGTTCAACTGGTCTAAGAACGACGCGAAGAGATCCACCTCCCAATCATTAGCCTCCCTAACAAAACTGAAACCATAAAAAACTGAATATGGTATAATAGCCAGATCATCACGGGCCATTTTCATTTTCACCATAGCTAACAGAGTAAGGGTACGAAGTTACCAAAACATATCAATTCGATTGCTAGTTTACTCAACTTTTCTTCTGTCCTCTCCTCTCCCCTTCCCTTCTAGGGCATTTGAAGTTTTGGAAGAAAAAGGGCGTTGGTATCGAGTTTGCAAAGCATTTTAGATCCCACCTGGATCCAATTGAAGGCCTAGCAGTGAGTTATTCCTCTTCTATCCACATGGAATCTCATTGGTTGATTTATGGATACTTTGATTCTCTATGAATTTCAAATGGGTATTGATATGCTGGTATCATATGTGCTTCTGGTTTTCAATAGTTGCTATGTGATTGTGTGGCCATTGATATAGCCCCAATAGCAGTGCCACCCCATTTTTCATTCTTGTTTGGATTAGCTATTGATTGGAATGCATGCAACAAGGATGATGTATTGAAGCTTTACATTGAATAAGTGCAAAGTTATGCATGGGCGAAGACAAACAGAATAAGTGCCAGTTGCAATATAGAACTGGTGTAATCACACTTTAGCTTTTATGTTAAGGTCTGCACAAGTTGTGCACGGAAATGTAGCATATTGAGTACTCATTACACATTTTAGAAAATTTAACCCAAAAGATATTTAAATAATCTATACCATTACTGGTGTACCATCATATTAAAAGAAAAAAAAATCACATGTACTAGTTCCACAATTTGTAAAACAACCTTTAAGCTCTTTGCACTGGCCATGCTGTATGTACATCATATGTAATAGTGGTATCCACTTAAAACATTTTGATGGATTACGAAACTTTTCATTTAGTGTATTTGGATTAGTTGGGACGCTGTTCTGGACACCCGGTGCCAATAAAAAAAAGTGTATCTGGATGTTGTCAATGCCAGTGAAAGCATCATACCATTTTGCTTCTTTGATTTTTCATGATTTTGTATTTCTATTAGCTACTTGGTGAATTCTTGGTTGGTATTGCTGTCATCATAACTCATTTCAGCCATGCAGGTTAGTGTTGATGGGCTGCTTTGTTGTACAATTTCAAGTGATCGATCTGTGAAGATATATGATGTGGTCAACTATGACATGATGGTCATGATACGCCTACCATTTGTTCCTGGTGCTGTTGAATGGGTCTACAGACAAGGAGATGTCAAAGCTAGGCTTGCTGTTAGTGATCAAAATTCAAGATTTGTGCACATATTTGATGCACGAGCTGGTTCAAATGAACCTATCATTTCCAAAGAGGTGTCTTAGCAAACCTTGAAAGTGTCATACTTATTAAAAATCTTTTAGTATATCTTTTTTTCTCCTTTTCATGTTTAGTGTTTATGCTCAATTCGTAATTACTTTGTCTTCTCTATCCTCTTCAGATACACATGGTCCCAGTAAAGGAAATGAAATACAACCATGTATTTGATGCTGTGATATCTGCGGATGTGAAGGGAATCATTGAGTATTGGAGCCCTGCTACACTTGAGTTCCCAGAGAATGAGTATATCCTCTTTTTGTTTCTTTTGTCAATGTCGTGCATTTACTAATATACAAAATGTGTAATGTTTTGCTTTCAAATTATATTCACTTGAATCCATTTCATGCAACAGATATATGGAAGTCATATTCTTTATGGAAAACCTATCTTAGGTTCCTATGTCATAAATGTGCAGCACTCAACTCTATTGTCTAGCTTGGTTTGTATTGCAATAGGGCATTTTCGTGGTACTATTGCTGCATATGAAATGGAAAGAAAACCTGACAAATCTTGAAATTATGACTAATGAGTAGGTACTTATTTCTTTGCATACTAATTCTGTGAATAGTACCACAGAATTACAGGCAAACAGTACACTCATATGGCTCAAATAGACTGTTAATATAATGTGGTTGGAAGTCTAGAATGCTACATTGATGATTCATATTTTGTCCTGTACCTTGGAAGTTTAACTGAGCTTCTCTGTATGGTGCTCGCAGGGTGAATTTTAGATTGAAAAGTGATACGGATCTCTTTGAAATTGTGAAATGCAAAACTTCCGTTTCTGCTATTGAGGTATATATCTTGTACGATTTTTGGTCTACCAATAAATTTTAGTTCAATTTTTATTTTTTATTTTTTATCAGTACGTAAGTTTTTTTTTTTTTTTTAAAAGGTAGCCAAGTACACGGGACATATACAAGAGCAGCACCTATGCATGAATTTTTTTTAAAAAAAAATTCTTAAACTTCTTATTTATTCTCCTTAATCTCTTCATAAAATTCTTATCACCTCTCAGGTGAGCCCTGATGGTAAGCAGTTTTCTATTACATCGCCCGATCGTAGGATACGTGTGTTTTGGTTCAGAACAGGGAAACTAAGACGGGTTTATGATGAGTCCCTTGAGGTAATATAGAATTCTACAGAAATTGCATTTAGGTTCTATTTCTTTCGCACGCATTTCTCATGGAGTATCTCTTTTAATGTTTAGGTGGCCCAAGATCTTCAGAGAAGTGATGCTCCTTTATACCGACTGGAAGCTATTGATTTTGGGCGAAGAATGGCTGTCGACAAGGAAATTGAGAAAACTGAAAGTGCACCGCAACCAAATGCAGTTTTTGATGAAAGCTCAAATTTTCTTATATATGCTACCCTCCTCGGGGTAAAAGTAAGATATTTTTGGCATGTAATTAGACTCTACAGTAAACTGGCAATGTAACTACTTTATTTTAAATTCATTTTTGCTTACCAGAGAAAGCATAATTTTTGTCTTATTTTCGTTTTCTGACTCATCTCTCTCTGTCTCTCTGTCTTTATCTGTGTCTCTCGTGTTTTTCTTTTGTTCTACTTAAAGGTAGTGAACTTGCATACCAATAAAGTTGGCCGAATTCTTGGAAAGGTGGAGAACAATGAAAGGTTCTTGAGAATCTCATTATATCAAGGTGACCGAAGCAGTAGAAAGGTTAGAAAAATTCCTGCAGCAGCAGCAAATGTCAATGAGAGCAAAGAGCCTTTGACGGATCCCACTCTTCTGTGTTGTGCTTTCAAAAAGCATAGAATATATCTATTCAGGTATGGGAGTTCATTCCTCTTCCCCCAATCACTGAGCACTCTCTCAATTTTGTTATTTTTTTTACCTTTCCTTTGTGCACTGGTATATTCCAATAAGTAGTGGTGTATTGGTTACAGGTTCTCTTACGATCATCAAATTGCACAGTAATTTTAGATCTTTTGATTAAGAGCATTGGCATTGGATTAGCCAAATGCCTTTTTATCTTTAAATTTAGCAAATATTATCCATATTTGCTGCACATTGAATTACCCAAATTGTTTTCATTCAAAATATAAGCTACAGTAAATTCATTCTTATTTTCAAATATGAAAAGAACTATAGCAAGTCTAAAAGTATTTTTTGAGATTATTATATTATAGATATGAGATTTTTATTTATATATGAGATTTTACCATCTATATACATATGAGATTATTATATTATAGATTGTTGGATTGTGAAAATGAAAATGAATATGATTGTTGGAGGTTATTGAAGATTATGAAAATAAAATAAACAAGTAATTAAAAAATAAAAATTAACTAAAAAATATAAAAATAAAAAATAATAATATTTTATTATTATAGAGAGTGTGATGACTAATCCAATGTAGACTTCAAGTTTTGAATGATTAGCTAAAAGTGAAAAAGCTACATATTAGTAAAAATTTGAAGAATAGGATGTCCAATCCAATGCTAATGCTCACATCAAGTGATTGAAAAGGTTCCTAGGAAACTTCTTTTACCTATCAAAGAAGACAGAAAAAATAAAGACAAAAAAGGTCCTAGGAATCTTGGACCCAAATTGCAGTTAAGTTTACATTCATTCAGAAGGTATATTGCGTGATGGAGATTGGAGGATACTTGGTTGACCTTGGGAAATGTGTTTGAATATGAAGGTTTTGCTCAATGCATTGAGAGAGTGATTTCAATTAATTGTACCGGAATCACCCATCAAAAAAATTAATTGTACTGGAATTGTGAAATTTGGAAAATTCTGACTTCTGTTTTGGTCTTGATAGTCGAAGGGAACCGGAGGAGCCTGAAGATGCAACTAAGGGAAGAGATGTGTTTAATGAAAAGCCTCCTCCTGATGAACTTCTAGCTGCATCAGATATCGGAAAGGCTGTCACAACATCTCTTCCCGACAATGTGGTGAGTTTTCTTTTTTCTTTTTTTGCTCCAGACTAGGTTAAAACCATTATTTTTAGGAAATTAAAGCAACCTCTAGAAAGATGGAGGAGTGAGGGGACGAGTAAGATATATAACATTTACTTTGGTTATCAGAATAAATTTTGTTAATTTTGAAGTTGCAGAAAAGTGGAAACTAGAATTGAAAATTTGCAAAGCAGCACATTTTTATGAAGGCTTTTTTAAGTTATATTTTTCCTAGGAACATCTTAAAAATATTTTTCTATGTTCTTTCAATTCTTAAGGAACAAATTTTACCATATTATTGCAAAGGAGTTATAACTTATGTTGAAACGCATAACCCAATGACCTTTTACTTGTAGTCTCCCCAACTACTATTATTATCTGCATTTTCTTTATATCTTCATTTACTGAACTGAGTACTATTATTCTCCATCTTAGTCTCTTAGGCTTCGTTTGAGAGGTCATTAAGGAATGCAAAGAAAATGAACGGAATGGAATGAGTATAATGGATAAAAGGGAGGGATGGAATCTATCTTGTTTTGATGTTTTAAAAGAATGTAATGGAAATGAATGGAAAGTATATAACCTTGTTTAAGAGTTCAATAGAAAGGAATGAAAATGAATACTCGATCAATGGCTTTTGCACTAGGAGATCATCAGCTAATGGCAGAAAGGATGGATAAGCTCCCTATTGATATAAAAAGGGGATGGAGGCTCAGACTCCTTTTATAACAATGTTACTATCATGTCCCCTTGTTTAAATTATCTTTTCTCTATTCATAATTGTTCTTTATTGAGATGGACTTTCAAATCTCACTTTCACTTAATCATTATATAAAAATTACTGTAACTCAATAATTGAAAAATTCTTTTTCTAAGTTTATGCATATTAATATGTAATTAAGCTTTTTTATTTTTTAAGTTTATTGATCTGTCCTTAACTCTGCCCTTAGATTGAGTAGGATAAACCCAAATTAAAATAAATAATAAGAAAAATTAGAAATAATCAAATGTGTTTTGGAGCAAAAATATGCAAATATTTTCCAAAAAAAGTCACCAAGGGTCAATTTCATTAGTATCAATCAATGAAAGGGGTAGGTGAAAAGAGAGAAGTTCGAAGAAATATAAGAGGTGAAAATGAAAGAGATGGGCAATATAGGACATTAACAAAATATAATGGCTATTCTCTCCTATAAAACTTCAAAATCTCATGCTTTGGTTGAGAGATTATGAATCCCTTGACAACTTCTAATTGATTTCTCTACTTTGTGAGAAGATGCTTTCTCATCTTCTTTTCTGTTCTGTTTCCTGTTTCTCCAGCTTTTGCATACCACAATGGGTGATATTCACATGAGATTGTACCCAGAGGAATGTCCAAAAACTGTGGAGAACTTTACGACACACTGCCGCAATGGCTACTATGATAATCTCATTTTTCACCGTGTCATCAAAGGTTTCATGGTACAGACAGGAGATCCGCTGGGAGATGGCACTGGTGGGCAATCTATTTGGGGAAGAGAATTTGAGGATGAATTTCATAAAAGGTTTGTCTTTTTTTTTTTTTTTATCCTGACAAGCATTTAGCGTGACCCAAGATTAGATAGGTCTTGCATATTAGCACCTATAGGCTATAGTCTTTTAGAGTCTGTACCTGCATTCAAGATTTGGAGAAGCTTTCAACTATGACAATGGTGTCAATATTTCAAAATATAGTGTGGAACAAATTAGAACGTTTACTGTAGAGAGAGTTTATCTTCTGTTTTTACTACTGCTAGGGTTTAAATGTTGGTTTCCATTCCTGCCTATAAAAAATATGTTGGTTTCCATTTCTGTAATTTTTTCCATTCCTGTTGAAACATCTTGATTGTCTTTCTCTACATAGGCAGGCTCTGAGCTAAACCACGCACATTTACTTGTGCTTTGTCTTATTCTATGTTGATACTCCTATCTAAATTTAATTTGCCACAGGAAACGTAAATCTTGGATCTGTGGCAACATCTTCTGTCCCTAGCTTCTGTTTCTGAGATTTGTTGTCATTAACATTCTTGATATTCGTGGGAAAGAATTCTTATATTAGAAAAAAGTATTTTTTTGGTGTTTGGGGGAGGGTGCATAATGGGGGTTGTTCACTTGAGAGCTCTAGACAATCACATGGACAATTTGAAAACATGGTCAATGGAAGTTTGAGGAGTTCTGATGATTTAGATGATAAAGTCTGGTTTACAATTTGGTGGGCCAGTGGCAATCATTGATGGTGTGAATGGAACCTTAACATGTAATTCTTTCTTTCATTGATAAGGGCTGACACTTCCTTTCACTTTTGCAGATGAACTTGTTATTTAGTTAGTTAGTTAGTTATGTATGTTAAGTAGAAGTTTCACAAGATGAATCATTTGTGTATGGGAAATGTTATTCTCCATCCTATATTTATCATTCCTAGTCTCACCGCAGATGTGGTATGTTTTAAGTGGCTATCTATATAAGTAGTTGATATAGCCTCTTTGTGTTTTTGCAGTTTACGACATGACAGACCTTTTACAGTGTCAATGGCAAATGCTGGCCCAAACTCCAATGGATCTCAGTTTTTTATCACCACTGTTGCAACCCCTTGGCTGGACAATAAACATACAGTTTTTGGTAGAGTTATAAAGGGAATGGACGTTGTACAGGTATTGTGTGATTACATGTGTGAGCATCATTAATTGCTGCAATGTTCAGTATACATTGTTGTTAACTTGCACTTACGACAAAGATACAAAACCTTTCCATCATGCAGAAACATGTTTTTGAATAACAGAACATGGATTTTATGCATGAAAGTAATTTATACTATATGGCATGCCGTTGGCACCTTTTTCTTCATATATTTCTTCCATACCAACACAATACTGAAGATAGATTCCATGCCGCTGAATTCGGGAGTTGTCCAATTATTCTCTGGTTTAATCTGTCTTAATTTATGTTTTTTCACTGTTTTTCTTTTTGGCTGACCTTGAACAACACCTGAAACTCTTATGCTTTGACAGGCTATAGAGAAAGTGAAGACAGATAAGGGTGACAAGCCATACCAAGATGTGAAAATTTTAAATGTGACAGTTCCCAAGTCATGATGGCTCTCCCCTCTAGTGGTTGAGCTGTCAAGATATGGTTTGTTGTCCTTATTGCTGACGTTTGGCTGCAATCATAGAATAGGTAAATTTGCATTGTCATCTATCTTCTTTAGACTGAGGAACAACATCTATTGGAACGAAGTAGAAGCAAAAAGGGTAGGAAAATAGGAGCTAAAACTGGACAACGTTTGAATGAGTAAAAAAAGTGTCCATTGTTGATTGAAAGGTCCTTGAGGAGGGACAAAGTTCCCAATGGATCTTGTCAAGGGTACTTCACTGCTCTGACTACATAAATACCTAATTCCATTCTTCTAGAAATAATTTCTCATAGAAGAATAGATCCTGTCCATAGGCCCTCGGCAAGGAGTTTCCCGTAAGTGCACCGGTAATTCAAGGGGAAGTTCCCCCAATCAGATGGTCCCTAGAAATTGTTTGCACCCAAGAAGATTTAAACTTTAGACCTAGATGGAGCATACCATCAAGACCAATGCTTTTACCACTTGAGTTAACCCCTGGGGTTAAAGAAAAGATCCTACAACACTTTTTTTTGGTCTATATTTCATTAGACGATGTGTAGCAATTACCTGCAATTAGAATCACGGTTAACTGTAGTTTTTGTTACTTTGACAGGTATACCGGGTTTGCATTTGAGAGGAAGACAAGGAGAATTTATTTTAGTTTGTAATCACTGCTGAAAACAACTTGCTCAACCTAGTTCCCACTGAGATGTGGGGTCTTGTTCATGTAAGAGTCATTTCTCTAGCTGGAATGTTCGTCTTAATCCTTTTCTAAATTGTGGGGGAAATTCTGCATCCGATATATACTTTAGATTTTATTATTTTTGCATTCTCATGAGACTCATTTGATTATTGTATGTGTGATTATTTCTTTTTCTAAGCCATAGAAATAATGCTAAGGTAGGCGAAATTCTTGCATGGATTTCTCCAAGGCATATGAGTCTCACATTAGGAGCGTTTTGACTGTTTCATTGGAGCAAGTATATTTTTGCAAAATGCTAGATTTAAATTAAAAAAAAAAAAAAAGTTAAAAAGTTGATTTCTATAGGTACATCTCCTTAAGAAAGTAGCTTCAAATTTATTTTTTAATTATTTTTAAGATTTCTTTAATTTTCTCCTTGGGCATTTTCTGAATACAATTTTGCACTTAAATATTTGCCATTTTTTACAAAGATCATCCTTGGAGTTTCACATATTCATTGATTTGGTCCTTGGAACTTTTAATTTAGACAATTAAGCCTTTTTACCTAAATATGACAAATCAATCTTTTTTTTTTTTTTTTTTGTCGGGGAACCTTCCCAAGGTAGGGCCCGACCCACCTATGTAGAGTAAATCCTAGTCCCGTACACCGCACTCTCGGAAGTTTTTTTACATGGAACTGGTTAAATTGCTGATTTTTTCACCAGGGGGTGTGGTCTCTATAGATTGTTTGCACTCAAGGGTATTTGAACCTTATATTTGGGGGAGCATACCCCTAAGCCCAAGGCCCCTACTACTTGAGCCAACCCCTAGGGGTTAACAAATCAATCTTTCCTTTGGATTTTCGGTTAGAATCATATAGAGTTCCTAAATACTTCTGCACTGATTATGGCCTCGTATAGTTATATAGTTGAGATGAGATGAGATGTTTTGTTAAAAGTTGAATAAAATATTATTAAAATATTATTTTTTAATATAATTTTTATTTTAGGATTTGAAAAAGTTGTATTGTTTATTATATTTTGTGTGGAAGTTTAGGAAAGTTGTAATGATGAAATGAGATGAGATGATTTTGTGTATCAAAACCGAGCCTATATGGACATTGGACAACATTTTCACGTCCATACTTTGGACTACCACAACTGACCCTTGCGCCATATTACTACTCCTTTGCTCCGTGACCCACCCAAAGCTAATAAACGATGCAACCAAAGCTTGACAACACCTTCAAATTGATGCATTTGACATTGAAATTTAGGGGCTCTGTCGCATCCCCGCCGCTCTCGGGGGAGAAGCAGAAGCTGCACATGTTTGGTAAATCATGTGCAAATGATCCAAGAGGTGGTCGGATTAGTCACTGAGTGAAATGGAAGTGTTTTGATGAGTGATTCCTTCTTAAGTTCGTTTTGTCATTTTAGGTAATTGGTTATCAACCAAGTACTTTCTAGATTTTGTTTTTTTGTTGTGCCTTTCTTTTCAGATATTATTATTAAAAGGATTGACTAGTCATAACCTGCAATTGCAAGGGTTTAATTGTAAAATTAAAAATGTTAAGGATCCAACTGATGTTTAAGGTAAAATTAACGGATAGTTTTTTTTTTTAAAATGATATTTACAGTTTTAGAATGTACAAATTTCGTATATTTAATGAATAAATTTATAACTCATTTAAAAAGATAGTGCGCGAAATTTACATACCAAATGTGGTAGTCTTTTTAATTTAATAGCCCCCAGTGCAGTAATGACACGTTAGCAACTTATTAATTACAAATATTGATGCTGCTACATGGGATTACAGCCTAAATTCAAATCTCATCTTTTCGCTATGCTGATTCTTCTTATTCGGTCAATTGGGTTTTTGGTTTCAAAAGATCCCATGCTAGTTCAAAGGACTTCGGGCTGCAAATGAATTGAGCAGGTAAATAGCTCGAACTCAATTTGTATATATTTGGTTCGAATTTGGTTTATTTAATAAATGAGATATTCATAAATACTAATATAGGTTTGAATATTAAACGAGAAAAACTCGTATAAATTCGGTTCGACTCGATTTAGGCTCGTGAACATAGCTCAAATGAGTTCAACTTGGATTCATTTGAGCTCATTTTGAAGTTCGTAATATGTTTCTTTTTTCTTTAAGGAAAGGAGATGGTCAAGCTTTACTATCACAAGTAGTTTCAACTTATATTTTGACTCGAAATTCTGACCTCGAAGCCCTGAAATACCATCTCTTACTAACAGAGCTAACACCTTGGTGGTAGTTCGTAACATGCTTTTATATATATATATATATGTTATATTTATTACATGTTCGTTATATTTTATATACTGGATTATATATTATTAATTTATTTATAGTTTACTTTATTTAATATATATATGTATGTATGAGTTTTGTTATATATTAGCTACTATTCACCCCCACACCCCACACCTGACAGTTTTTTTTTTTATAGGGTGTGGAGTGTTTTTTATAAGATGTGTGGTATGGGGTAGTGAATAGTAATTAATGAGAAGAATTGTTCATATATGTATATATTATGTTTCCAAAGTATGTATAGGATAATTCGTATAATAATAGATCATACAACTAGAACTTTTGATTTGTTATATTATCTATATGTATTAAATAGTTTATATTACATTTATTTTATGTATTATTTTATTAATTTATAACTATAAGTTATTTTATAAAAAGTTATACCATAAGAATTTTTTAATCATAATTATTTGGTAGAATAGTTAAATGGTTTGAGTTTTTCTGTAAAATTTTTTAAAAAATTATTAATCAAAAGATAAGATCTAGAAATTAAAAAAAAAAAAAAAGCTCGAGTCATTTGTTTATTTTTAGTTGAACTCGAACCAAATTCAAACAATATTAATGGTTAATGAATCAAGTTCAAACAAGGATATTCAAGTTTTATTTGAGTCCGAGTCGAGTTTGAATGAGTAAACATGTTAATCAAGCTCAAGCAATGAGCACTCTTGTTTGAGTTTGACTCGACTTGGTTCATTTGCAGCACTAAAAGGGATTCAAATCCAAGTTTAGTTTTTTTCACTCTAGTAATTTTTTTTTCTCTCCGGTTAGTCTTTGTTGGATGCTTTAACTTTTTAGTTCTTTTTCTTGTTATTTTTAGTCCCATGGATCTTTTATACTTTTCAACGTTTTGCATACAAAGTTTACTAATTATGTAGCCTCTTCCAACCTTGCAAGTAATCAATCCCTCAATATGTGTGGAGGGTTGAATAGTCATTCGTAAAGAGTGGGCCGAACCCACAACCATAAACGCCCATGAACTGGCGATCAAAGGCTTGTGCAACACAGATCAAAGGGGCAACCGCCAAAATGCACTAGTACAGAATCCGAATCCAGTTTTCACCACGAATTAATGATATAACAGACATACAATATCAAGTGTGATACCCAATTGTGTTACTCGCCTAGGATATTAATCCTTTCTGACATAAAGGCTGATTTAGAGAAGGTTAAGTCGCAACGCAAGCCTCCTCATCACATGCCTGGCCCATATAAATAGAGGTCAAAGAACATGCATGAGGTAGCTTTTGAACCCTTTGAGATTTCAAATATTCTCCACACTCTATACTGACTTAGGCATCGGAGGTGTCCCCCTCCACATCGAGCCCCTCTCATCTTCTTGTTGTAGGTTGCTACAGTCTTTCGTACGAAACACATATGTGACAATTGGCGCCATCTGTGGGATCCTCCTACATCTCAATGTGCCTTTCGTATGCATGCAACAACGCGTTCTCAAGGAATCCACAATCAAGAAACAAGAACAAGTGATCAAACAAACAATAGAATGGAGGGATGATTTGCATAGATGGAAGGGAGATTGAAGAAGATGATTCTAGAGATGGAGAGCCTTCTGGGAGAAAATGGGACTCTTAGGAAAGAAAGTGCAAAGAATACTGCACCAAATCATGCAGAAAGAAACGAGGTGAAATCGCAAAACATAGGTAGGAAGAATTGCGTAGACGAAGAAAAGAGGAAAATGCACCAAGATTTGCGTCACCTCATGGAAAAATACGAGGAGCTGGCTTGGAAAATAGGTACATCCTCCTTTGTTGGCAATCTGCTCAACAACACCGACCTGCCTTATAGCACTGAGATAATGATGGGTTTAAGGATCCTGTTGATCATCTAGAGATGTTTAAAGCTCACATGACTCTCTATGATTTTTCCACAGAGATCTCCTACCAGACTTTCCCCTAAACTCTAAAAGGGGTGGCACGAGGATGGTTTGGAACCTTGCAATCGAGCTTCATAGACAACTTCGAGGAACTTGCCAGGAAGTTCTTGACATAATTTATGGCTTGCAGAAGGAGGAGATGGCCCGTAACATACCTCTTGACTGTAAAAAAGTTGGAGGACAAGAGCTTAAAGGCATGCCTTACTAGATTCAACAAGGAGTGCATGTGATCAAGACAAGAGAAGATTACACTTATGGTGCTCCTAGGTGGTGTATGGCCCAGAAACGCGTTCATGGCGGAATTGGCAAGAAGAACTTCCACAACATTGTGTGAGTTCATGGACAGGGCGGATAACTTCATCAACATCGAAGATACCTTTAGGGCCCTAACCACACCAAGGAGGTTCGAATTGGAGCATACAAAGAATAACTCCAAGAAACCAAGTAGCGGGAAAGTATAGGAAAAGGCCAAGAGAGGCCAATATGGTAGGGATGGAACAGAGACACGTCTTCCAGAAATCCAAATTCTATGCTTGCAAACACGAGTTTGAACGTGTAAGCAGAAGGCGAAGGACGTTCATGAGGTGATGGCGACCAAAACAGGAGAAACTGTCGTTTCTACACTTACCACCAAGTGGAAGGGCATAGGACGAAAGATTGCTACTCCTTGAAGAAGAAGAAGATAGAAACAATGAGGGAAAATTAGGAGTTGGAACAGTTGCTTACCCAACAGTCAACTCCCAGAGGGCAATCGTCAGGCCAGAGGATAGGGTAGACTTGAAGGCAACATAGAAGTGAAAGCCCGAAACAACAAAGGACAATGCGGGTAAATCCTGAAGATGCTCCTCGCCAAAGCTCGGATAGGAAAAATGAGGTCAACACCGTCTTTGAGTAAGCCTTGAGGCCAATAAGATCCGACAAAAATGGAGGAGTTTTAGCATGGAGAAATACGCAACAATAGCTGAAGAAATGGAATGACTCCTATCTGTGGGGTTTATCAAAGAAGCTCACGACAGTGAATAGCTATCTAATGTGGTATTGGTGAAGAAGTCAAATGACAAATGGAGAATGTGTATTGACTTCAACAATCTAAACAAGACATGCCCCAAGGATAACTTCCCCTTGCAATGAATTGATTTGATTGTGGATTCCATGATGGGACATCGCATGCTAAGTTTTACGGATGCCTACTCAGGCTATAGCCAAATCCGAGTGAATCCAGATGATCAAGAGAAGACATAATTCATAACAAATCGCCGGTTGTATTGTTATCAAGTAATGCCCTTTGGGCTAAAGAATGCTGGGGCTACATATCAAAGATTGGTAAACCACATGTTCAAGAAGCAGATAGGCCGTAACATTGAGGTTTACATAGATGATCTGCTCATCAAAAGCAAAAACCCAAGCAGCACATAGCCAACCTAAGGGAAGCTTTCACTGTCCTATGACAATACAAGATGAAGCTTAACCTAGTAAAGTGTGCCTTCGGTGTATATTTGGAAAAATCCCTGGGTTTCATGGTCTCAGAGAGAGGTATAGAGGCCAGCCTGAAAAAAAATTAAAGTAATAACAAACATGAAACCCTCAAAATATTAACGAGGTGCAAGGATCAACTAGATGGATAACGACGCTTAATAGATTTGTCTCCAAGTGCACAAACAAGTGCTTGCCTTTCTTCATAGTATGTCTCTGGGTTCAGTCCTGAAACTACCCATGCAACTAGGTGTTCAAGAAGTTGAAGGAGTATCTATTCAACCCGTCGCTCCTAAGTCAAGCAGGGTAGGGAGATACCCTATACTTGTACATATCAGTCTCCTTAAACCACCTTGGTTAAAGAAGAGAAGGGCAACCAGAGACTGGTGTACTACACGAGTCGAGCTTTTAATGGAGCTAAGGCTCGTTACCCGGATGGAAATGTTAGCATTCAGGTTGGTAACGGCCTCTCGATGATTAATATCCTACTTCCAAACTCACATGATCAAAGTCTTAATGGAAGTCCCCTTGAAGAAAGTGCTTCAAAAATCGAACACCTCTGAATGCCTCGTGAATTGGTCAGTCGAGCTAAGTGAAATTGAAATCGATTATCTTTCCTGGAACGCCATGAAAGGAAAAATCCTGGCAAACTTTATAGCCTAATTTACCAACTTCTTAGAAGAGATTCAAGCTACACCAAGACCTCGACAGATTTTTGCTAATGGCTCATCTTGTCGCTTTGGCGCCGCCCGGGGGGGGGGGGGTAGGCGTGTATTTCACAACTAAATTTAGGGAAGAGTTTTACAATGCAATAAAACTAGCCTTCAAAACCACCAATAACGAGGCGAAATACAATGCCTTGCTAGCAAGGCTCACCATGGCTGAAGCATTAGGAGCAAATGAGGTTGATATAAAGGTTGACTCCTAGGAAGTTGTCAATAAAGTAGTAGGAGAATACATGATGAAAGGCAAGAAACTGAAAAATTATTTGCAGCTGGTATAAGAAAAGTGCAACCATTTCCAATACTTCAGCATTAAACAAATACCACGAGAACAAAACTAGAAGGTGAATTGCCTCAGGCATGGAAGAGCCTAGTCTGACTTAGGAATTAGCGATCAGGACATTAGGAATTGCTACCAATGGGATTGATGTCTCAAAAGTAAGACCAGGAGCACCAAAATGGGCACTGGACATGATCAAATACTTGAATGTAGAAGAACTCCCCGACAAAAAAGGGAGGTGAGGAAGGTAAAGAACAAAGTAGCACACTTCACCCTAATAAATGGAGTACTGTACAAATGAGGCTTCTCCACCCCCTCCCCTAAGATGCGTCTCATTTAAAGAATCACAATACATACTGGTAGATATACATGAAAGAGTATGTGAGAATCACTCTGGTAGGAGAGCCCTAATGTGGACAAGCTATTACTGGCTACGCGCCCTTAAAGACGTGAAAAAAATTTGATTGGGAAATGCACAAAATGTTAGCTATTTGCACTAGTACCTCATTGCCTACCGAAGGAATTAACATTGATCATTTCACCTAGGCCATTTGCACAATAGAGGGTCGACATAGTTGGCCACCCGCAATCAAATGAGGAGTAAAATTTGGTTGTCGCCATGTATTACTTCACAGAGTGGGTTCAAGCTGAAGCTTTGGCCACCATTATAACAAATAACATCACCAAGTCCTATGGAAAGCTATCCATGCTGATTTGGCCTACCCCGAAGCATAGTTTTATATAACGGGCGGCAATTTGATTTTGATCATTACTGTGACTAGTGTACTGAGTTAGGAATCAAGTTTAAGTATTTCTTTCTAAGTCACCCCCCAACTAGTAGGCAAGTAGAAGCAACCAACAAGACCCTGCTTGGGATGTTGAAAAAGAGGTTGGAGGACAAGAAAGGAAATTGGGCTAAGGAGCTATCAGGAGTCTTGTGGGCGTATCGAACCATCACTAGGATGTCCATGGGAGAAACCCTTTCGCCCTAACCTATGATGAGAGAGAGGCAGCTATACTGGTGGAAATTGGGATGCCAAGCTACAGAGTTCAACATTTCAACAAATACTCCAAAGATAAAAAAACTAGAAGAACATCTTGACCTATTGGGGGAAAGAAGAGAAAAAGTTGAAGTGAAAATGGCAGCTAATAAAAGCAAAGCAGAACACTATTTCAACTAGGGGTGTAAATTTAAACCGAAAAATCAGAAAATTGAAAAATCGGACCGGACCGGACTGGTGTATCTGGTTTTGAATCAGTCATGTCTGGGACTGGTTCCTATATTATGAAAACCAGTCGAGTTCGGTCTGGTTTCGGTTTCATAGTTTCTAAGATCGGACCGGTTGGAAAAAAAAGATATATAAAATTTAATTTTATATATTATATAAAATATTATATATATATAAGTTTTATATTTAATATATAATTGTATATGAAATTTTTATATATAATTATAAATCATATATGAAATAATTTCATATTATAATTTATAAATTATAACATAAAATGTTAATCTTAAATATCAACATTTGTAATTTGTTTGATAATATGTTATTAATATAATTATATATAAGATAATATTATTATAATTTCTAAAATAAAAATTTAATCTTAAAGATGAAAATTTAATTGATCATATGCTTTAAACATAATATATATATATATATTAAATTATTGATAACATTTTATCATAAGAAGTAACATTTTATCATATGTTTTTTACATTTTAAAAAATCAGAAAATCGGACTAGACCGAACCGAAAATCGATAAAATTGGAGGTACCGGTTTAGGAGGGTAACTGGTACGTAATCGGTTTTGAAAAATATAAAACCGATACATACCGATTCGGTCCTAAATTTTGTCTAAAACCAAATCGGACCGGATCGGTTACACCCTTAATTTCAATAAGAGGGTCAAACCCATATCATTTAAGGTTGGTGGCCTAGTCCTAAAGGAAGTAGGAATGATGACAAAAGAAGAAGGTAAACTTGGTCCCTGATGGGAAGGAACTGTGGATCGCCAACTATGGATCGGGATAGTACAGTCTCAAAGAAACAATAGAAAAGGAGTTACCACATTCATGGAATGCTGAACACATAAGAAAATATTTCACCTAAATGTATCCATGTAAACTTAACATTATGAATGAAATTATCTCCTTTCCGAATCATGTCTCCTGTCTTATAAAGATGTTTTTCTCCCAATTAGAGCAACAATCGAGTGCCCTTGCATTCGCAAATGGCAACTAAAGAGAGATGAAACTCCCTTGAATACATCAACTCTTGCCCCTTAAGCCTTGCATTCACACACGTTGAATAAAGGGCGATAAAACTACCTTGAGTGCATCAACCCTCACCCGTAAAGCTAAATGCTCATGCATTCACACACGACAACTAAAGGGCAATGACACTTGCTTGAGTGGATCAACCCTCGCCCCAAAAGCCGAACACCTTTGCATTCACACACGATGACTAAAAGGCGATGACACTGCCTCAGTGCATTGACCCTCACTCCTTAAGTCTAATGCCTTTGCATTTGCACACGGAGACTAAAGGGGATGGCACTTCCTTGAGTGCGCCAACTCTCGCCTCTTAAGCAATATGCCCTTGCATTCGCAATGGGCAACTAAAGGGCAATGACACTTTTTTGTGTGCATCCACCCTCACTCATTTTGAATGCCCCTGCATTTGCACACAGCGACTAAAGGGCGATGACACTCAAGGAAGTGCATCGACCCTTGCCCCTTAAGTCGAATCTCCTTGCATTCACATACAACGACTAAAGGGTGATGACACTCCTTTGAGTGAATCGACCCTTGTACCTTAAGCTGAATGCCCTTGCATTTGCTCAAGGAAGTGCATCAACCCTCTCCCCTTAAGCTGAATTCCCTTGCATTCACATTAGGGGTGACAAAATGTGACATAACTCGTCAATCCAGCAAGAACACGACACGATAATAGCGGATTTGAGTTTAGTTTTAACAAGTTTGGGTAAAAAATGAGTTGACCCATTAAGACATGATTTCTTAACGGGTTAACCCGTTTTGACCCGTTAAGAAAGTTGAAGTTAGAATTATACCCTTATACCTAAAATTAAAATTATCGAGATTTTTATTTCAATATTTTTATTATTTGGATTGTAATTTTGAAATTTTAGCTAGTTTTATATTTTTTATAGATCTTGTGATTTTAACATTATATAAAATTAAGTTAAACTTAATCAGGTCAAACAGATTAATTTTGGGTCTGTTCAACCCATTTACATAAATGGGTTAAAATGGGTCAGGTCGGGTTGTATTAACCCATTTCATAGTATTCACTAACGGGTCAAAATGGGTCGTGTCTTGTCAACCCGTTACGTTAATGGGTCATGCTAGGTTTTGAGATTTTGATATGATAAGCTTAACGGGTCATGTTCGGGTTGACCTAAATAGAATAACATACATGCCTTGACATGACACGAACACGATCCGTTAACATGATTTTACACCCCTAATTCACATACGGTGACTAAAGGGTGATGACACTCCCTTGAGTGCATTGAACCTTGCCTCTTAAGCTGAATGCCCTTGCATTCGCAAATGATGACTAATGGATGATGACACTCCCTTGAGTGCATCGACCTTCGTCCCTTAAGTCGAATGCCCTTGCATTCTCAAAGGGCGATGGCACTCCCTTGAGTGCATCGACCTTTGCCCCTTAAGCCAAATGCCCTTGATTGGCACATGGTGACTAAATGGCAATAACACTTTCTTGAGTGCATCGACCTTCCTCCTTAAGTCGAATGCCCTTGCATTCGCAAATGGCGACTAAAAGGTGACGAGACTTCCTTGAGTGCATCGACCCTCGCCCTTTAAGCCGAGTGCCCTTGCACTCGCACATGGCTACTAAAGGGTGATGGCACTCCCTTGAGTACATCAACCCTCGCCCTTTACCTGAGGGCCCTTGCACTCGTTATCACGACTAAGAGGTGATGACACTCCCTCGAGTGCATCAACCCTCACCCCTCTATTGAATGCCCTTGCACTCATCGATAATGATTAATGAGAAAAGACACTCCCTTGAGTGCATCGGCTCTCTCTTCTGAAAAAATTATCCCTTAGTCATTAGCACAATAAAGTCTCAAGCATAGCTCACCGAGGTGGGTATACAAACATTTACGCAGCCTAACGTTTGACAACTAGTATCAAAATGCAAGCATACACAACAAACAAAGTTCAATCTAAAGCAGAAAAGATCCAACTTCAAATAAACTAAATATGATTGTGCAAAAAATGGTTCAAATACAAGAAAATAATAACTAAAGTATAATAAGTTATAACATGTAATAGTAACGTATAATAACCAATGTATAATAATAAATTTATTATAAACACTAATGCATTTATATTAATGTATAAACACTGATGCATTTTAACATGTAATAATAATATATAATAAGACTAATCTATAAATTTAGAATAACATGTAATACAAGCTAGAAAGTAATATAATAACCGCAAGAATTTAGTATAACAACATACTTTAGTATAATAAATACTAACAAAGTTAATTTAGGATAAAAGAACTATAAAAATCATAAATAACAAAATTATGGTTAAAATAAAGATTAAAATTGATTTAAGGTTTAGTTTAGGATTTGAGCTAGAGTTTAGAAAAAAACCCAAAAGTCTAGACCAAAAGGGCTAAAACGGCAGCCCAGCCCGCACTCCATGTAAAACGACATTGTTTTATAGGGTAAAACAACCCTGTTTTACATTTTTTGGAGTCACAACTCACTTAAGCTCGAGTTTCAATTTTGCCCCCCTAGTCACCTCTCTCTCCCTATGAATCTCTGTCACCTCTCTCTCCTTGCAAATCCTAGCCCTAGCCACATAGCTTGCCTCCTACCCCCGTAGTCCATCTGCCTCTCTCTCATAATCTCATCGCACGACGCACGTCCTCTCTCTCTCTTCTGGAGACACAGTAAGCCTCTCTCTCTCTTCTCCCTTCATCTTCTCTCTCTCTTCTCCCATCGTCATCTCTTTCCTGTGTAATTTTTCACTTTTTCTTAAATTTTTTTTAGGGCCGGTCTTGAGGCTAATGAAACTTTGTGAAATTTCTCTAGCATTGAAAAATCCATATTGTGCCATCACGATATCAACCAATCAGGGTGAGATTTTTGTAAATTTCTCTCCTTTTGCTAATTTGATTTCGAAGTGGAAATGAAAAAGGGAAAATGTGAATATGCTCATGAAGCTTTGGTGAATCTGTGTAAATGAAAAATGTGAATCTGTGTAGATGCTTTGTATAGATGCTTTGGTGAATCTGTATAGATGCTTTGTGTAGTTTTGTGATAATCGAATCTGTGTAAAAAAATTATTTTTTTACCTCGTTAGATGGCTCTCTCTCTTTCTATTGCTTTTTGGCAACAATGCTTTAGAAATTGCAATTATATTAGATTAATGAGTCCCAAATCTTGTGCAAAGGTCAATGCCCAGCACCCTTATGTAAACTGTCTTCAATCCATTAATTCTCATGGTGTACCAATATTACTTGAGCATTGCAAAGTTTCCCAAGTTTCTTGAATAAAGAATTGTGCCTTTTATTTAGTTTAGCCATTAGATTAATATGAAATTTTGGATTCTTCTATGACCCTATTTAATTATCAAGTACAACTACCCCATTTTTATTTTTAACAAAACATATATACATAAAGCCAGTCAATTATATATCATGCCTTCCTATCCAACCATAATATAATGTTAAATATTTTGATTATCAAAGAGTCCTATATATTTGATGATATTGGTAACTTGGTTCTAGTTTTGTTCCATTTATCAAAATTTACAATTGGTGTTGGAACAATTTTTTTTTTTTTTTTTTTGTTTATTTGTTATGGTTGTTATGTTATTCTCATATATATATATATGTTGTGAATCTGTGTAAGTTCTGTATGTTGAGACACACAGATTAACTTCTCTCAGCAGCTTGCAATAGCTTTGTGAATCTATATGTTGAGACACATTAACTCACACATTACAATATTTGCAAATAATTTTGTCTCCATCCATGAGTTATAAAATTACAATCTTATAACATAGATTAGTTTTTTGTTATTCATTATGGTTCATGTGTTATGATTGTTATTTACAATCTTAGATTACTTTTTGTTATTTACAATATTTGCGAATAATTTGAAATTCTGCTCTATGGTTCTGAATCATTAGACTCTAATGATCCATGAGTTTGTGAATCTATAATATGTTCTCTAATGTTAATCTGGTTGTGAATCAGTGCTTTTGAATTTGATTGTAAATCCTTGGTTGTGAATCTGATCATGAAGCTATTTTGTTTGAGTTATGTTGTGTTTTAGTTTTAAATCATGAATGTTGAAGGTACAAACACCCCTACGTCTACCTTTGCATCTTGTCTAGAAGGACCATAACAGCCTGTTGAGGCTCCAATTATCGAAGAGTCTAGTGAACCATTAGACTCTTTGGTAGGCACTCTTACTACCTTTTGCTCTATTCTTTGCCCTCCACTAGGTAGTAGAAACCCCAAGAATATGTCTGAGGTATGAAATTACTTCACAAGAGTCCCTGCTTGTGATCCCGATGAACGAAAAATGATTTGTAACCATTGTGGGAGGTTATGGAAATGTCAGCTCAAGAAGTAGGGCACTTTAGCCTTGAAATCACACATCTACTACCTTTACCCTAAAAACCGTAAAAGTAGATTGGACAATGGTCAACAATTCTTGGTCTTGGAGGCAAGAGTTGAAGGAGGGGAAGGGGAGGAGACACTGGGGATGACCAAGAGTAACGAGGAAAAAATTAGGGTTGCCCTTGCTAGGATGGTGATAGTTGATGAGTTGTCTTTTTCAATAGTTGAGGGTCAAGGGTTTCAGGAACAGACTAAATCCCTTGATTCTAGGTTTTTTATTTCTTCTCATTTTACTGTAATGAGGAATTGTATGAGGCTATTCTTGAGAGAGAATGATATTTTGAAAAAAATGTTTTTGACTACAAGCAAAGAATGTGCTTGACCACCGACAGTTGGACTTCTATTCAAAATATTAATTACATCTGTGTCACGGCTCACTTTATTGATAATAGTTGGAAGTTGCATAAGCAGATAATTTTATTTAGTTATATTATTGATCACAAAGGGGCAACAATTGGGAGGGTATTGGAGGAGTGTATGCTTGATTGGGGCATTGACAAAATTCTTAAAATTACGGCAGACAATACTACCTCTAACGACTTCTTTATTTATTGGTTGAGAACAGTTGAAATAGAAAAAATGAAGTGTGTTGCGGATCACGACTTTATTCACATGAGGTGTACTGCGCACATTTTAAACCTAATTGTCCTAGAAGGTTTAAAAGAAGTGGATGACTCAATCACAAATATTAGCAATTTAACTAGGTATGTGAAGTATTTTCTCCAAAGACTTGCCACTTTCAAGTCTTGTGTTGAAAGGTCAAAAGTTTCATGTAATAGTTTCTTATGTCTTGACGTACCTACTAGATGGAACTTGAATTTTTTTATATTAGATGTGGCTGAGAAGTATAAAAAAGCCTTATAACTTTTGCTTGATGAGGATGCATACTCACGGGTTTATTTGTTTGAAGACATGGGAGAAAGGGATTAGGACCTCTCGGGTCTGATGATTGGGAGGCTATAAAAAACTTTTTGAAGTTTCTTGAAGTATTTTACAAGTTGAAGGGATCTTGAAAAGATAAACAAGTTGTTGTTATTGCTGCCATTCTTGATCAGTGATACAAGTTGGTTACTCAAGCATATTGGTTCAATCAAACATTGGGCAATGAGAATGGTGAGGTTTGTTGAAATCCTCAAGGGGGGATATAGAACTTTTGTATGAATAATATATTACATTTGGTGGTGGGTACACGAGCGGGTCTAAGTCAAGTATTTCTGACACTCATGATGAGGGTAGTATCTCAATGGTGAGTAGCTCTTCAATTGATCTCTTCGCTTTTTTGAGAAACTTCCATATAGAGCGGAAATCAACAAGCTTGATGGGCTGTAAGTCAGAGCTATAACGATATTGTTTGGAGGATGTTGAGATCTTTACGGAGAGTTTTGACATTTTAATTTGGATGAAGGTTAACTCCACCAAATATCCGATTCTTGCTATAATGGCAAGAGATATCTTGGCCATTTCGATCACCACCGTAGCATCTGAGTCAACATTTAGCACATGAGGCCGTTCCTGGATCCGTTTCGGAGTTCTTTGGCTCATAGAATTGTAAAGGCTCTTGTGTGTATGCAAAATTGGTTGAAGTCCACACCTATATGCTTGAGTCAAAATTATTTGGATACAATTGATGATGCAGAGAGCTATTAGTTAGACTCAGGTAATATATTTCAAAATTTATTTAGTTTTTTTATTATATATCTTGATTTGATATTTTTTTATACTAATTTCTTATATTTTAACATCTTAATGTAGAATTGATCACTAGTATGCTGAGTTTACTAGCTACATGAAGACGATTGAGGTTTGAGGTGCAATTGTGAAAGTGTGTAATTTGTTGTTTGTTCAATTTTATTTTCTTTATTTTTATAAATTTATGTGTATCTTATTTCTTCATTAATTTTTTTATTTTTTCTTCAGGCACAACTTGGAAATACACTCAATTTATTGGTTCTTTTGTTGGAAAATTGTAATGGGAACAACTTTTTTTTTTTTTTCCTTTGTTGTTGAAATGAGAACTTCTTGTTGTAGATGATGGGTTGGTTGGATAATTTGGGAGGATGGATGATGGATGGGTTGAATGAATGGTATATGATGGATGTTGTTGGCTTTCTTTAGTTTTGTTTGTTGTTGGAATGAGACAATAACATGTTGTTTAAATTGTGTGGTTGTTGTAGTCGGGAATAACTAAGAATATTTGATGGCTTGTAAGGCTTTAGTTTTTTTTTTGGCTTGTAAGCTTGTAACTTCTTGTTGAAGTGAATTAGTACAAATTAGTTCTAGATTTGGTAATGTTTTTTAACTTGTAGTGAGTGAATGATTTAGTTTTGTAATTTTGGTTATATTGTTTTAACTTGCAGTGATTCTAGTGAATGATTTAGTTTTGTAATTTTGGCTATGTATTTTTAATTTGTATGAATAATTTTTATTTTTACAATTTTGGTTATATATTTTTAATTGTATGAATGATTTATTTTTGCAATTTTGGTTATGTTTTTAATAGAATTGAAATTTGAAAAAATATTTTTTGAAAAAAAACAAACTAAAATTGGGAAGCCCAAATCCAATTAGTGAAAACCCAAAGTTGCCAAATTGAAATTCAAATGGGTAAAGAAAAAAAAAATACAATAAAAAAATCCAAATCTGACTTCACTCTGACAAGTCAAAGTCAAAGTTGGATCGGAGTCTACAGGCATTGAAGTCAGAGTCAGAGGTCAGACTCGACATATGATAAAGTCAGAGTTGGAGTGCCCTAACTCTGACTGGCCCGTGGGGTAGGCTCTAAGGGCACTAGCATTGGCTTGGCCAAAGTTAAAGATTGGCTAAAATTTAGATAATATGTACTAGAAACACTCCACATTGGATTGGCCAAATCTAAAATAAAATGGACTTTTGCTATAGTGATTGACCAAAGATGGAGAATCACTATTGATTCACCAAACATTAAAATATTAATTTCTCACTTCAAGAAAACATTAAAATATTAATTTCTCACTTCAATAAAAATACTATTTGGTTTGTAATTAAGAAATTTAGATAGAAATTTAGGTGAGTTTAATTAATATTTTTTATTATTAACATTAAATGACTTTTAAAAATATAATTTTTTTAATATTAATTTAATTATAATATAATTATTATTAATATTCAATTGGTAGAATTATAAAATGTGATACAAATAAATTAAATAAAAAAATTATTAATTTAATAATATTTTATTATTATATAGAGGGTAAATGGCTAATCCAATGTGGGGATTGAATATAAATAGAATAGATAAATATAAAAAGGGGTGATATTGGCTAAAGTTTGGAGATGCATTTGGCCAAGCCAATGCTAGTGCTCTAAAGAATGATACCTAGAGTGACCAGGTAACCTTGAAAAGTTAAGCTCTCTACCAACAAATGAAGGCCTGAACCCACCTGCCCTCTCGGAATGATGGAGTGGTGAGCCCACAAGCGATCGAGGCATGGAGGTAGTGCTAGCCTGGAGTGTTGACTCACCTTCCCTAGATGGTTCATCCCCGCCTGAAGGAAAAGACTGGCCTGAAGCCCCTTTTGGATTGGAGGGTGAAGGAATCTCCCAGCCAATAGGGGAAACACTAAAAGGTAGGATAGGATTGGAAAACAATGGGACTTCCCTGCCAAGAGGAGAAATACTGAAAGGTGGGGAAGGAATCGAAACCAGACCAGCACTGAGCTCCACGCTCAAGGGATTGTTACGGGACAACCCGCGAGAATCGAATGGGAGGTTAGGAGTCTCCTCACCAAAAGTTGTGAAGCGATGAATGGCATGGACGCGTCACTATCAACTCGAGGAAACACTTCCTTGTTAGCTTCATGCATCTTGGCCACGTTCCCAAGGGTCGAGGGCATCCCCTCCATAGCCTCAAAGGGTATCTTAGAAAGGGGATCTGCTAAACCCTTGGGCACTGGATCCAGAAACGCAGAGTGCACCACTACATTGATGTTTGCCTCATTTTGATCGAGGGCCTAAAAGAAGCCATCAAGAATAGGTGGGCGTTGACTAACTTGCTCTTGAAGCCCAATTTAGAAGACTCAACCTCCAAAATCAGGGCCAAATTAGCTTTTCACCTACCTCAGAACCTCCTCCAAAAGCTCATGAGTAGAGGAGGTCAGGCGAATTGATTTGTTGTTTCCTAAAGGCAATGGAACCTACTGTTGTTGGTAGGGCTCTTGTAATGATCCACTGTATCTAAGAATAAATGAAGCCTGCCCCTGGATAGCAACTCCCAAGGGTATGAAAGCACCCTCAGAGCTTGATTCACTGGAAGTTTCATCCTTCTCATGGACTAAATCACTTTCCAGGCAAGGCTTCTTTCCCTTATGCTCCAGTGAAATTGAAGGGGCTCATTTTGCCTATGAGGGTTGGACGAAACCCTCAAAAAGTGATGTTCCACAATGTGAGAATGATGAGGCATGATTAGAAATCGATCAATGTTATCCTAAGTAAGAAGAATGTTGGTATAAACTGCCTTAGAGTTCTGCCCAACCTAAGAGTAAACTTGTTGAATGGGGGCATCCTCCGAACCAGAAAGGACCACATTGAACTCATGGTCTTCGGGAACTACACCCTACACTGCCCGAATGGAAAAATCCTAGCAACTGGCTTCTCCTGCAAGGTACTCCCAACTTGTACCTGGCACAAAGAAAATTTCCTCGTGCCAATCTTTGACATGAGAATAATGGGTCCATAGGTGTGCCACCCTACACTTGGTCCGCGAACGGAAACTGCACAAGTTCCTATCAAGACGTTGGACAACATGGTTATAGAGGAACTCCCGAGTGGTATGGTCGGGATTTTCCTCGCCAGTAGGCTCTAAGACCCGATGCCACACAATACAACATGACAATTATGCCCTCTAAGTGTTGGGGCGAAGTTGAGATGGGGCTAAACCTAAATAATCCAAAACATCCCAAACTGGACAACAAAAAGGGTGTTGTAACCCCATAAAAAGCATGCTCATGAAAAGGGCCACCTGTTAGACGAACCCTTCCGAGTCAACAACCCCACGACGAGACCCAACAGCTTCCAAAATGATGGAGTCTGAAACTCCATATGAGTTCTTTACAAAATCAAGGTCTACCTGTGAAGTGGTGGCAGGCCAATGACGTCCTTGAAAATCATCGATGTAGTACAAACTGGCACCCCCAGCCTTGTTCGGGGATGCTTGAAGGTGTGAAAATTGTGAACTAAGAGAGCCAAAATGAGAAGTACTACAAAGAGCCATTGGTGATGAAGACCGACTGGGAAGAAAAAGAAGAACCAAACAAACAAGGGTTTAGGGTTTGAAAGAAAGCTCAACGATTGAAAACAATAAGGATTTAAAGGGAATAAAAAATAACAAGAAATCAAAAATACAAATGGGGAAGGGATTTAAGCTAGGAAGTTACCAACAAGAAAGTGACAAGTGTCACTGGCAGGGGATATTGCAAACGGATCCCCACTCAAATATCCTCCACACTCTACACTGACTTAGGCATTGTAGGTGTCCCCTAGCACACCGAGCCCCTCTCATCTTCTTGTTGTAGGTTGCTGGAGTCGTTTGTAAAAGTACGACATACATTTGTAACAATGTGGTCAATTTGTTGATCTACGAGCTTTTACGAGTTGGTCTAGAAGATACAAGCACAATTGTAGAAACTATTTAGGATTTCAAACTAGGAATAAGAGCCAAGCTTCTTGCCATGTTTGTGAGTAGGGCTGAACACCGACTCAATCGGAGTTGGTATCCAGGAAATTCAACACCAATTCCGACTTTGTCAGAGTTCGAGTGCCAACTCTGACTTACATAGGCTTTTATCGGATTGGAATCTGATTTGGACTTTTTTATTTTTTGCTTCATTTTTAGCCAATTTTTAATGAGACTTTATATATAATAGATTAATTTTTTGTAGACTTTCAAGTTTCAAGTTTACTAAAAATATTACCAAAAAAAAAAAACAGATTTTATATATGAAAAAACAAAAAATATAACTAGAAATATTTATATGCTATGCAAACCTGAAAATAAAAATAAAAATTTAAAGAAACTAAAAATATACAGTAGACCCTTTAGGCTATTCTTGATATACTATCGTTCATAATTTCATAGTAGAGTTTCATACTCCCACATCAACTAAAAATAAATAAAGTTAATTATTCAACCATCTAGCCAAGGCCCCAAATAACAACTAACAAGTAAGAGCAACCATGAGCTATCATGGTCCAATGGCAATGTTCATCATCCAATCATTCACTGTCTAATAAATTACAAATAGGAAACACAACTAACCACTCAAATAGAAACCAAATATTAGATTAGAACCTAGTTACATACTACTACTATATTAGTATCTAGATAATATCTAAAAAATATAATCAATATCAAAAAATATATTAAAATATCTCGATGTTCAAACTAGCCAGAGATATTTTATGATATAATAAATAGTCTCTAATATATTTTAATTAGTCTATGTTTTATGATAGGTTCACAAGTGAAATATAATAAATAGTCTCCAATCATCTAATGCCACATCATAAGATAATGAGAAGATGATGAAAGTTAAGATGATGAATAACATTCCTTTTTTAAGAAAGAAATTAATATAGCAATTTTTAGTCAGCCTAAACTTTACCAACACCCTGGCAATTTTAACGTGGCTTCAACAATCTGATTGACAATAAACAAAATTAAGAACTTAATTGGTTTCTAAAACATTTTTTAAGAATAATCACCTCAATTAACATGAGGCGAGGAAAACAAAAAATAAACTAAAGGTTTTGGCGTAATCATTTGTGGATTGAGATTTTTTAATGAAACTGATGAAGTTGAACAATTAATACACTTAGAAGAGGTGAATAGGTGTTTAATGAAATAGTCCAAAACTATTATCAGTGTAAAAATCTAAAATAAGATCAAAAGTAAAAACAATTAACATAGAATTTGGCCACAAATAGATTATATTTTGTCATCGAACATGCCAACATAATATTGTTTGTTGAGTAATGCTAGATATATTTTTAAACTGTGTAAATCTTGCATATTATTCCCTTTGAAAAAAAAAAAGCTGAGTTTACTAATTAAAAGTGATTTTTTATTTATGTAAATTATAGATTTATCCATTTTTTTAAAGACAGTACGTAGAACTTTTACATCGTAAGATTGTAAATATCATTTATCTTATTTTTAATACCTAAAATTCTTGTAAGAATTGAGAGTAAAAGAATATAGAGATAAACATAACATGGAGGATCTTTGCAAATTCTAATTTTGATTCTAGATGGTGATCTTCACGTGTGTCGTATAACGTTCAATAATTTTGAAGCAAGATTTCTTTATGGATACCATTTTAATGGTCAATGACGTTTATATTGTAACCGTTGCTAAGAATAACAGTTATGGAAACTCAATACACTCTTATCTGTTGCATTTCTGTAAAACACTTATTTCACTACTTCTTCATTCTCTCATTAATTGAGTTCATTTATGGCTATTTTAATTTGTGTCAATCACCCCGATATCAGACCGGATATCTCAAATGTTTCAATTATCTTCTCATATTCCATCAAAATCCAAAAATAAAAACACATCACTAAATATACTCCAAGCCATTTCACATATATTTATATTATATATATCCGAGAAATATTATGCATCAGTCACTATTGACGAGACAAACTTTACTATAATTTTTTTATAGTATGTGGATGTGTTTTTTATAGGATATGAGCATGTTTTGTAAAGAATATAGAGTGTGAGATGATGAATAGTAGTTTGTAAAAACTTTTTTTCTATCTGCACGCATGTAAATACAGAAAATCACGTCGAATGACTCTTAAAACTAATTTTTCTTTTAAGAAGAGGGTTCAGAGTGTCGTTACAAATTTGGGTAGTTTGGATTCATAAGCTACCTCAACTCATCTCATATTCATTATTACATCTTTCTCAAATTTTCACACAAAATATAATAATAATTTTTTCTTTTCAAATTTTAAAACAACTTTTTCAAATTCACACACAAAATATAATAAATAATTTCACTTTTTCAAATCTTAAAATAACTTTTCTAAATTTTCACACAAAATATAATAAATAATTTAAAATTTTCAAATCTCAAAATAATAATAATATTAAAAATATTATTTTCTATTCTTTATAAATCATCTCAATTCATCTCTAAATCTAAACTATCCCTAATTTCCTTGTGTTATATAAACATAAAAAGATAATACCAAAGACAAGTCTATCTACAACCACATATTTTGTTTCCAAACTTGGAAGGATTTTAAACGTTACAAGAGTATAAACTTAACGAAAACATAAAAACAAATTCTCTCTCTTTCTTTTTTTTCTAAAAAAAAAAAAAAGTGAGGTCATAAAAAGTAACTCATGAGCGCGTGTGATACTTGCGCGTGAGGAATGCAAATACTGAAGTTGTCTGTGAAGAGTTGTCTTCCGTAACTGCAGGGTGTAAAAGTGTTTGGCCGGATGAGGAGAGGGCAGGTCTGCTGCCAAAGAAGGAAGAAACTGCCAGTTTACAAACATGAAAATTATGACAGTGACAATGCACACTGCCACCTTAGAACTAAATAACCATCATTATCCTCTTCACACTTTTGCCCAACTGAGATAGCTCTAAACACTGCCAACACTCCTATATATAGAGGGTGTGAGGCATTTGCAAGTCTCAACTCAGAGACAAGTGCTTTCTGTTTCTCTTCGTGTTTTTCTAAGTTTTCTCTCAGAGCAAGAAAATGGTGGGGACTGATCTCAGGCAGCAGCTCAGGAACTACATCCAGTCCTCCCATGAGCAGGTGGGCTCAAACCCTCCCAATTTCTTTTCTTTCTTGGTTGAAAGCCTCGGTTTTGATTTGGTTTCCCCGAAAGTTTTTGGGACTTTTGTGGAGCATAGAATGTTAATCTGTTAGTATGAATCAGTTCAAGGTATTAGATTGTTGGGTTTTGTTTGAATCCTTTGATTATTATTTTTTTATATAAAATTTCTGTAAATCACTAATCCAGCAAAATTATCCTCTCTCTTCTTTCTCTCTTTCTTTTTTCTTTTTTTGGGGGGAGGGGGGATTGTCAATTTGAGAGTATATTATAGTTGACTATTTGGAAAAAGTTTGAGATAATTTGCCAATCTTGTTGATAAGAAAGCATTTGATCACCGTACATGTTTCTTGCAGGGGATATTGGATGAAGCTTTTGATCGTGTGAAAAATCTAGAAAATGATGGCAATCCTCAATTTCTTTCGGAGATTTTCTCCATGTTCTGCCATGATGCGGAAAATGGCATAGCTGAACTCACCAGATTTCTGTGAAGTTTTTTATACCTGATCCTCTATTGATGTCTCATTTCATGTAATTGTTCTTTTTTCCCTCCATACATATTCTAATAGTTTTGGTGTATTTGATCTAAAATCAGGGATGAGCCTGTTATAGACTATGAAAATGTGAGTGCTTTTGCTCACCAACTGAAGGGAAGTAGCTCGAGGTAATCTTCAATATTTGGAAACAAGCTTTGTTTATCGTCTCTTGTTTTCATGCAATTAGTAGAACATCGTATAGAAATAAAAAAAGAAAAAAAAATAAGTTGAAAGACTTGCAAATTTGGACATCTATGTGCATTGCATGCATGTGGCAAATCTAGCATTAATAAAAAAAGTTTCCAACCGTATGAATCAAGCATTAGTTTAAGATTTTTCCACTTTGGACATAAAAATGTGTAAGATGTTCATTTCCTAATGATTCGGACTCGTTAATCAACATTTATGTGTGACCTAAACAGTTGCAGCAATCATAAGTCATGCTAATTATCCAAAAAGTCAGGAGCAATCATTAGTTAGACCTTTTCCGATTTAGTATGTAATCGGATCTCCAAAACAGTTGGAACAATCCTATTTTAAACTTCTTTCCAATTCAGCTGTAGCGTGGCAAGTGATGCATCCCCAGATTTGGAAGTAAATTCTAATCATGAATTTCAGGAGAACGCGCACAAACCTGCGCGTGAATCACACGTGTATGTCACGTGCTGGTTTGTGCACACAAGATTCACATATGAAACTTTTTGAAGCAACAATTTCACCTGTCCAACTTCAATTCCTTTTCCCCCTCATTTGATTTTGTTTTACTTGATTCCAACTAGCACCTCTAAGTCATAGAGTTTATCACCCTTAGCCAACATCTTTTTGGCCTTCCCCCTGTCATTTTGATACTTTCTCCACAATTGAAGCAAAATCATGGATAGCTGGCTAAGAAAAGAAGTTAGTAGCTGCAAGGATGATCATGAACACATAATATTGCATATATACAAAGATGCCATCCAAGCTACTCGTTGGAAAATTTTATGGGCAATAAGAAAGTGCAAGAACACAGAGTATTTTCTCACACAGAATAATGTTTGATCCTCATTAATCATGATACATTAAATATGACTACAAATATTTCATGCTACCTTTTTTATTCGCACTTATATTATTATCCTAAGTGGATGCTTCTTTTTCCCATACTATAATGTTGGTTATTTTGTATTGATTGAATATCAATCTTATGTGATATGCTGGGATTAAAGCGTTGGTGGTCATCGGTTGGTCCTTGCCTGTTGTGAGCTTCGACAAGCTAGCAACAACAAGATGAAGGAGGGGTAAGTAAGGAGTCACTTTTCATTGCCACACTGTTTTCACTCAAATGTTTGCAAAATATCTAAAATTTTGACCTTATCACATGAATGTTACTTTTTTAGGAAAAATAATGCCCTACTTTGTTCTCCCAAAGGGCCAAATTTATCACATGATTTATTTAATATCTTACTCTGTCAGTTTTCGGCAAATGAGTTTTCGTATTTGTTGCTGCATATATAATGATTTAAATGCTTGTACTTTGTACCTGATTCCTAGGTATATGCAATTGGATTCGAGTTCTGATGTTATCTTGTTCAGAGAAAATTAGAACTATTATTAACCTCAACTATAGTGAGGTTCCTTGTGATATTCAGATAAAAAGGGCACAAACACTCGGGAAAAAGAGAAGTAGAATGCAGTAAGATATATTTGTAGGAAATAAGACCAAATCTTCAAGGCGATTAGCACATTTTATATTTTTTTCCCCACTCTTAACCAAATGATTAAATCTTTTATGCACAATACAAAGTGCTTTTAACATAACTTAAGTGCTCAATATTTTTCCTTATATTTTTTCTTTTACTTATAAACACGTCTTATACTGTAAGGGATGTACTTAGAAATGTTTTCCTTCTTTTGCAATCTTCTTTTATCCTTATCTTTTGTTTTTAGATCCTTTGAAGCCTTCGACAAGGTCAAACGTGAATACTGTATTCTGCGGGACAATCTGAATTTCATTGCTCAGGTAATACTTAGTTTGAATGATTGGATTTTAATTTGGACCAAATGACATCTCCTCCATTGAGGGTGGAGGGTGAGGCTCCGGTTTCCACGTAATGAGGGCACGTTAGTTGTATGTAGCTATTAAAAATGTTTTACCTATGGACTTTTTTTGTTTTAACCAAATGTTCCATTTCATAACTATAATATGCCGTTGTCCTTAGATAACTAAAATATTGAGAAAAAGATTGCAAGGTTGATGTTACTTCAGTCCCGATTCCCGATTCCCGAATCCTGATGATATATATGTTTGTCAATTCTCAAAACAAATTTAGAATTCCTTCAATGATGTATTAATCCAAGATACTTGAGAGGATCCTTTCACCTTTTTCCTTTGCTTTTATCAATCTGTGTTTTACTTCTTTGCTTTTATCAATGTGTTTTACTTGTATCGTTGCACATATGCTTGCTCTAATAACTTAGATATACATACATACTGGATTAATACAGATGGAGAAGACTATCCTTACCAACGAGGCTAGAAGGAGACGCCAGTAGAGTGCATTCACTCCTTGAGGTGCATCTGCCCAAGACTGAAGATATATGCTGTTCCTTGAGAATTAAATAAGTTCACTACTATTAGTGAATATGGTTGTCTGTCTTAGAGTTGTTCAGAAACTTGTTCTGCAATCTGTGTTTGAACATCTGTGCTGTCTATTTCAGCTGTTGCTTTAGATTATAAAACTGCTTCCTTTCTTATTATCTTGAGTTTTCAAAGAAAATTCTACATACTATACTCTGTCCCACTACGATGAGGTGGCACTACCCATCAATTTTTGAATTTTTCTTTAAAAAAATATAACGGAGGATCCAAGGGTGAGCAAACTGTCGCATTTTATATAGTGGGATGAAAGTGTGATGAGAGTGTGGTCAGCACTATTCTTTATTTAATAAAATGTCAAGTAGATGAAACCTGATGCCTTGTTCCTCCACGCTGGAAAAAACATGTAGCCAGCAGTCGATTTAGAAGGTCAGTGCATGCAAATGTTCGATGTAGGAAGATCAAGCTTCCTATACATACTCTAGTCCTTGAAAATAAGAATGCAAATTGCAATACCATCATAGCTCTGCTGTTTTACGAATAAAGATGTAGACGATGCACTCTGTGCCAGAATTCTGGGGGTTTATAATCGAAATTATTGATGCATCATACTTCAATTTCTTTTAGAAATGTTAAGATCTATACACAAATAAGTTTATACACTGACGTGATTTAATATAATACGGCAGAATTATTTTATAATAAAAAGAGTTTTACAATATGATAATCTACGCCGGTATAGATTTTTTTGTGTAAGATTTCTATATAACTAAATATTTCTCTTATTTTTTTTTTGGTAACTGTTCAATTTATAATTTTGCCCTTTTTATCTGATTTGGGACATGTATTAACAAAGAAGAAAAAAAGGGAAAGAAAACCGAGGAAATTTTTAAGGCGCCCAAGCATATGAAAACAATGGAAATCGGAGCCATTCGTCTTTACGTTTTCCTTTTTCTTCTTGTTTTATCACTATTAAAATTGAGTTATATTTGGATCTTCCAAAATAAATCAAAATTTGAAAATGTCAAAAACATTAATAACTTCGATTCTATATAAATTATCTCCATGTTAAGATAGATAGGTTTGCACTTCAAATAAAAAAAAAATTAAAAGAATAAGAAGAAGAAGAAAGGGATGCATGAATTATATTCATTATGCTATAAGAGTGATATATCCGTAAAGGAATTATACAAAAGTAATCTCACAAACTGATATGACTCCATGTGAGCTGTCAGATCTTCATTACAATAAAAATAACTTTATAATCTGACAGATTACATCAAGACAAATTAGTGTGTAGGATTACTTTTGTGTAGTTATTTTATAGTTAGAATATTTCTTCTCCTATAATAATTACAATTATCTATTTTTCTCTTTCCTTTTAGCCAAAA
Source organism: Cyclocarya paliurus (assembly GCA_029856935.1). NCBI lineage: Eukaryota > Viridiplantae > Streptophyta > Magnoliopsida > Fagales > Juglandaceae > Cyclocarya > Cyclocarya paliurus. The sequence goes on from CM056958.1 coordinate 6,735,513, forward strand.
ATGGGGAAATTATGTTTGGATTATAAACCAAATCATATAATGCTCTGTCTGTTAAATATCAACCCAGTGTGAATGTAATCACAGCAGCCCCTCAAATGTCTTGGATAGTTGTTGCACTCTATCCAATATCAAGCTTCTCAAGCTGCAGCTCCTCCAATGTCAAGCAGCAGCCCCTTAATTGACAATAATGATGATTGTTATCTCCTGAGATTTCTCTTATAAAAGGAAATCAATTGTAACGAATTAAGGAATGTGAAATACTAAGAAGAAGCCATTTGTGAGATGAGAGATAGTCTGGTTCAAGTTTGTAAATTTTGTACAAACACTTCGAAATATATTGTTTCCGCTCAGTTGAAGTAGGCAAATTGTCGAACTACTTATATATTGTCTCTATCTCGTGTTTGGGTGTGTTTCTGGATGATTTTGGTACAACAATTGGTATCAGAGCTTTGGTTTTGTGCTACCCAGAAAATTTAAGTTGATCCAAATCAACTTTTGATCACACCAATAGGTTCGTCTCGACAAGACGAAGACGTTGCAACAAACGGCATCGAAAACGGAGGTCGGAGAAGCTCACACGCGCTCCGAAAAGGTCGGAAAGTGTGTTACACGCGCTAACAGTTGTCCAGAGGTTGAAGACGAGTGCCGTACACGCGCCCACGCGCCCCCACTCGCTCCAGAGGAAGAAGACGAGTGAAACACACGCTCTCACGCGCCCCCACGCGCCCCACGCACTCCAGCTACTGTTTTAGATCGATCTACACCGTTCAAAATTCAGATCCGTTTTTGGGCTTGATCTAAGCCATCCGAAGTCCGATTTCGACGATCCAATAGTGGTTTCTAACTATTTGGATCATTCCGGAATCATCCGTACGGTTATAATTTTGAAATTCATTTTTTAAAAATTTTAATATTCCAAGATGGAATCAAGAGGAGAAATTGTAGGTGTTAAGAGTTCTGAAAATGCTAGTAGCTCTGGGCGTAGGTCCATGGTGTCAAATGCCAAATTTGAAGTTGAAAATTTTGATGGAACTAATAATTTTGGCATGTGGCAATGTGAAGTTATGGACGTTTTGATTCAACAAGAGTTGGATATTACGTTGGAAGAGAAATCGAAGGACATGACGGATAGGGATTGGGACAAACTTAATCGAAAAGCTTGTGGTACAATCCGTTTGTGCCTTGCCAAAGATCAGAAGTATTTTGTCATGAGAGAGACAAAAGCAAGTGAACTTCGGAAAAAATTGGAAGAGAAATATTTGACAAAAAGTATTGAAAGTCGTTTGTACCTGAAGAAGAAACTTTTCAGATTTCAATTACGAGAAAGTATTTCTATGTCCGAACATTTCAATAGTTACAATCAGATACTTGCTGACTTGCTAAACTTGGATGTAGAAATCCAAGATGAAGATAAGGCTTTACTTTTGTTAAATTCCTTACCCGATACATATGAACATTTGATTACTACACTTTTGTATGGGAAGGAAAAGATTAGTTATAGTGATGTATTTAGTGTTTTGATAAGCAATGAGTACCGTAAGAGGTCTAAATACATCAAATCAAGCTTTAACAGCAAGAATGAGACCACAGTCAAGGAATCCAAGAAAGAAGAAGGATTCTCAATCGAGAACACGGGCCACATCACGTGGTTCATCAGTCGGCAGCAGACTCGCCAAAGACGTGCCTTTTGTCAAAACAAAGGACATTGGAAAAAGGATTGTCCCAAGCTAAAGGGGCAACAGAAGATTCAACCCTCCACAGCCAATGTCGCCAACAAAGATGTAGATGAAGATGCAGATCTTGCCCTGAGAAGTCTATCATTCAATTGTCATTCTGACGAATGGATTATGGACTCCGGTTGTACCTATCACATGTGTCCCAATCGGGACTGGTTTACTGACTTCACAAAGATTGATGGAGCAGTACTTATGGGCAACAATAATGCCTGTAAGACTCAGGGAATAGGTAACATTCGGCTGAAGTTGCATGATGGAACTGTCAGGATTCTGACAGAAGTTCGGTATGTTCCGGACTTGCGGAAGAATCTTATCTCACTTGGGACTCTGGATTCAAAAGGATTCAGAATCACTATAGAAGATGGAATTCTCAAGGTGGTAATGGGAATTCAGGTGACTATGAAGGGCTTAAGGCGAGGAAATTTGTACTTCTTGCAAGGAAGTACTGTTAGTGGAAGAGCTTCCACAGTCTGTGAGAAGCTAGATGAGACTGATGCTGACACCACCAGACTTTGGCATATGCGTATGGGACACGCCGGAGAAAAAGCTTTGCAAACACTTGTAAAACAAGGCTTACTCAGAGGTGCCAAGACTGGTAAGTTGTCTTTCTGTGAAAACTGTGTATTAGGGAAGCAGACACGGATCAAGTTTGGAACCGCAGTCCATAGTACACAAGGGATACTTGACTATGTGCACTCCGATGTTTGGGGACCTACCAAAAATGCATCTTTAGGAGGTAAACACTGGTTTGTAACATTTGTTGATGATTATTTTCGTCGTGTATGGGTGTACACGATGAAGCATAAAGATGAAGTGTTGAAGATCTTCCTTGATTGGAAGAAAATGATCGAGACTCAAACTGGGAGGAAGATCAAGCGGCTCAGATTAGATAATGAAGGTGAGTACACTCTAGACCCCTTCATGGAAGTATGCCGGAAAGAGGGAATTGTTAGACACTTCACTGTACGAGGAACACCGCAACAAAACGGTGTGGCAGAAAGGATGAATCGTACTTTGCTAGAGAAAGTACGGTGTATGTTACTGGATGGTGGATTCAGTAAACAATTTTGGGCTAAAACTGTGACGTATGCCTGCCACCTCATCAACCGATTACCCACAGCTGCCAATGGCGGGAAGACACCCATTCAAATATGGAAAGGTACACATGCTACTGATTATGACTTTTTACAATAATCTTTAAAACCATACGATCATTGTGTGTATTTCATTGAGACTCTTTAAATGTCTACCCATTGAAATGATCACTGGTAGATCATTATGATCACTGGTAGATCATTACAAGGTCTCAATGATCACTGGTAGATCATTACAAGGTCTCAATGATCACTGGTAGATCATTGAGACTCTTTAAAACCATACGATCATTGTGTGTATTTCAAACAAATTGCAGATAGATCTTTCATATATTTGCTTTTATATGTAGATGATATGTTGATTGCATGTAAAAGCAAGGTGGAGATAGATCGATTGAAGGCTCAACAGAGTCAAGAATTTGAAATGAAAGATCTAGGAGAAGCAAGAAGAATATTGGGGATGGAGATTAACAGAGACGGTGAAAAGCACAATTCACCTCACTCAGAAGCAATATTTGAAAAGAGTATTACAACGCTTCAATATTGACTCGAAGACGAAGCCAGTAAGTACTCCAATGGCCCCATATTTCAAGCTTAGTGCATTGCAGTCTCCTAAAAATGATGAAGAGCGGGACTATATGAAAAATATCCCGTATGCAAGTGTTGTAAGAAGCTTAATGTATGCTATGGTGTGTATACGACCTGATATCTCCCAGGCCGTCAGCTTAGTCAGCCGATATATGCATAATCCTGGAAAGACACATTGGCATGCGGCTAAATGGATTCTACGGTACATTCTAGGAACCGTAGATCTTGGTTTGAAGTTCGAGAAGGGTAAGGATAGTCTAGTAATTGGATATGTTGACTCAGACTATGCAGATGATCTTGACAAATGACGATCGACAACTAGATATGTGTTCACTATGGCTGGAGGACCAGTTAGTTGGCGATCTATTTTGCAGTCTACAATTGCACTATCATCCACAGAGGCTGAATACATGGCTGTAATAGAAGCTGTGAAAGAAGCCATTTGGTTACAGGGACTGGTAACAGATTTGGGTTTTAAACAGCAAGAGGTTACTGTTCACTGTGACAGTCAAAGTGCAATTCATCTGGCAAGAATCAAATGTATCATTCTAGAACAAAGCATATAGATGTCCGTTTTCACTTTATACATGAGATATTAGATGAAGGGGACATTCTACTTCAGAAGATTGGCACTGAAGACAATCCAGCAGATATGTTGACAAAAGTCGTCACAGGGATCAAATTCCAACACTGTTTAGAACTGATCAATATCTCACAGCACCTTCGAGTGCATTGGTGCCTTAGGGCACATCTGATAGCGGAAATCTCTCATGGCAGATATAAAGAGTATTTCGATGAGGGAGTGAAATCATTTGAAGGAAGCATCCTAATATGGCACACATAGGTGGAGGGGGTGATTGTTCAATATCAACCCAGTGTGAATGTAATTACAGCAGCCCCTCAAATGTCTTGGATAGTTGCTGCACTCTATCCAATATCAAGCTTCTCAAGCTGCAGCCCCTCCAATATCAAGCAGCAACCCCTTAATTGACAATAATGATGATTGTTGTCTCCTGAAGTTTCTCTTATAAAAGGAGATCAATTGTAACGAATTAAGGAGTGTGAAATACTAAGAAGAAGCCATTTGTGAGATGAGAGATAGTCTGGTTCAAGTTTGTAAATTTTGTACAAACACTTCGAAATATATTATTTCCGCTCAGTGGATGTAGGCAAATTGTCGAACCACTTATATATTGTCTCTATCTCGTGTTTGGGTGTGTTTCTGGGTGATTTTGGTACAACACTGCCTCTTCATCCCCCGATACTAATGACATTTAAATTTATCGTGTAAATAATCACATGCCCCAAAATTATATTTATGGTCCCTCTGCATCCCATGACATGCAGCAGTCACCATAGCCAATATATGGGATATTTGCAATGAAAAACTATACGCCAAGATAATCCTACCTAAACAGGTTTACAAGAAACTCTCGTCCCCAATTGGCAAGGAAAGAAGAAACAAACACATCAATAGACACGAAATCAAGAAATCAACCAAATTAGGACCTTAAACTTGTTGCTGTTAAAGCTGTCATTTTAGGATATTTCCTCCAACCGATTAAGAAATTTGTCACACATTAAGCATCTGACATTATAAAACTCTTAATAATTTTGAATTGATCATTGGAATCATAACTCAAAACGACTGAAATGAAAAACTTGATAGTTATAATTGAAACCGATGGAGACCCAACAATTAACAATTATAACTGATACGTCTGATCAACAAAATTTCCGAATCTTATCAACATCTGAAGCCATATCCAACTACAACTTACAATTCTCTACTAAAACCACTGGCTGAAGATAACGAGTTATAATGCCAATAACAAAAAAACCAGCAAGCCAAACCTCTTAGTCAAAGAGGCTTAAACCAATGATATCCTGCAGCAAAATAGATTCACAGGTAAGAAAAAGAAACCCTCCACCCCTCTCAAATATAGAAAGACTAGCTAGCAGTTTGGTGGAAGTGACGGGCGCACTTAAGCACAAACGCCGCATAGCGCCTATACGCAAAACCAAAGTTTGCCACTTATGAAGTAATGCGTATTTTAAAAAAGTAATGTATAATATACCAAAATACTCAGAAAATACAATAAAAAGGTTTAAGGAAAGCAAGATAATATTACATTTAGCCCATTAACTCAATTTGTTAGGTACCATGCAACATGACAATTAAGTGATCAACTAAAAACATAAAATTTAAACATAGCATTTCTATAATTCTCTTGTGCTTTACAAGGCATCCACAGCCATGATACTTGATAGAAATGATCAAAATGAAATACACGGCTGAATCAAATTATCTCGAAAGGCAATGAAAAAAAAACCACAATAATTGTAGGTATTAACATCCACACTAGCATAAGCAATACAAATCAGATTAAATTTTGTGAAAAGAAATTTGTGATCTCTAAATTGAAAACATCAAACATAGAATAGAATACAAAGAATATGCAAAATTTCTTTGAAAAACATTTGTTTAGATTGGAAAAATATGGGAATATCATATACTTTTCTTTCGATTATGATTTATCAAAAATAATTACCACCCCCACCCTCCCTTGAATCAGTCTTTATTGCCCATCTCATTAAATGAATGTCAAAGAAAAATTATCTTTTTTCATCTTTTGGTTTGAAATCATTTAACTTAAGCAGAGGACCATGATCATTGTCATCAAAGACATTGAACTTATATAAACTGATGCTCCGTACAAACTAAAAAGAGCCAAAAAAACACGGTTAATGTGTGCTTTTCTAAATGCATGTTGTTTTTTCATAAGTGAAACGTTTAGGCCTTGGTGGACTCCTCTAGAGGTTATATGATTCTAAAAGTAGACAATAAAGCATCAATCTAGGATCGTATAAGAAAAATCTTACATCGTCGGACTCCTCATTCTCTTCCACTTTCTCCTCTTTTTTTGACTCAGCAGCAGCACTAGGTGGAGGTGCACCAGCAGCAGCAGGTGCAGCAAAAGCAGCAGCACCGCCACCAGATGGCACTGAAGCCAACTTCTCCCTTCCAGCTGCAATCAGCTCCGTTATATCTTTTCCCTTGACTTCAGACAAGAGCAACTCAATCCTATCATCATCGGCTTCAGCTCCAACTATAACCCATGAAATCCATATCCATTAGCATAACTTCAAAATCATTATCATTCAAATATTATTTCATCTATCACCACCCAGATATTAAAAATCAACATTTTAGTATCTTGGTTTCTGTTCCTATTGTATTTTAATTATTTTCCTACTATGTTTTCTATCTATCCATATTAGGGGTGAAAATTGGTCGGTCCGGACCAGAGAAACCAACCGGACTGGTTGGTTCGGTCTGGACTAGACCAACTTGGGACCAAGATCGATCAGTCTCGGTCCTTGAAATAGAGGACCGAGACTTTTCGGTCCAGTCCTGGTCCTAGGGTTTCCCATGTCCCGAACCGGATAGGATCGACCGAATTTTTTTTAAAAAATATTTTATATATATTATTTATATAATAATTGTATAATTAATTATGTAAGTTTCATCTAACCTATCACCATTAAAAATATAATGTTTTAAATATGCTATTAAAAAATTAATATTCTCTCAATTAACCAATATATAATATCAATTAACTAATTATATAGTAATTATATAAGTTAAGAATGTAATTTTCAACTAATTTATTATCATTGACCATATAAAATAATTTTTCATTGAGTTAGTTACATAATTTATATTAATAATTCACTTAATTTTAATTTAGTATTTTAAACAAATTTTTTTATTAATTTATATTTAAAAAAAGAAAGAAAATTTTTTTAAAAATAATTGGATTGGACCGAATGGACGGACGGGACCAATTTACACCCGTATGAATCAATATAAAGCAGAAGATAGAATACCCTGCAAATTGCTTCCAAGCCCATATTTCAAAGTAATAGTGGCCAAAAATGACGTCTCCAACTCAGATACAAATAACATCAATGATTATATACAGACCCGCTAGAAACCGTTCCCAAAATCCTGCATCAACCAAATATTTTATACCAAGAAACTTCTATGAACCGAAAAGAAAAAAAATAAAAATTAAAAACATCTGAAATATTAATATTTAAAACACAATAATTTTAAATAACCTCAAAGAAACCGTACAAAAATTATTCTTGGTTTTAAATTCATTTTCAAAAGAATACTACACGAACAAGATATGTCTCAAACACGAAAAGATCAACTGTTAACCATAAACCCAAACCCCATATTATGCTTGAGACGAACTCTGCATAACCACAGACATTGATCACAAATCAAAATACATAACTATCTACATATATACACGCACACAAATATGCGGAACTCTAAAGAAATTTCCATCATAATGGTCATTTACCATAACTTGTAGGGGAAGTAACAAATGTCGTAGATTTAACAGGATCCCAAGTACGGGAACAGAGTCTCGACTAATCCGGAGTGCACAGGTCCTCAGCAAGAAGTTTTGGGAAGTACACATCGGATAATTCAAAAAAAAAATCCCTTAATCTGGTCCCTAGAGATTATTTGCCCAGTGGGATTTGAAACTCGGACCTTGAAGGAAGTATATATACCACCAAGACCAAGTTTGACACTTGGTCCAACTCGGTTAAGTATAAACTATATTATTACTGTATAATCATAATGATCGAAAAATCTGTCAAAAATCCAAAAAAGTTGTACCTGAGCCGAGGATATTCTTCAAATCATCGGCGGAAGGGCAGGTGTTACCTCCCAACACGGCCAACAAGTACGCAGCGACAACCTTCATCTCTGCTAAATAGACAGAAACAAATGCAGCAAGTCGGTGTCATACATATGCACGCATACATATAATAGAGGATACGAATGGGCAGATAAAGATAGAGAAAGAGGAAGGGAGAGTGTACTTGTGGCGATTCGGATGCAAAGGCTGCTTTGGAAACTGATGGTAGCACCTTCGGTATATATGGGAGAAACGAGCAGTTAGGGTTTCCGAGCCGATCGCCATGCGAGTGGGTTTGACTGGATCGTATCCCTTCATTTTATTTTATTTTGTTTTGGAAATTCTGGTGAAACATGTAAAATATACTGGTACGAGGACTGGTTCCCCATTTAAGAAAAAAACAAATTGATGTTTTTAAAACACCCGTGGAAAAGTGCTCGCATCCCAAAACGAATAAAAGGTGCAAAGAAGGCTCGCACTCGGGACGATAGATAAATGACCCCGGACCGAGTAAAGATTGTTCGAACCTCGAGCAAAATGTGATAGACGCTGTTTCAACCTCTTTAGATAGGAAAAGTATATCTTATTTAATTATTATAAATTATTTTAAATTTTTATATAAAAATAATAAATAATTTAATTTTTTAAAATATCAAAATAATAATAATATTAATAAATAATATTTTAATAATATTTTATTCAATTTTTTATTTTTATTTAAAATATCTTATTTCATCACACAATTCAAACAATACCTAAAAAAAAAATATGTAAATCCCTGGGCAGGCAAGCAAAAGAGTGTTACTCGAACTACGGGTCGAGCAAAACGCGCTCACCAGTCGTCATCAAGGTGAGCACTGCAGAGAGTAACAAGTTTGCCCTGAGCGACCACCATGAAGGGTGAGCAAAGAAGTCTCGAATCTTGGAGCGAGAAATAATTGTACTCGAGGAGAGAGATGTGTACTTGCACCCGAGGTGAGCACCATGGAGGGGCTAGCTAAAGTGCTTGTATATCTCCAAGGCGAACAAAGACTGCTTGTCACCCACATGAGCACCGTGAGCAAAAATGCTTGACACCTCAAATATGTCTTATTTCATTGAATTTTCTCACGCTAGTGCAATCCTCAGGGGTAAGAAGGTGCTCCCAAGCGACCCTGGGACCCAATGCCGATAGAGCTCACTGCCCACCATTACTCAATTACCCAGGGTGTGGTTCGAAAAATTTAGTGCAATGGTGTTGTCATATGATTTGTGCGATGGTGGCGGAGCCAAGTTCGGGATAATCCAATCAACCTTCTTTTCTCTTTTTCTCTTTTTTCATTTTTTTTAAGTTTTCCCCGTTCCCATAGAACTCCTTGAAAAAATTCCATGAAAGTCGAACTACTCCTAACTTCTTCAAACAAACTTCTTCTTCGAGCAGCATTTCATCTTCTTCTTTTGGCTGGTCGTACGACAAGAGCAGAGCCAGATTCGGGATAACTTATTCAATCCTTTTCTTCTTTTTCTTTTCTTTATTTTTATGAATTTTCCTCTTCTCATGGAACTCGTCCTTGAAACATTTATAGAAAGTTGAGCTCCTAACTTCTTTTAGCAGTATTTCTCCTTTTAGTGGCATTCCTCTTCTTCTTATGATGGAACTTCCTCTCCAGGTTCTTGCAGCATTGATAACGTTGATATCGACGACACCACCGTGGGTCTGTGTTTGTTCCATCATTGATTGAGATCTGTGATGGAGATTTCTAATTGCTGGTAGCTAGTTCTAGAGATTTCTGGTTATCATCAGCGAGTTCGATTATCAGAAGTGTTTTTGTCAAATTTGATTTGCTGTAGGGGTACTTTAGTCCTTTCGAATATATAGCTGGTGCATTTTACTCATTTTAGCCTAACCCGGCAATTGTAGCAAGGGCGATCTGGTCAGCTCAATATCTATAGCAGGGGTATTTTGGTTCAATATGAGATTTTTAAAGGGGCACTTTGTTCCAGGTTCACATAAATTCCAACTGGACAAGGTCTAAGGGCATCCACGTTGGCTTGGCCAAATGGAAGAATTAGCTAAAATTTAGATGATTGATGTCAAAAACACTCCACATTGGATTGACCAACTCTAAAATAAAATAGACTTTTGCTATAGTGATTGGCCAAAGATGGAGAATCACTATTGATTCACCAAATATTAAAATATTAATTTCTCACTTCAAGAAAATATTAAAATATTAGTTTCTCACTCCAATAAAAATACTATTTGGTTTGTAATTAAGAAATTTAGATAGAATTTTAGATGAGTTTAATCAATATTTTTTATTGTTAACATTAAATAACTTTTAAAAATATTAATTTTTTAATATTAATTTAATTAGAATATAATTATTAATAATATTCAATTGGTAGAATTATAAATTGTGATACAAATAAATTAAATAAAAAAATTATTAATTTAATAATATTTTATTATTATATAGAGAGTAAATAGCTAATCCAATGTGGGGATTGAATGTAAATAGAATAGGCAAATGTAAAAAGGTGTGATATTGGTTAAAGTTTGGAGATGCATTTGACCAAACCAATGCTAGTGCTCTAAATTCGGTCTATTATTATAGATAGAATTTGATTACTGGTGCTTAAGCTATGAGTTATTTAAAAATAGTATATTATAGTTGATTTTTTTTTTTATCTATCAATATTACTTAATAGAGCTGTGTACGGATCAACCACTGTTCATAGCTGATCCATAGCACACATTACGTGTCTCAATTTTTTTTTATCTTTTTTTTATCACTCTCATCCGCTCTCTCTCTCTCATCAGCTCTCTCTCTCTTATCTCAGCTCTCTCTCACATCATCTCTCTCTCATCGTCTCTCTTTCAATCCGGTAGTATTTTGAATTGAGAAGATGAATGATTTGGATGAAGACACGTAGAGTATGCAAAATGATGATCCTAAATAGTGGCTGTTCCCAATATTTTTCCTACTTAATATGTGCAAAAGTAAATTTCTTAAAGAATATAAAGATAAGCCTTTTTTTTATATAAAAATAATTGAATTATTATTAAAAAAATTGAAAATAAAATAGAATGGCCATCCTATTTCTAAAAGAGAAATGCATAGTGTACCAACCCTAATTACCCTATACTTTTGTTCAGCTTTTGTTAGAAATGTCTAACCAGTAGGGGTGTGAAATTGGGCCCTATTTTTTTTTTCAATCCGGTCCGGAACTTGAAAATTCGGGCGATTATCCATCTGGATTGGACGTAGGCTAATAAGATGAAATCAGATCGGGCACGAACCCCGTTACAGATCCAGTTATGTAATCGGTTATAGATCTAGTTATTTTTTTTCTTATTTAAAAAAGAAAAACACAATTTTTTATTTTTATTTTTTCAAGTTTTAAAATAGAAATAATATATAAAAATTATATTCTAAAGAGATTATTTTGGTTTGTATAGAGCACATAAGGATTGAACTTAAGCTTTGATATATCATTCCATAATTTTATTATTCTACTTACAAAACTAGGATTTATTTTAAGATTTTTTCTTCTCTTTTGATTCAAAAGCGAAAAAGAAAAAGAAATGTCTTTTTTCATTGTGTAAGGAATGCATGAGACAAGATCAACATTAATATAAAAATCATGCATGCATGGTAAATACATACTACAATAATATTAATGGATGGAGAAGATCAACATTAATAACATCTTGATATTATTGTGATGTATTATTATTTATTTATTTTTGTAAATTGATATTTTGCATTGTGATGTAAACAACAATGTAATATGCAATATGCATGTCTTGTGTGTGTTGATGTATTATTATTTATTTTGTATAAAAAAATAAAAAAAATAAAGGCCTATAAAAAAAACCTTTTGAATTGTTAAAAAGATTAAAAAAAAAACCTTTTAAAAAGTGTTTAAAATATTTTTTAAGAAAATATTAAACATGATATCTGAATTAAAAAAAAAATAGTACTATAAAAACATTTTTAAAAATTTTGAAAAGTCTTTTTTTTAAGAAAAAAAAAGCAAAAAAAAAAAAGTAATAAACCCGGATATCTGGGTTTACATCCGGTTATCAGCCACATTCTTTTCAAGCTTATCCTTATCCACCTAGTTTTTGAAACTCAGATCCAAATCTAATTATAGTCAGATATCCAGATCCGAATCCGGTTCTACACCCCTACTAGGCTACTAACCAAGCATAAATACGTGTATCAATAAATTAGAATATAACAAGTGACGCAAAAATGTTATAACAGTCACCAATTAAAATAAAGACAAATGATATATACAAACTCCAAATATACAAGCCTGCACAAACCCTTTATAAAAAAGTAGACCCCATGATAAAAAAGTGTGAAAAACTTACTTTTTCTTGATGAGATTTATACTTTTACAAAAGACTTGTATCTTTGGACTTGTACCTAACATTATTCTAAAATAAAATTAGAAAACAGAAAGTGCTTAAAAGTAATAAGAAGAGATTTAAAAGAAGAAGAAGAAGTGATATCTAAATATTGAAATGAAATCAGGATTCTAACTTCAACCCCTTTTCATCTCCGCTTGGGAGAATGGGTTTTTCCTTCGTATTATATATTTTTTCTAATTATAAATATTTTTAAAAAAAAAAGTTTTGGTTTTTTCGAATCGACTTTTAGAAATCTTACTTTTTTTTTTTTGAAGTGACTAACTTGAAAATCTTTTGCCACTTGTCATATTCTAATCGTGTTTGACACGTGCCTTCTTAGGAGTTTTAGAGCCTATTTTAATGCTAAGGTATTATCATATCTCATTCTCAAACTTTATTCAAATATAAAATAATTTTAAATTTTAAATTTTCAGTCTTTTATCTAATTATTATTTAAATATAAAATCCAATACAATTTTTTCAAACCACAAAAACAAAACAACTTTTTCAAGTTTTAAAATAAAAATAATATTCAAATAAATTTTTAACTATATAATATTTTTATTCAACTTTAATCTCTCATTTTCTAAAACACAATAAAATATTTTAATTCAAACTATTTTACTACTATTTACAAATATTCTGAATATGTGATTATTAATAAAATAATTTATAAATAGTAGTGAAATGGTTTAAGTTAAAATAATTTATTCAAGAATCAATTGCCAAATAAAGAGAAGTTACAAATTGTATGATTACTAATTAGGATTAATAGCAAAATCAGTACATGAAAACCGAGGTCTCGAATTGAAAAAAAGGTGAAAACCCATGCATGTCCTAATTTTCTAATTAACCTGATTATTTTAGGTGAACTCTTCCATTACATTCGAGATAAATTCTTTCATTGACCAGTCTCGAAATATTGTAGCTTTCTACAATGTCTTGCGTGGGACTGAAGATCACGTAAACATATACATGCATGATTAATTACTTAGTTAATCATTTGACTTCGTTTTCATTAATACTTTAATCGATCAAAGGCTCGCTAATTGACGACATGCAGATCCAATTAATTAAATTCTAATAGAGGGTTAATGTAGAGCCATAGGATTATTTTACACAGTCCAAAGCAAAAGTCTTAAAAGATATATATTAGTGCCACATGGGATCATGCTAGCTAATGCAGGTACCTATATTAATTAGATTAATTGGCATTTAATTAATATGCATACACTATTAATTAATGGGTATGATCATCATTCTCTCATTAATTATATGGCATGATGATCAGTAGTACTACTGTTACAACCAGAAATTTCTATTTCAGCTGTCTTTCGGTTCTTCATTTGAGTGAAATAGGACCCTTGATTTTGCTTTCAATGTGTGATCATGAATTGCATCCTTAAATTACCCAAGTCAAGTAGTACTTATATATATAAATTTTATTCATCATCCTCTCTAAACTCCTATCCATTTCTTGATATAACATCAAATAATTGATAAATAATTGAAATCTAATAAATAACGTTTTAATTATAATTTAAGGCCTAATTATGGGATGGTGAGAGGATGATAAATAAAAAATTAGATTTGACTTACATCTTGTTAAAAATTTACTAGATATATGTTATTGAAAAGTGAATAGTGATAAGTTTTGAACTAAGGGGTTCTCAAGTTCTATAAAACTTGCATTGAATTAAATCAGAGTACATTTGTGCTGTTTTATACAAGCCAAAAAAAGGCAGGAAAAATAAGTTTAAAAAACTAACTAAACTAACTGAGTGAACTAATATAACTTGGTTCACAACTAAACTAACTAATAGAAGGAAAATATTTCTAATACCCCTTCTCAAGCTGGAGCATGAATGTTAATAATGCCCAGCTTGGAGAGCAAAGTAGAAAACAAAGGAAAGCCAAGTGGCTTTGTGAAGCAATCAGCAAGCTGATTGTGAGAGTTAACATGAAAAAGTTTGATAGAACCGTCTTGAATCTTGTCACGAATAAAATGACAATCAATCTCTATATGTTTTGTGTGTTTATGGAAGACTAGTTTAGTTGCAATATGGATGGCAGACTTGTTGTCACAATACAAATCTGCTGCACTTGAGTGATTAACTTGTAAATCTTGTAACAAAGAAACAAGCCAAACTAATTTAGAAACTGTATTAGCTAAAGCTCGATATTCAGCCTCGATTGATGATCTTGAAACCACGGATTGTTTCTTTGATTTTCAAGAGATAAGAGAGCTGCCAAGGAAGATGCAAAAGGCTGTGATAGATCTTCTGGTGTCTTGACACCCTGCCCAATCAGAATCAGCAAAACCAGTGAGTTTTAAGCTTGAATTGGAAGGAAAAAAGAGACCTTGACCAAGTGAGTCTTTGATGTATTGAAGGACTCTATGAGCAGCATGTAAATGAGGTAGCTGAGGAGAATCCATAAACTGACTTAATGTGTGAACTGCAAAAGTAAGATTTGGTCTGGTAATGGTGAGGTAGAGTAACCTGCCAACCAATTTTCTATAAGGTTTGGGATCATCAAGGAGGACACCATCAGATCTGGATAGCTTTAAATGTTGTTCCATAGGTGTTTTAACTAGTTTAGAACCAAGGAAACCAGTATCTGCTAATATGTCTAAGGCATATTTTATTTGATACCATGATAAGTTTTGAACTAAGGGGTTCTCAAGTTCTGTAAAACTTGCATTGAATTAAATTTGAGTACATGTGTGCTCTTTTATACAAGCCAAAAAAGAGGCAGGAAAAATAAGTTTAAAAAACTAACTAAACTAACTGAGTAAATTGATATAACTTGGTTCACAACTAAACTAACTAACGGAAGGAAAATATTTCTAATAAATAGACATGATTGGAAGATTAATGTTGAAAAATTCTACTTAGTTTTTATTTTTGCTTAAAACAATATTATCCATTAATTCATTTTTCAAACAGAAATGTATTTAGTAAATTTTTAACAAGATCTAAAGATGATGGTAAACATTACTCTTATGAATCGTCATAATCTCATGAGTTTCTCGTCAAGTTTAGAGCTAGAAATTATATATGGATAGAATAAGATATAAACGATTGTTTTGATTTGTTTATTGTCAATTAATATGATATATATACATATATATATATATATATATATATATATATTTATATGTTGAAATGAGGCTGATAGATTGCCTACTAGATCAGTCTTGGTAAAGGTAATTTATGAAACGTACCGTTAGGTTAAAATCAAATCTCACAAAAGTAAAATTTACAAATTGTAATTTAGATATAATATGTTATATCTATTTTACGGAAAAAGAGTTTTACAATTTGATGTGCTAGAGGAAGCCGCACCAGTTTGTAAATTTATTTTTATACACTTTTTTTGTGAACTAAATATTTCAGAAATTTTTTGTTTTTTTATTTTTTGGAATATGGACTCTTAGCAAGTCCGTTATTACAGTTGTAAAGGTCCAATAACTTCTTTAAGGGCAGGAAGCTTGGAAGGGCTTTCTTATATGGACAAGTTATCAACCATATTCTAATGAATAATGCTACGTGCATATATACGTACCAATTAAGATTACCTTAAAGATCAGCAGAAACTCATGACCACTTTGTAAAAACAAGTGCTCTTTCAAAGTCATGATCAGGTTGCTACTGGGCACCATCCAATTGAGCTTTACCTATTACCAATTTTAAGGCTGAAGTTTTGGATTTGGTTTAGCAACAAAAGTGGCTAAACACATGAAGAATGCATTTCTTTTCCCATGTATTCGTGGTGTAGCCTCCCCAAATTAAGAATATTAATTATGTTAACAAGACCAATTAGGTTGAGTAGCTAGCTAGTCCATCGGTTAATCAATAAGCAAGAGCATTAATTTGCACCATTCACAAGGCCATTATGGTTTTGCCCTTCTCGGCATAAACAAAAACATATGGGATATTTTTAGTACTAGAGATCAAAGGAATATACTTTTTTTTTTTTTTGTAAACTTTTTCCAATATTTTTAGTAGATATAAATATTGGAGATTCAATCCTATAATAGAAAGAGATTATATAAAAATAAACTTACAAACTAACGTAATTTTATATGATTCTTTATATTTATTTTACGAAAAAAATAACTTTATGACCTGATGTACGTACCATGTCAAGATATGTCATGTTTAGATCTCGAACTGTTTAGATCTAATCAAACTGTTTGAAGGAGGATCGATAACAATATTAATGCATGCAGGCAGCACTTTAATTCCCATCTAAAATGAATAGAACTTGGAGTATTTTTTATCATTCTTTTGTTTACATATATCATGCAAAGCCTTCATGTTTAAGTTGATGATAGGACCATTTTTTACGTACAAGTTATGAAAAGCAGGAGATTGACTTGAGCCGTTTTTGAAGGGGCATGTGCATGGGAGGTCAATAGGGAAAATTATTAACACCGACGGATTCATCTCTCAAAGTTTCAAGTAAAGAGCACTCCACGTACATAACAAACAAGCTGCTAGCTAGCATGAAAGCCCGTGCTAGATTCTAGAGCACACAATTAGCTTAACAATTAATCCTAGTCCTTTCAAAACCTATATAAAATGAGGTGCATGTAGCATAGGATTCTCAATCCAGATCGACCCAGATATATAGCATTAATCCTTAAACCATACATATTCTTTCAGCACCAGAATTATGAAGGCTCAAGCTATTGCCCGCTTGAGTACTGTGTGCTTTCTCCTCCTGCTCACGGTAATGGTGGCAGAGGCAGGACCTCATAAGCAGAAGAAAGTGAGATGCAAAGACAAGATTAATTACCCTGCTTGTTACAAAGTACAAAAGCTTTGCCCTACAACCTGCCCTCGCACTTGTGTCATGGATTGTCGAACTTGTGAACCCGTTTGCGAACATCCGCCACCGCCGCCGCCATCCCCACCACCACCACCACCAAAATCAAAAAAGCACTCACCTCCTCCTCCACCAAAGAAGCGTTCACCTCCCCCTCCACCTCCTCCTCCTGTGTCCGTTCCTCCGCCTCCCCCTGCTTCAAGTTCAGCACCAAAGACAGTTAAATGTACGAACAAGGATTTCCCTCGGTGCTATGGTATGCAGCTTACCTGTCCTAGCGGTTGCCCCGACAACTGTGGTGTTAACTGCGCCACTTGCAGCCCAGTTTGCGGTAAGTTTCTCCCTACACTACTTCTGTTCTTTGGGATTTTACAAGACTACTAATTAATAAAGAATGACACCTTCTAACAATCATACCTTTTCTGGTTGAAAATATTTTCAAAACAGCATGCATTAATGATTGGTGCGACCTTAATAATTTCTTAACTTGATGCAACTGATAACATAATAAGTTTTGGCCTTTTGTTCAAAAAATTTTGCATACCAACTGATCTCCATATATCCGTTGGTCAACATATGTTGTAGCAAGTCATGGATAAAATTTTTGTAACATTGATTTCACATACAAATCTGAGCAGAATGCAACGGTGCCGGTGCTGTGTGCCAAGACCCACGATTCGTCGGTGGAGATGGAATCACCTTCTACTTCCATGGTCAAAAAGACCACGACTTCTGCCTAGTTTCCGACTCCAACATCCACATCAATGGCCATTTCATTGGGAAAAGAAACGAAAACATGAAGAGGGACTTCACCTGGGTCCAGTCTCTTGGAATCCTCTTCGGCACTCACAAGATCTTCATCGGCGCTAGAAAAACATCGATTTGGGATGACTCCGTCGACCGCCTTTCGCTGGGCTTCGATGGCGAACCAATATATCTTCGTGATGAAGAAAGCTCAAGGTGGCAATCCATGACGTCTCCAAGTGTTACAATCACAAGGATTCGTGACGCAAACTCAGTAGAAATTGAGGTGGAAGGGAATTTCAAGATCAAAGCAACAGTCGTGCATATAACTAAGAAAGATTCCCAGATTCACAATTATGGAATCACCCACGAGGATTGCTTCGCGCATCTTGACTTGAGTTTCAAGTTTTACTCATTGAGTGGACAAGCTAACGGTGTTTTAGGCCAGACTTATGCAAGCAACTACGTGAGTAGGGTGAAGATGGGGGTGCTCATGCCTGTTTTGGGTGGTGAGAAAGAATTCTCCTCCTCAAGTCTCTTTTCCACTGATTGTGCTGTAGCAAGGTTTACTGGTGAGTTAACAGAAGAAAATTCTATGGAGTTGGAGGAGTTTGGCAACCTGAATTGCGCAAGTGGTATGGATGGTCGTGGAGTAGTTTGTAAAAGGTAATGATCAAAGTTCAAGGTAATTGAATAGTGC
Organism: Cyclocarya paliurus; assembly: GCA_029856935.1. Taxonomy (NCBI): domain Eukaryota; kingdom Viridiplantae; phylum Streptophyta; class Magnoliopsida; order Fagales; family Juglandaceae; genus Cyclocarya; species Cyclocarya paliurus. The sequence continues at coordinate 6,754,331 of CM056958.1, forward strand.
TCTTGATTTCTAGGCGAAGATCTGGGGGATAGGAGCACTCTTTCGTTAAATTTAATAAGCTTCATGTTGAAGCAATGAAATATGTCTCGCCATTTTAATAATGTATCTGTTTTGTTGGTTCATGAATTAATACGGCTTGTAAAATGAAGATTTGCATATGGCATATATGTAGCCAATTCAAAATGCTATACAATATGGCAGTGACAAGTAGTATTATAAATTGCAATCCCCAAATAGATTGGTAGTACTGTAAGTACCATTCTCCTCGTTAGGCCCCGTTTGTATTCGAAATTCACTTCAACTCATTTTATTTTATCATTACAACTTTCTCAAATTCTTATATATACAAAATATAATAAACAATTCAGCTTTTTCAAATCTCAAAGTAATAATAATATTAAAAATAATATTTTAATAATATTTTATTCAACTAATTTAAAACCATATCAACTCATCTTAACTCATTTCTGAATCCAAACAGGACGTCGCAAATACCTATTACAAATAAGCATTTTTATCATGCTTTTCAACGGTGATTCCTTAATTAATTCAGCGTAGATCACTTGAATGATATTTCCTTCTTCAATAAACTAAGGTCTGGTTTGTTTTTGCAAATGAGATTAAATGAGTTGAGTTAAGATAAAAGTTGAAAATGGAATAAAATATTATTAGAATATATATTTTTAATATTATTTTTGTTTTGAGATTTGAAAAAATTGAATTATTTATTTTATGTTATGTGGAAATTTGAGAAAATTGTAATGATTAGATGAGATGAGATAGTTGAAAAATATTGCGAAGACAAACTAGGCCTAAAAGCTAGTGTTTATGGAACAACAGATGCCACAATTGTAACGTCCCAATCAAGAAACTCTGAGCATTCTTGAGCTGATCAAGCATGGGAGCTAGATGGCTACCTATTTTTCTACCTAACAAAAAAAAAAAAAAAAAAGAAGAAGGAGAAAGAAAAGAAAATGCATGGAGGAAAAACAACTTGCTATGTTTCCATAGGCCCATAAGCATAGTTTAGAATTTCATTCTGTTCTGGTTGAAACGATTGAAATTTTCAGTTCTAGAATATTACCGCTACACTAGACATCCACATTGTCATAACCCAAGCCAGAAGACCAAGCCTAGCCCAACCCTGCTCATTATAAAAACCCTTTCCCCCTTTATTTTCCCCACTTTCCCTTCCCTAGCCCAAAAATCTCCCACAACCAACCCCCTACCCCCTTCCCACCTGGCGCGGTCTAGTCTCTTACACACACCTCTCTCCTCTTTCACAATCTCTCTCTGTATCCTTCCCTCTCTGTTTTCTCTAGTTTTTCTCATAGTTCTCTCTCTCTCTCTCTCTCTCTCTGCATGTGTTTATTTCTATTTTTGTTTCTATTTCTCCATTTCCCTCTCAATTCTTATTTTTGCAACGTTATCTCTCCACCCACAGCCACTGCTCCAAGCCGCTTTATCAACATGGACGACAATATTAGGTAAATTCTCTTCCTTATAAAGAGTATATTTAATGAATTTCAAATAGGAAATTGGCTAGAATTTGTTGTTTTAAATAGTTGAGAATGTACTTAGTTAATTACACTGTTGTGGTGTGTTGAAAATGAATTTAATACTTAGGTGTTAGTGGTGGGTGTGTACAATATAGGGTTGGTAAAATTTTGGAAGATTGAATCTTTGATCAATCATTTTGAACGTCTCTGGATGTTTTGAAATCCTTCTAAGTTTCATCTAGACTTACTTTAGGATAAATTAGTAAGTCTTATTTGTGGGTGTTAGTTAGGTTTAGACCTTATTTATGTTAAAGATAATAAGAGAATAGAGGTCGGTATAAGTGCTATCTAGCAATATGTTTACAATCTAGAAATTTGTGGTTTATCAATTCTGATAATCTTTTTTAGGCAAGTCTAAATTCATGTTATTAAGGATTAGGTGGAATTTTAGAGTTAAATGAGATTATTTTTAGTGTTGAAGTTGACGTATTGTAATAGCTTTGAAATAGGTTCCGAGTGACCATTAGCGAAGAAATATCGTGTGCTTACTTTTGGCTTGCAATCTAAGTAAGTGACTCTTTAAAGGTTTTTTGCTCAAAGAATTGGTTGGTTTTGTTTCAAATAGTGTAATTTGGTATTATATTTTGTGTAAATTTTGGATTTATGCACATTTTTATGCTATTTTGGCACTGCTTGTGGGAATTGTGCAAATTTTGTAATAGTTTCAATGTTTCAGAAAAGCTATGTGATTTATTAAATTTTGGAAGTTAAATGTAAGCATGCTACTTATTCTTGAACTCATGATATGAATGCCTTTGTGACATGTTTGATGCCCCTCGTGGCGGGATGTCTTTGTGGCATGATATCTTCGTGGTATATTGATGCCCCTCGCAGCATGATTTCTTTGTGGGATGATAACCACATTTCATGATTTCCCTATTGTCATGTGGCCTGGAATATGATATTTGGCTGAACATGTTTGAGACAAATTGTATCGCTCACATTATTTTTTTTTATTGGGAACTTATTCACTGTTCCTTCTTTTGTGGTGATAGCTTCTGATTAGCCAAAGATTCCAGACTAAACTTGGTTTTAGTTGATTGAAGTTGGAAGTTTTGGGGCTTGATGGTTTTGTTGCTTGAAGATGGTTTTGGTTGTACAGAGAGTTTCCTTAGAGTCATATCTTAGTTACTTTTACAGTTTTATCGATTATTTATATTGTAATTATTTAGAATTTAATGGCTCTGTCTGAACTTGTGAATGAATTTTTGAGAATTATTGTATTATAGTTGTGAATAGTTTGAAAGTTGGGTATTTGATATATATTTGTAAACAGGGAGAAAGTTTTAAAAATTTTTGGTGGAACTTTGTCCGTTTATGATTTTGGGTCTGGGGCGTTATAAACATTCCATTCTGTTCTAAATTTTGACCCGTTTTAGTCAATTTTGGCCCGTTCCGGCCAATTTTGAAATGTATTCCAGTGGAGACTGTTTTAATGGTTAATTTGGTAAGGCATTTCTCTTTCGTAAATTTCTTGTGTTTGGATTCATGTAAATTTAAAATCTAAAATGGATTTGTATAATTTAGAACTTTAAATATGCCACATTCTCTCTCTCTCTCTCAAATCTCATTATTTTAATAATTTCTTAGATTTTTATTTATATATATATATATTTTGTTTCAACTCAAGTTTATTATTTTTTAGTATTATCTTTTGACACTAATATCTCTATTTTTTAATGTTTTCAACGTATATTCATTTTAGGATCAATTCTTAATTCTTCCAAACACACACATGATACACACTTATATATACATGTATTTAAATTTTAATTCTTTTGACACTAATACCTACTCTATGCCTACTCCAATGTAGATTACATGTTGGGTGAAATTAGTCATCTTATGGCTTGCTTAATCAGATCGCTATACTGATGCCACTGCTCTAAGAGCACATTGTATTGTCTACTTTTCTAGCTAAATTTAAGCAAATGATGGCATCTTGGCTATTCAACTATCTAGTTTCTATGCATCACACGCACATTGGAGTATCTATAAGTTTGGCTAAACTAGTAAAATAATATCTTTTAATATTCTTTTGTTATTTCTTTATTTTACATATTCAACAGTCATATTTTTCAAATCTAACGATATTTGTTATTTATCTAACTATATTTTTATCTCACCGGTAATTTTTATCTAACGATCATATTTTTCTAACGGTAATTTTGATCAAAAGATCATTTTTAGCTAACTATCTTTTATATCTAGCAATCATATTTATCTAACATTATATTTATTTAGAGTTATATTATTTATAAGCATGGTGCGTCGACACAACACTTGTAAAAAAGGCAAAGCACTATCTATTAGACATATCTCTACATCCTCCACATCATAGCTAGGTGTGTTTTGATATGTTAGAATATTGGCCTGCAATTAAACGTTTTCTTTTATCTAATGATCATATTTGTAATTTTAAATTTTATATAATTTCATGGGGTTTATTCAACTTTTGAATTGAATAACATGTACTATTTTTTCAATACTAAATATCATGTTGTCTTTATACATTGGGAATTGTTAATTGGTCCTAAGAACTTAGAGACATTTGGAAGAAGTTGGGATATAGACTAAAAAAAGCACTCAAAAGTCGAATATAGACTAAAATATGTAAAAGAGATATAAAAGTGGCGCCGACATGTGTTCTAAAAACCAGTACTAAAAAAGCTTCAACAAACCATAGGAGACAAGATTATATGAAAGGGGCAGGAAATCATATGTTAAAATGATATGAAAGTGGTAGAAAAGTTTCAACAAACCATATGCTAGCTACGACTTCAACGTCAATACATGCTATAGGAAAAAAAAAAAAAAAAAACAGATTTTAAACGGCAAATTGGGCAAAAACGATAATGCTGCCCCGTTTGTTCGTGACTATATAATATGGTGCACTCTCATCGATCCTAAGGAAAAATATATCAAGGAAAAGAAATGATGATGCTGCCCAGACCTGAGGTAAACACATTAAGGAAGCATACTCGCAACTAACTCCTAAGTACACAAGTCAATCTCAAGTACACAGCTCGTTCCTATGCAAACTAAGCAAAACATACATATTAAAAATCTCAAGCTTATGCACACAACTTGTAAATGTGGATTGGCCTGTCAATACAAAAGTGAAGGTTTTTGGCCTAGTAATGTGGAAACTATAAAGAGATTTCCCTTGTAAATTACTCGCTCTAATTTATGCCAGCTACAAGAAAAATGAGCATTTGTGATGAATTATTTCCGATGATAATGACTATGTATGATGAAAACAGACTCATTTTAATAAGAAAGTCATTTTTGCAAGAAATAGTTGACCATAAATAAAAAGTTTTCTTGTAGTGTATATGTATAATTGCATGATCATGCACGTTGAGCATGATAGATAAAACAGTGGTGCTACATACAACCGCCATGCGGAATCCCCGCATAACCGGCTGACAGAAATTTAAAAAAAAATAAAAATGAAATGAAAATTGAGATAAGCGCATGGGAATCTGTGATTGCTTTTGATGCATTTGTCTTTTCCCATTTCTACACTTCAGGCATTGTACTCTCTCTCTCTCTCTTTCTCTCTCACCTTAAAGTAGATAGAACCAATCCTAGGTTGCTTTCGAGAGTGATTTGAGACCAGAACCAAGGAAGAAGACATAGTTAACGCGATGAGGAATTTGAGAGCAAAATGGATTCTGGGACTGCCAATTTTTCAGGGTTCTTCTCATTTTATTTTAATGTTCTTGTTTGGTATATCTTCCTTCTTCGCTCTTTTACCTTCTTTACCAACTTACTTTGTTAACTCAAAGCAAAAAGAGGGGGTAATAGATTTTTAGGTTAACGTAGTAGCTATTGATCTTTCTTTTTTCTCCACTAATTTGATTCACTTGTTTGATTCATAGGCTTGTTATTCTCTGTAAGTGAGATTCTGGTTGAACAACAATTATGGGCAAAGAAATTTTCAACAACTGCTCTATACATTTCCTAGGCAGATCAACTACTCTATACATTTCCTTGAAAAATAAAATTGAAACGGTTATGCATTAACATAGGTCTCTGGGTTAGGGAAGGAGGAGGGGCGTCGATGGTTATGGTTTGGGAGAAGGGATGCCGAAAGAAGTCTCAAATCAGAGAAGTACTTTAAATGAAACATACCATTTTATTACAGAGCTAAAAACTTTAAATAAAATGGTGAGTATTATTTTAAATGATGTGGCGAGTACCCCACGGTTGCAAGTGGTGGTTGAATAAAGAGTTTCTCTAGATAAAAATGGATTATAAGTTTAGATCACGGGCTTGATTTTATTAAGGCTAGAAGGAATATTACTTTATTGGGTTGTTAGCCTGTACATATTATTTGAGGATTAAGTATTGAGGAGATAAGAATCGATATGAAATTATGGACCTAGATTCAAAACGGAGTATATTTGGCCCATTAGGCCTAGATATGGATGGATAAGCCCAAGTATATTATAGCCGAAACCCATTATATTTTTGGCTGTTAAATTCGTGATAATTTGGAACCAATCCCTAGCCCTAGATAAATGCTGCAATTTCAAGAGTTTGAAAAATAAAAACAGTCTCATCCTATCCAGTCCAACCCTTTTCTAGCAACTTCAAGTATGTATTATTGACACGTTTGTTATCAATAGAAGCAAAGAGGTAAGTATGTGAGTATATCCTTACATGTATGGTAAATGATATTTTTCTAAAGTATTATGTATGTATGGTCCTTTTCATTTTTAAGTTCCAAGTCATGGTATGATGAAAATGAGTTTCAATGTTATGTTATTCTATGTTTTACACGCATCATGATAAGCTTTCATCAATGATTATGATAAGTTATGTCATTATGCGTTCTACTTGCATCATAGTAAGAAAGATAAAAGACAAGTTATGAAAGAAGTAGCCTACAAAAGAATAAAATAAATGCAAAGGTTAGGCTAAAAAATAATAGTATAGGGTACATTAATTAGTACATGATAAATGAAAACGTGGATGAGATCAGTGAAATTCCATTGAAGATGAAATGCAAATGGGACTTTGAGCTAGGAAGCATTATCCCAAGGTAAAAAAAACACAATCTTTCTTTGAGAATTTGTTTTTCATGACCAATGAGTATTGGGTTTAAAGCATGCATGGAAGCACAGGCCGAGATTTTGGATAGATACTAAAAATAACCTTTTTCTCTTTGGAGGCTAGGGCTCTCATGTGACTCTGCCTCATCTTCTTCCTCTCTCCTCTGTCTCTCTGCTACTAAATACCTACAACAGTCTGATTTCTTTGCTTTTTCTGGTTCTATTTTTCAACAAACACTTGTCTTTTGGCTTTGGCCATGGAGAATCCATCTCCATCAATCCATAACATCATCTACCCAAATTTGAAAGATAAGGCGGATGCTCCACCAAAGTCCTATGCTGCCATTGTCAAGGAACTAACCGCCTAGAGCTCTCCTCGATCCTCATTATAGACATATTTATGCCAATCAAACAACCACAGAGCAAAATTGGGAAGCCGGTGGTCCATTTCACTGTTTTGGAGGTTTAGTAATAAGAGGCTCCTCTCCAATTTGCACTAGTTGCAAATTTTCGAAGGGACGCCAAAAAATGGATGCCATATGAAGATATATCACTTTAAAATGGAATCTTCAACATCTCCCCATCATGAGACTGATCGATTCATGCCATGTATTGATTAAACTTCAATCTGTGGAAGACTTGGCCAAAGCCTGGACCATGGACTCTCACATCATGGAAGGTGCCATGTTCAACCTCTTCAAGTGGACTAGATATTTCTATCCCAAAAAGGAGTCTCCGATTGTGCCGGTGTGGGTAAGATTCCCCTTGCTCCCCTTGAATTTATTTGTCAAATCATATTTTAAAGCTTTAGTCCAATCCCTAGGAAAGTTTTTGTTTGTGGATTTACCTACACTTACACATACTTGTCCCTTATTTGCCCAAGTATGCATTGAAATGGACCTCTATGTGATTTGGATGGGTATCGGTGACGATGACATTTCGCAAAAAATTGAGTATGAAAGGTTCCCAAGTTTTTGTAGCTGTTGTCAACTTCAAGAGCATATTGTTCATGATTGTAGGAAGTGGTTGGGCAAGGAACCCAAATAGAATTTAGTTGTTGATGCTCAGGCACCTATCATTGAAAAGAAATGGACTCTAAGCATAAACCAAAGGCCATTCTTGACATTAAACAACCTGAGCCTAGCTCTATTTTAATCCCCCAAAAGGCCCAACCTAGTTCCAATAACAATAATACTCTTGAGAACCAGCATGTTTTAGACCCCCAAATTGATCACCATGTTGAACACATTGTCGAGGCAAATTCAAGGACAAATCCCTCTTTACCTCTACTAAATGCAAGGTCTAAAAACCTCTTGAAAATCAAGACCCCACATATACTACTAACCAAAGCTCTGATGGAAATGTGCTTACTGAGGAGATACCCATCTTTAAATCCTTTGCTATGCTTGCTCATGATCATAATCTAGACTCTCGTATAGCTATTATTGAAGAAGATCCACAATCCTGGAATGTACGGGGCATAGCCAATCATGGTACTATGTTTCATTTGAAACATTTGATCTACATTCATAAGTTGTCTTTAATTGCTTTGCTTGAGCCTATGGTCCACTTTGTTAAAGTTACTGCTATTGGTAAAAAACTTGGTCTCCCTCAAGTTTTTTCCAATGAAGATAAATGGGAGCAAATTTGGGTTTGTGCTAAATCTGATATTTCTATTACCGTCCTTCATTCTTTTGAACAACATTTCATTTTTTCTACTAATTTGTGTGGTTTAACCACTATATTTTCTTTTGTGTATGCTAAATGTAACTATTTGCTTAGGAGATCCCTTTGGGATTCTCTTACTAATATGTGCCCCTCGACCATCCTTTGGGTTGTAGTAGGCGATTTTAATACTATTAAGTGTGATAATGAGAAGTTGGGTGTTGTTCCAACTCTTCAATCTGCCAAGGCTGACTTCATTGATATTATTCAGAACAATATCCTTTATGACATGTAGGGGTGTAACAGATCCGGTTCGATCCAGTTTTGTATTTTCCAGAACCGATACCGCACCAATTACCCTTCTAAATTGGTAGTTCCAGTTTTATCGTTCGGTCTGATTTTTCAATTTTAATCAAGTACCAATGTGTCATAAAAAAAAATCTATTATAAAAAAATCTGTTGTATAAAAAAATCTACTCTAAAACAAACTATTATAAAAACAGAAAATGAAAATATATTGTAAAAAAAATTTGCTATAAATAAAACTGCTATGAAAACAGAAAATGAAAACCTGCAACAAAAAAAAAAAAAATCTGTTATAAAATAAAATCAGCTATAAAATAAAACAAGTCCAGGAGTCCATATTACAAATTTGAAATTTACAAGTCCATATTGAAAGTTAGTAGCTACCACACAAGTCCAAATTATAAATTCAGATTACAAGCTGCCACACAAAGTCTAGATTACATAAAATTAAAAATAAAATATTAACAATCTCCTCGAGTGTCCACATTACAAAATGAAATGACAATACCAGTATTAATTGTTTACACAATAAGAAAAATACAACCACTCCAAAATAAAGAGCTATGCATCAAGCCACCAACTCCAATAGTCCATTCAAACAAACCTTATAATTGTATTAAAATAAATGAAATAGTTAATTTCAATTAAAATTAATTACTTACATTTAATTAAAATAAACTTGAGAAAAGAAGTGTAAAAAGATGACCTACCTTAATCATCTCCAACCGAAGAAACAAGTTTTGGAACTTCAACCTTCTTCCATGAGCTCTACACAAAAGGAAAAATAAAGAATAAGCATAATAACTAAAACAATTTCAAAATATGACATTGAATATAGAGACAATAAAAAAAAAGGTGAATGAGGCTACATACCTGTATCAAAGTTCTCAAAATACTCAATATCATCCATTTAATTGCAAATACTAACTGGGGCAGAAGAAGAATGAAAACAATTTTGTGCACATATAAGGGCTTCTACCATAAGTGGAGATAAGCTACTGCGAAAAAGATCAACCTGTTGTGCTAAAAGCCAACTCAGAGGCTACTGTAGATAACTGAACTGTAAGAACTTCCTGCTCAACTTTTGAAAGCATCTGATATCTAATGGAGTTAATATTCCACCAAGTCAACAAGTTAAATTTAGTATCATCTTCTTCACATTTTTCAAACAAATACCTCTCCTTTTTCGGATTTACTCTCCAAAGAGTTTTCTGAATTCAAACGCTTTTTAAATTGAGCAAATTTAAATGATCACATATTTTCTACCCGACTAATTGAACTTGTAGTACTAGCCCCTCCCTTGCTTGATTTGCATATGGTTTGAACTTGTATCCCAACATCATCTTCGTCATTTTCGAAATAATTATTGTATAAACGAGTCAAGACATCTTTAACCCGGTCCACCAACACAACAACAATTGAACTATTATCAACACACATTTCTTTAAAACAAAATTGAAGATATCACAATTTATATTGAGGATCAAGAACCAACTGAACGTACACTAAGGGATTCATTTTTTCAAAACTTTTCCAAAACTTATCAAATTTAGACTTCATATTACATGTCATTGACCTCAAATTATGTGGCCCTTCCACACACTTCAAACTAATTGGATCTTGAATTGTGGTTGGCTCCTGGAAAAATGAATTGCAAGTGGAAAAATTGGCTCATGAGAAACGCAAGGTTGCATCATAAAAAAGTTTAAGAAAATTTACAAACAACCTACTATTAACCCAATCATCCTTGGTTGGAGGCCCTAACTTGGATGCCACTCCCTTACTCAACTCACTAATACCATCATCATCCTCCCCAACACTCTTAACATATCCCAAATCTTCATCCTCTAGTCATTGAACTTTTTGAAACTTTTCAGTCTCATCCAACATCGTATAGATGAAGTTCCAACGAGTTGCTACATCTAAGCATACATGGCTTTTACAAAGAATTTCCTCACTATCATAACATTGCTTAAATGTGCTCCACCTTTGTGGATAAGATTTCACATACTTTACAACCCCTCTAATTCTTGCAATTGATTGATCTAATTCTTTCAACCCATCCCGAATAATCAAGTTCAGGATATGAGCACATCTCATGTGCAAAAATTCATGTTTCAAAATTGTATCCTTTCTATTATGTGTCTTTCTTTTGATATATGAAATTGCCCCATTATTTAAACTTGTATTATCGAGTGTAATTGTAAATATTTTGGAACTCTCCCATTTAATCAAACACTTTTCAATTTTCTTACAAAGTGTCTCACCCTTATTGTTTTCTACCTTACAAAAATTAAAAATTCTTTTGTACATTTTCCAATCTTCATTAATAAAATGTATGGTGAGACACATATAGTTAAAATTTTGCATGAATATCCATGCATCCATGGTTAGACAAATTCGCTGCCCTTTAAGAGCACTTTTCAACTTGTCTTTCTCTCTCGTCTAAAAACATCTTTTGCAACCGTTATACGTGCTGGAATCCCAGCCCATCTAGGTTGTACAACAAGTATAAATCTCTTAAATTTCTCTCATTTCACAAATCTAAAAGGCGGTTCATCAACAATCAACAGTTTTGCTATGACTTCTCTATAAACCTCAACACTAAAAACAATAGGTATAAGGCCCTCTCTAGTTTCTCTAGGTTTGAAACCAATTACAAATTGGTTTCTATACACTTTCATAATTGGAGACTTCTTATATTGTTTTTCTAAGTGCTACAACATTGATCTTGTGCCATTTATACTAGGATCACAAGCATAAATAGCCCCACAAAAGTTACATGCAGCCCTATGTTTCGACTTATCATCAATTTTAATCTTTGTAAAATACTCCCCAACTACAGATCTTTTCCTACCAGTATCGGTAGATGTCTTACTTATATTAGATTGGGGTGAAAATGGATTATTAGTCGTCGTTGATTCCATCGTTATTTCCGTTGAAGGTTGAACATCTACGGGTGTTTCTGTTTCATTTTAAGGATCCATCTGTAACAACAAAACAATTAAACAAATTTTAATTTGTTTAACCATATTAATTTGTAATTTAGAACTAAACAGAACAACAAAACAATTTGGCTAAGGCTACCAAAACTAAACAGTTCAACAAACCATGAGGAAGAAGATCATTGTTCAGGAACTTAGACAAATTGACTAGTGAATCATTAAAATACTTCAAAAGTGTACCAAGAATTACAAAAACAAGAATGCTTTTGCATAAAAATCTATAAAAATTTCCAATCTTAATCAGTAAAATCTGTAGCAAAAATCTATAAATTCATTTATTTAATAAAAACTATAAATAAACCCTAAATACATTATGTAAATCTAAATCTATAAATATGTAAATTCAAGAAAATTAAAAAACTGTGACGCCCCGACTCCCACGTGTAAAACAACGCAGGAATCGTGACGTCAGGATGATGACAACACGGTCACGCATCCCAACGACAAGTGTTAAAGTGTGTGTAACAAATAAACAGTGCACAACAAATCGCAGCGGAATATTAATAATATCAGTCTACTAAGTACCATAATTTTAATTTAATACACATATATGAAAAATACAGTAAAAAGCCAAATACATACACGAGAGATAAATAATTTTCCATAATTCAAACAGCAGCAACCACATGCTACTTATCCACGGAGCCGAACCCAAGGCTCAACGTCCACATCCACATCTGCACTAAAAAAATCTACGGTACCAAAAAGGGTACCGTAGGAAAGTAATAATCCAAACGATCCTAAAGGTAAAAAATACATTTAAGCAACCAACATGCATGCATATGAGAAAATATGCACCAAACCCAAAAATATTTATTGGACACTGTAGGCGGGAATCACAAGCGGGATTGTACCACCATCCCTGCTTACCACCATCCCTACCGCGTGTACCGTAGGCGAGAATCGCAGGCGGGACAACACCACCATCCCTGCTTACCACCATCCCTACGCGTACACCGTAGGCGGGAATTGCAGGCGGGCTATACCACCATCCCTGCTTCACACCATCCCTACAGTTCATTTCCACACAACGCCAAAAACCCAATGGAGCACTGTAGGCAGGAATCGCAGGCGGGACAACACCACCATCCCTGCTTACCACCATCCCTACAGTCTCCTTTCATTTTCCCACAAATGAAAACTCAGTTCTCATTAAACACAAAATATGCCTGCACATGCAATGTACAAATCCAACAATAAATTCTAATAACCAATACGACAGTAAATTCCATAATCCAACCAAATCACAACACAACCAATCACAGACATAAAGACCATGTCAGTGCAAAAATATATTAAAACCTTAAAAGATGTTCGGGAAAATACATACAGCGTTTTAATATAATTTTTAGAGGATCACGAGAGAGCTGGAAGCGCCAAAACAGCAACACCACAGTGTACAAATACACTGTGGCCGAAAATACACAGTGAAACCCAAAATCACCCGGGGCCAAACGAAGACTTGGGAACGATAGGGTAGGGCCTATGAGAGGTGGGAAATATAATGGTGGTGATGGTTGGCCGTGGGTGGCGGCCGAAACGGCGGTGGAAAGTCAAGAAACTCGGATCGAAGATGGGGTTCGATGGGGCAGCTCCAGGGACGGATCGAGGCCGGGGTTGGGTCCAAATGATTGCTTGAGGGCCGGTGGTGGTGTGGTAGAGAGATGGTGGCCGGACGGCGGCGAAACGGGTGAAGGAACGCTGCGACTTCACACGACTTCCGGAGGCTAACGGCGGCGCGGCATCGGCTGGAATTTGGAGGGGTGGCTCACCGGCGAACGGGGAAGCCGGTGGTACCGGCGGTGTCGACCACTGCCGGCCGGCGGCGGCTCAGGAAAGGTGAACCCGAAACACGGGGGGGGAGAGGAGAGAGAGAGGGCAGTCGGGCTGGGGGGAACCGGAAGGAGGAAAGAGAAAAAGAGAAAGAAAAAGAAAAAGAAAAAGAGAATGAGGAAAAAGGAGATCCAGCCTTTTTCAACTTGGGTTTTGAAAGTGATCCAACGAAAACGATTTTAAAACCACTAAATAAATAAAATAATTCAAATTCAATGAAAAGCTCAATTAAACAGTAAAAATATTAAATTTCAAAAACAAGCCAATTTAAAATAAAGATTAATTTAAATCCAAAACATCAAATAATATTAAGAAACTCCATTAAAATGATTTTCACAACTTAAAAATATTATAAAAATAATATTTAAAACTCCCATAAATTTAAAACAAGAGAATAAAATTTTAAACATATTAAAATAATCATTCTTTAAAAATACACTAAAATCTGGGATGTTACAAAAACCCTAAATCTGTTCTCTAAATAAACCTAAATTTGTCCATGTGTTATAAACCCCTAAATATGTCATTTGAATTGAGAACCCTAAATAAACTCTAGATTTTCACAACATCTTACTTACATTGGTTTGAACTTAAAACAAATCAATAACATATTAACATTGACCAGGAAATTTGCATATTACTTACATTACATTATGGACCACGAAATGACACATAACAAACAACCCTTAGATACCATGAATCAAATAAATGGCACAAAGTAATATCTATGAAATTAGTGTAATGAAACAATGAAAACTCCCTGAAAATAAAAGCCTTAACAATAAACATTGCCCAGAACACAACATTCGGATTTCAGCCCTATATAAATCCTTGAATATAGAAAAAATTCAATCATAGAATATAGAAAACTTCAACCATAGAATACAAAAACATTCAACCATATATCCCTAAATTCCAAAGCCAAATCATCACAAATTCAGAAGCGAGAGAGAGGGGGTGTTTAGAGTAGAAATAATCATCCAAGAGAGGGGGAGAATTGCGGGAGAGGGGAAGAGAAAATACCGGAGAGAGAGGGGCTGAGTGGTTGTGCCTGCATTCGAGAGGGGTTGTGTGCGTTGGTGTGAGAGGGGAGGACTGCATGAGAGAGGGGACTCATATGTGAGGGGAGGGCTATGAGCCTGTGAGTTGAAACAACGTCATTTATTAACCTAACAATGATGTCGTTTCAATTAGTTAAGTCTCTCTTTTATTGGGTTGCAAAAAAATGACGACGTTCAAGTTTTTTGGGCAGTTGGGCTTTTTAGTTCCACTAGGCTTTCTGGCCTACCAGGTTTTAGGCCTTTTGGCCTGCTGGGCTTTTTTATTTATATATATATATATATACATATACTTATATGAATATATACATATTTAATACACTACACACACACACACACACACATATAGTGTATACCTACTAAATATATACATACGTGTAACATATTATATACATACATCATACTATAATATATATAAATATAAATTATATATAGTATATTATACAATGATATTTATACTTGATATATATTAATATATATAAAATATTAGTAATACTATTAGTATGTAGTAATACTATTGGTAAATGGTAATACTATTACTAATACTATATGTTAGTGATAATATAGTATTATTACTAATACTATAGTGGTAACATATATGCTACTAATATATATATATATAAATTATAGCTATAGTGATATTAATACTAACTCTATATAGTTAGTTCTCTATATACTTATAGTGATATTAATGCTAAAATATTAAGTTAATTCTACTATTATACATATATTATACTATAACTCTTGTAATATATTAATATATACTACTACAATACATTATACCATTATAGTGTTACAAGTACATATAGTGTATATGTATATATATATATATATATATTATAGTGATATAGTGAGACTAATACTATATGCAATATAATAATACACTAAATTATTACTAATACTATATATAGTTATAGTTATTTAGTTATAGTGATTAGTATAACTATATAATAGTATTAGTATTACTATATTAGTATAGTATCATATAGTGATATAGTATTAGCATAACTAATACTATAGTGATTTATATAATAATTTATATATGAACTTAAAGTGGATTACTAATAGTATTAGTATTAGGCCATAAAATGTAATTAATATATATATACTTGATATTTAAAACATATGATCAAACAAATGTTCTTGTTTAAGATTTAAATTATAATATAAGATTATTTCATATATAATTATATATAATATTAAAAATATTACATATAATATTAAAAATTAATTAAGAATATATATATATATATATATATATATGAACCGGTCTGGTCTAGTCCGGTGTCGAAAAACCTAAACCCTGAATCAGACCGATTTTTAAAATAGAGGAATCGATCCCAGACCAAACCGGTTCAAAACCGGACCAAACCAACCTGCTTTGACTAGTTCTCTAGTTTATTTCTACAACCTTGACATGCCTTTTCTGGGTACTAAGTTCACTTGGCCCTGTAGAAAAGATGGTATATATACTTGGGAGAAACTTAATCATGCTCTTGTCAATCAACCTTGGTCCCAACACCTCCCTTAGATCACCCTTTCTCATCTTGAGAAAAATCATTAGGACCATTCCCCTCATCTTGGGAGAAACTTGATCATCCTTTTCTTGACTTTGTTTCCTCTAATTGGAACTTAACTTGCCATCTTAGTGATCTTCATAAGTTTTTTTTTCAAACTCAAGCTTCTATAAATTGCCTTAAAAGACTGGAGTTTCAATATTTTTGGGAACATTTTTCAAAATCTTGTTGAGTTATGTGATAAAATCCACATTGATGAAATTTCTCTTCAAAATTCTGGTTTGGAATCTGACCAAATTATTTTACAAAATATTCATAAAAGGCCATGATGACATGTTGCTCCAAGAAGAGATCTTTTATAAACAAAATTCAAGAGTCCAATGGTTATCTGAGGGTGATAAAAACATGACTTTTTCTGATCATACTGATAATAGTTTTATGCTCCATCCTTTCTCTTTGGAGGAAGTTAAAGTAGCTGTATCTAGTATCCCTATTGATCTTGCCCTTGCCTCGGATGGGTTCTCTTCTTTTTTTTACTTCGTTTGCTGGTTCGTCATTCATCCTGATCTTCTTGAGGATGTTCTTGAGTTTTTTAACGGGGGAAACTTTCCATCTTCTTAGAACCACTCTTTCGTTACAATAATTCCTAAAGGTGACAATCCCAATTCCCTCTCGGACTTCAAACTCATTAGTTTGCATTAGGTCTCTTATAAGATTATTTTCAAAATCTTGGCCAGTTGACTCGCCTCCCTAATGCCCAATCTCATATCCAAGCATAAAGAGACTTTTGTGGAAGGAGGTTTGACCTATCGGACAAGGAGGTTTTATCCCAGATTTCCACTGATACGAATAATGAGGGTTATACTTCAATTTCTACCCCCTTTTTGGTATAGGTCTATCTGAGTTTTCTTTGACAATTGATTTTGACAGAGTATCTCTTTTGAGGTCTTAAATTTGGGGCTAATTTGGGAGCTTTAGAGAGTTTTGTACCTTCAAAAATGGGTAAGAAGGGTGGTGAGAAAGAGAGAGAGAGAACCTGAGACAACATCTAGGACCTTCCATGGACATGGAAGAAGCTTCACTGCAATTGCTACTGCTGCAGCTATAAATGGCATTAAGATCTTGCAATGGATTTTGAGAGGGGCTTCGCTTTTTCTTCTTTCGATTGTTCTCTTCATTCTTTGCTGCTACCAATGCCAGAGAGGGTTTCTTTTAGATCTTAGATGAGAAAGTCCAATTCATAGTGCTAGAGAAGGATAACGCCAGATATACAATTGTACTACATTGTGTGCTCTATATAAGTGGCAGAAGTATTGATCTTTGGCTTGCTCTGTAGAACCAAAACCAAATGATACGAAAGGGGAATGGAGCAAAAATGAAAAGGGGAAGAAGGGGCAGGGGCTAGGGTTTGATGCATAAGTGAACGACAAGCATAATTAAAACTCGTTTTAAGAGTAAGGTCCAAATGTCGTCTGACATTGGTTAGGTTGGAAGGTTGTCAAAACTGATATTTACTCAACCCAACTTTAGTGGTTTCGACCCAATTGGGTTGTACAGGTTGATTAGCCCAGCAGGCTTCTTGCATAGGCCTATTAATAGCATTTTCCTGGCTCATGAGCTTACCCATAGTCTTGGTAGGAAAGTTGGGGGTAACAATGTCCTTCTTAAGGTGGACATAGCTAAAGCCTTTGATAGAGTCAACTGAAATTATCTTTCTAGTATTCTTGCCTATTTTGGTTTTATTAGGGAGCTTAGTGTTTTACTTTAGCGTTGCTATATTGACCCCACTTTCTCTATGTGTCTTAATGGTATGCACAAAGGTTAGTTCACCTCCAGTAGGGGTCTTCGTTAAGGCAACCCTTTATCTTTGTTGCTCTTCATTTTAAGTGAAGAGCCTCTTAGCAGAGGTCTTACTAAAATCATAGAGGCTGGTCACACCACTCCCTATGTTGTGCCTCGTGGTTGTCCTTATATTTCTCACATCCTTTTGGTTGATGACCTTTTGATTTTCACAAATGGTTCTAAAAAAAGTCTTCTTTCCCTTATGGGATTTATCCATCCCTATGAGGTCGTCTCTGGGCAAAAACTCAATCCTTCCAAAAGTATTTTCTTAGTTCATAAGAATATCTCTATAGCTAGAATTCATGTTATTGAGACTACTATTGGTTTCAAAGAGGGCAAACTCCCTACCTTGTATCTTGGGGCTCCTTTCTCTTATGGGAAAATATCCTCGTTTCTACTTATGATCTCATCATCTCAAAAATCTGCAATAAGGTTACTAATTGGAAAGGACAATAAGGTTGCTAATTGGACAGGATGTCTTTTGTCCTCTGGGGGTAAAATCACCTTACTCAAATCTATTCTCTCTTCTATTCTCATTCATCTTCTTTCCATCCTCAACCCCCCAAAGAAAGTGATTGATGCCATTCATAAGGCTTTTGCACTTTCTTATGGGGAAAGGTAGATGGTCAGCCTAAGAAAAAATGGGTCTATTGGTCTCACATTTCTTGTCCTCTACCTGAAGGCGGCATTGGTATTGTAACGTCTTTGATGTTCTCAGCACCATTCATTGCAAACTTGCTTGAAATTTTTTTATATTTGATTCCCTTTGGGCTAATTTCTTACACGACAAGTATATGCCTAATGACTTTTCTCATAATGACATTGTGGCCAAATCTTATCACTCTAGTACCTGGAAAGTCATTTGCAAACGAATCCCTATTATTCATCAAGAGAATCAATGGCGAATTCGTGAGGGTGCTATAAGCTTTCGGTATGATAATTGGTCTAGCACTGGTTCTCTTTTTGTGAAAATTTTTCGTATTTCTTCCTCCAATTTGCAAATCAAAGATGTCTATACTCCTTCTAGGTGGAACTGATATGCAATTCTTAGTTTGGGCGACTATTCTCTCATACATGAACTTAGACAGTTTTCCATCTCGCTCAAGCATGACTTGGACATTAAAATTTGGAAACATTCTACAGATCATCTCTTTTCCACCAAATCGGTCTAGAATTCCCTCAGGGATGCATCTCCCATATTTCCTTTTGCCACCTTCATTTGGAATAAAGTTGTTCCCTTAAAAATCTCCATTTTTGTATGGAAACTTTGGCACAATAGTATTCCCCTTGATGACAATATTCAACATTGTGGTATCTCTATTTCTTCTAAATGCAAATGTTGTGTTCTTGGTTATTCAAAAATTGTCTCTCATTTATTTTTTGACTACTCTCTTAGTGAGACTGTTTGGTGCTACTTTTATAATGTTTTTGGCTACACTCTGACTTCTTTTCCTAACTGAAAGTTGTGCCATTCACTGGTGATATTACTTTCAAGGGAATACTCAACTTCACTTGATTGCCTCTCTTATTCTTGCTCTCATTTTTTGAGAGATTTGGCTTGCCTAGAGTAGAGCCATATTTGATGGCACCCAGATCAACAGTCTCTCTATTATCTATAAGGTTAAAGCATGGTTGAGAGATCTCAATTTTCTTCTCAAACTGAAAGCTATTGTGTCCAGCTCTAGTATCACCACCTTGGACACCCTCCATCTCTCTATTCTCAAGATTAGATCCAAAAGACCTATCTTAGTCAAATGGGTTTGTCCTTCCCTTGGTAATTTTAAGTTAAACATAGACAGCTTCTCCAAATGCAACCCTGAGCCTGCTGGCGGTGGAGAAGTTCTATGTTCTCATGATGGTTCATTTATTGTAGTTTTTTCCTCTTTTCTGGGCGTCGGTATTAATGCTTATGCTAAACTTTTTGCTCTAAAGTTGGGTCTTACCTTATGTTATCAACTGAGGCTTACTGATCTTATCGTGAAGTCAGACTCTCTTCTTATTGTTAATTGGTTCAAGAATAATTTTTTTTCCCCTTGGTCATATTTCAGTATTTGTGATGACATTCTTCATTTCAAAAATTCTTTTCAAGTTGATATATTCCATGTATATAGAGAAAGCAATGCCTTAGTTGATAGCCTTGCTTCCTTCGGTGCAATGGGTAATACGGTAAGTTTTTCCTCCCTTTATGAATAACCTAAACACATGATTGATATCTTTTCTTTGAATGGTGCAAGAACACCCACGTTGCATCATTAATTTTCTTGAATTTCTTTCGTTCTCATTTCTAACTAGTTTTTATTAAAGATTATAGTTTTTATAGGAGCCTGGTCTTGGAATTTCTATAACCCCCTTGCTCTCATATATCTAAGATATCCATTCGCTATAAGTGAGGGTTAATCAATAAAATTTGAGTACCATCCTCTTCCTAAAAAAAATAAGTATGAAATCTTTTTTTTTAATAATTAGAAGAATCAATCCATTATGCCATAAAGTTTTACAGACAATTATCAAGCCAAATTGCTTGAGAAATGAGATCTGGAAAACCATTATACCACATCTTCATAGACTCTACAATCCAAGCATGTCGGGCTAAAACATGAGCAGCTTCATTTCTAGTTCTACTCACATGTTGAAATTTGTATTCATCAAAAGCAGCCAGCAATTCCAACAATTAACATCCATTGAATCTTAGTTAGTATGCATATCTGATTTTCCTAGAAAGTCCACTGGCCTCAGCATGTGTGCATGGGACGACGTTAATTTGTCATTTGTTCATGTGGCTGTGTGCGCGCGCGGTAGGTAAAAGTAGAGATATTGGAAGAAAAGAAAAGAAAATTGCTAACGTGCATGCATGCGTGCGAGGTAGGCTTGAATCTTGAATATCGTTGATTAAATCTACTTGTGCAATATTATTATTGCTTTATGGGTTTTCTCGTGAAAAGTACTGATGATCATCATCCCGGAATTTAGGCATGTGAGGGCTACTTTTACCAACCATGCATGCATGCATGTGAAAACCGAACCTGCAAAACCCATTCTCCCTTTTAATTTGGTCCAACTGAAACTTCTATATATCTATCATTCGCCAGCTTTTCGGTACAACTCATTAAACCCTTTATATAAATATATATATTTCGTTTTCTTCTTTTTTTTATTAGCACAGTTCTCATGAATAGAGAAAAGAGAATTAAAACCGCCTAGCTATAGCAGGAAGCTGGTCGTCGATCGAGCTGATCATGATACATGTATGTACAGGCCAGAATGAACATGAATGATCAGATCGATGTTCTCGCACGAATTTAATGTACATACAGTTATTAAACCAACTGTCTATGTATCCTCAACGAATTAATGGTCGTCTTAAATGTACTTAAACCTCAATATTGGGACGTATTCATTCATACTTCCTTAATTTAGTAGTCCCATTTTCATTGAAGTGTGCTGTGTATCTCTAAATTAATTATTAAAATATTAAATCAACCCTCAAAGATGGCCGATGTTGTGGTTAACATGGATCCAACAAGGTCTACGATGGATTAAAGTGCATGTAAAGGATATTATAATTAGAAGAACAATAAAATACATGATCACTAGCTACGTCGAGATCAGTACTGATAGAATAGAATATGATTTTTTTTTTTTTTAATATTTTATTTGGCAATTGATCTGATAATATATAGCGATCTACGATATCCAGTACTTCAATGATATGACTCTTTAACTGCCAACAATAAACCAGACATGGCATGCTACCTTGTCTATAAAACGATATAAAAATGGCCGAGAACATGGGGGGTTGCATGCCAACCTTATCCTTTAATTAGAAAATGCATGGGAAGAACGATGGGTTGAATTTGCTCTTTTTTTTTCTTTTTTTTTTATCGTGCTTCAAGATACAGCCTCCCACGGTGATGATCATAAGCTGGGGAACACGTGAATCTCTCGAGAAAAGCAAGTACTCTGCACCTGAACTCTTGCACAACCTCAAGTTGATTGATTAATCAATTAATAATTAATGACTCACAACTAGTCTGATCAATTAGATATAAATATATGTGAGACTAGCTACAAGTTTGAAAGTTTGAAACTTAGAACTACGTATCTGATCTCGATCTGTCCCTGTCTCTCATGCCATGGGAGAAACGAATGTAAACTGGCATTTTTCAAAAAAAGTGCCACTATTTCAGTCAAACGGGACAGCTGAGGCAGAATAAAATTAAGTCAGCGTTGAGTAATTAGCTAGACTGACGATACCCACGTATCACTACGTATGGTACATGATCTTTGTAGAATTGAGGAAAAATCCCCTTAAATGGAAATACACACCAGAATTTCTGATACGTACAATACTTATTTTATTGTTTATCTTTCGTTTGAGTCTATTAAATTTGTACACAGACTTTGAATGATTTGACTATAAAAAAATAAATAAAACGTTCGTTTACAAGCAGCCATCCGCTTTAATGCTTCATTAAATAGGTTTTTCTCTAAACGGCACATTGATCTCTCTCTAAACCCACTGCTCCCAAACTACAAAATTAAAGTACTGATCCGAATGAGGAGTAGCTAGCCGAGTACTCTCCCTTCCTCTCCCGTGGCTTTGATATAATATGATGGATGTAAAGTTTTTCTTGTCCTTTAAGATAAAAAAATTACCTATATTTACCACCTTTCATCCAACTTCGAGAGACACGCCCTGCGCTACCAGCTCCATGCAGTCTGCCGATTTATAAGGTATTGAAAGTGAAGTGTTGTGTGGGCACACGCGCCGCCCATTGGAGATATGAAGACTTGAGCCAAGAAAGTCACGAGAACTGTGTATTGTATTCTTCAACTTTACAATACAGGAAATGCAAATGTGCTTTATATACAAGCATACAAGCGGGAAAAATAAAGTTTAAAAATATGTGACTAACTAAACTAATAGAACTGAGTTGATAATTGAACTAAAGTAAATGAACTAAAGCTATCTCTAATACCCCTTCAAGCTGGAGCATTTATGTTAACAATGCCGAGCAGACTAAGGAAGAGAATAGAGGAAAGCCTAGTGGTTTAGTAAAACAGTTAGCCAGTTGATGCTCAGATGAAACATGAAATGGCTTCACAACTCCAGCTTGAATCTTGTCCTAAACAAAGTGACAATCTATCTATATGAATTTTGTATGTTCATGAAAAACAGGATTAGTGGAAATATGAATGACAACCTTGTTGTCACAATATAGAGCAGCAGCTTGGGAATGAGGTACTTGTAAATCATGGAGTAAGGAGATGAGCCAAACTATTTCACAAACGGTATTGGCCATGACTCGATATTCTGACTCAGTTGATGACCTCGAGACTATGGATTGCTTCTTAGATTTTCATGTGATGAGAGATGTGCTAAGGAAAACACAAAAACCCGTGATGGATCTTCTGGTGTTTTGATAGTCAGTCCTGTCAAAGTCAATAAAGGCAGTCAAATGAAAATTGGAACTAGCAGAAAAGAATAAACCTTGTCCAGGTGAATCCTTAAAGACTCTTTGAGTAGCATGCATGTGAGGTTGCCGAGGAGAATCCATGAATTGACTCAAAGGTTGGACTGCATAGGTGATATCTGGTCTGGTGATCGAAAGATAAAGCAATTTACCCACCAATCTTCTATAAGTTTAGGATCTTCTACAAGAGGACCATCAACCCAAGAGAGCTTAAGATGTTGTTCCATAGGAATTTTAACAAGTTTGGAACCTAAGAACCTAGTATCTGATAAAATCTCTAATGCATACTTCCTCTGAGAAAGGGAAATACCAGTGCTGTTTCTAGCAACCACCAAGCCCAAAAAATGCTTCAAAGACCCAAGATCCTTAAGTTTGAATTTCTGATCAAGAAAGGCTTTGAAAGTATTGATAGACTCCATGTCATTACTGGCAATAAGGATGTCATCCACATATACTAATAAGGCAATAAAACTAGAGCCTTGAAGTCGTGAAAAAATAGAATAATCTGTTTTAGACTGTGTAAAACCAAGCTCAATGATGGTAGAAGATAACTTAGCAAACCATTGACGTGAAACTTGCTTCAAACCATACAAAGACTTGTTTAATTGACAGACTCTCTTATCATTTTTATCACCAAATCTTGGAAGCAAAGACATATAAACCTCCTCCAACAACTCTCCATGAAGAAATGCATTATTGACATATAATTGAATTATATGCCAACCTTTAACTGTTGCTATAGTGAGAAGACACTTCACAGTTACCATTTTAGCAACTATAAAAAATGTATCAAAATAATCAACTCCTTCTTCTTGTATAAATTCTTTGGCCACCAGTCTTGCCTTATACATCTCAAGTGTGCCATCAGAGTTAAACTTGACTTTATAAATCCATTTGCATCCAATCAAACTCCTTTCATGAGGAAAATCAGTTAATGTCCAAGTGTTGTTAGTCTCTATGGCTGTAATTTTTTCAGCCATAGCAACTTTCCAATAGGAAAATTTAACAGCTTGATGATAAGATTTGGGTTCAAAAATTGTAGAAAGAGCTAAGGCAAAAGCTTTGTGTTTGGATGACAAGTGAGAGTATGAAAGTGAACTAGAGAGAGGATATTGCTTACCTGATATAGATCCAAAAATCCTAGTTGAAGATGAAGAAGAGCAAGCATATGAAGATGCCATATGGCAATGGAAATCCTGCAGGTAACTAGATGGCCTGTGTATTCTAGAAGATCGTTTAGGAAGAGATTGAACATGTGATAAAGAAGTGTTTGGAATAGATTCTATATGAACAGAAGGAGATGGAGTGGAAACAGAATTGATACCATATTAAGACTTGAGCCAAGAAAGTGAGAACTATGTATTGTATTCTTCAACTTCACAATACAGGAAATGCAAATGTGCTTTATATACAAGCATATAAGCGAGAAAAATAAAGTTTAAAAATATGTGACTAACTAAACTGACATAACTAAGTTGATAGTTGAACTAAAGTAAATGAATTAAGCTATCTCTAATAGGTGAACCTATAAACGCCACATGCGTTTGATCTGTTAGATTCATAGGCCTTAGATATCCAACATCTTATCATCATCTAAGCGCCTTTACATTTGGCACATGGGTTTTATATGCTAGCAGAACTCTGCATGCTTCTCGGACACATGCAAGGTTCTGATCGAGTTGACCCTTCATTAATTCAAGGGTCAACTCGAACACAGATGAATGCAACAATTTGTCTAGAATTAGTGCAAACCCCTTCTACACTAATCTCTCAAGGGTCTAGTGGAAAGCTTAGCCAGACCTCTTTGAGACTGCCAACAAAATCACCTTCATTGTTGGTCTTTTCTTGGACCATATTAGAGTCTTTTGACCAATAGAACATAGAACTAAACTATTCTATTAGTCCCAACTTTCATTCTTTATATATTCTTTTTATAATTCTTTAATCTTTTAGCACCTAGGTTTGAAGTTTTAGATATAGTGTAATTGGATTATTATAATAATATAATTTCCTTCGAAAAAAAAGAAATTATTCGTATACTGTTACCGGCCTAAAAAGTTAAAAATCCCTATTAAATATTAAATAAATTTAATTTGAATTATCTTAAATAGAGCAGAATTTTCACAAGTCTGAATCTTTGTTCATCTTACAACCCACATCACTTTGTTATGATTGCAACTCTACATCGTTGAGGAGACTACTAGAGTTTTCTAAATAATTTTACTCTTCAAGATCAAGAGCTGATCAAGATTAGGGTTATAAATGAACCAGTCTGTTCGATAGCCTGCTCGGTTATCATCCCATTAAATTCAAATTGAACTCGACTTGTGAAAAAAAAAAGTTCACCCGTAAAATCTAATACCCGCTCGATTAGTAAATGATACATACCTAACAGAATTCAACTCGACTCGACTAAGAGTCGTTAAGGCTCGCACGGTTATACCCTAGTCAACCCCTTAGCCCGACTCGATTAAAGCTCATTCATATATTAATAGATATATACATACATCTATATATATATATATATATATGTATTAGATAATAATATAAGGATAGCAACTTTTATAATTAAATATATAATATGTAGCATAATTACTAATGTCTATTCATAGCTATATTTTATAATTTGTACAGTAATTAGTCAATAAGATTTAATAATTTCATATAATAGTTTGTGAGAACCATATGTTAAATAGATATATGCTATCATATTATATGTATATATTAATAATATATGTATGCGTATAATATACTGTTATTATGGATAAATATCAACTGGTTAGATATTAATTATTTATAAATTTTTAAAATCTTATAATTCAATAGTAGTTCTACTTGTTAGTTGTACAAATTCAATATTAGATTTTTTTTTATTTTTTTAATTTACCTGATTTATTAGTAATTAAATCTTATTCCAAAATTAAAAAAATTAAACAATTTGAGCCGAGCTCAAGTTCGGCTCGACTCGAGCTCGTTTGTGGGACAAGCTCAAGCTCAAGTATTTTGAACCTAACCAAACTCGGCTCGGCTCGATTACAGCCTTAAGATTCAAGATTGTTGCTCTAAAAAATTGTAAAGAGATGAGAGCCTTTATTTTTAGTACGTTTGCTTTTCACACTCTTAAAATTAACGTACATAAACTTGATCTTATTTAAATATTTATTTGATGTGGTGCTTAATTAAATTTCCTGAAATTTAGTACTAATGGTGAGGAGTTAATTAAATCCTAATGATGGAGAGTTAGGCCCCGTTTGGATGTTGAGCTGAGTTGAAATGAGTTGAGTTCTTTATAAATAGTAATAAGTTGAGATAGTGAAGTGAGTTTTGTAAGGCCTACCTAAGATGAGTTTATATGTGTTTAGATGTTAAAATAAGTTTAGATGTATTAATAGGAACTTGAAAAAGGTAGTGAGTCCCCCGTGTAAAGAGATGTTGAGTTGAAAAAGGTTGTAGGTCCCACGTGTAAAGATATTTTGAGTTGAGATGAGTTTAGTGATTTGGAAGTTAGGTGTTTGAATATTAAATTTAGCTTAAAATTAGACTGAACTAAGTTGATTTCAGTTTTGTCCAAATTTCAAACAGGGCCTTAATTAGCTTCCTATAAATTTTCCACCCAAGTGAACACAACATGAGTAATGAAACGGGTTACCCTATACTAACACCCCCATTAATAAAAGGCAGTCATCTCAAATCATGATTTACAGTATGATAAGTTGATTTGCTGATCAAAAATATAAAGAAACACAACTTATTTGCGGCGATTTCAATCATCTTGTACATTAGTTGAATTCTATCACGAAGTTTGAAAATGCTGATGGGAATTCACTGTTAAGATTTTTTGCGGCAATTTTTAGATCTATGGATTGAAAGGCCATTTTCGTCAATTTTTTGGATAGTTGCAATAGAAAAAAAAAATTGAAAATAGTAGTTTTTGCGACGATTTTTTCTAATCACTGAAATTGATCGGAAATGGCATTTTATTTTCGTAAAAAATACAGTGAATTAAAAATCGCCACAAATAATCAAATACAGTAATTATTGAGTGTATTTGCAATGATTTTGAGCGTTGAAAAAGTCCTGATTACTTGTAATGAAGCATATATCCATATGCTATACATCAATCATCTTGTACATGATTCTCCACTATCTACGCAATGGCCAGGGCTGGTTGCGGAAATTGGGGATTAATATTTAAGTTTATACCAGATATATGCATGATCTAACGATTCTAATGGTGGTCATGTGGTTAATCAAGCCTCCCTTTCACGAACAAGAACAGGCAGGCCACCTCTCATGGTGGCTGTAAGGCCGGGAACGAACCTCGGTGCCCGGTTTGGACCAGCAACCCGTATATCAAAGCGTTGAACAAGAGCAAGCACAACACTTCTCATCTCCACAAGTGCCATTTCCTTCCCCAAACAAACCCTAAGTCCACCTTGAAAAACTGGAAATTTGAAAGGGTTCTCCGACTTGAAAACGCCGTTCCTTAACCACCTCTCTGGTTTGAATTCGAGACAGTCCGGACCCCATATCCGCTCCATACGACCCATTGCATAGGGATGGTACGTAACCCTTGTGCCTCTCCGTACAAAGGTACCGTCCGGCAATATATCATCCTCTTGGCAACACTTGGAGTCGAATTGAACTGGAGGATAAAGCCTCATGCTCTCGTAGATTGCTGCGTTCAAGTAGTGCATTTCGCGCATTTGGTCGAAGCTCAACGCAGCCGCCTCAGTCCCGCCAATGAACCGTTCCACCTCATCCCGAATGGCAGCCTCAACACCCGGATGCTGCGACAACAAATAGAAGAAACTAGTCAAGGCGGAGGCGACTGTGTCACGGCCGGCCAAGACGAAGCTTATGACAATGTCGCGGAGATACTGGTCGTCGTCGACGGAGGCCATGAATCTTGATAGGAGATCTTTCTGGTCTGAAAAGCCCATTTGGCGCCGTTGATTTTTCATCTCGGCGGCTAGTGTATTCAACACTTCAATGGCTTCCTTTAGCTTCCTTTCTGAGCCCAAATTCAGCAGCCGTTTCATCTTCCAGACCAAGGGCGAGACCGCCATGGCTCGCTCCGCTGATAACTTGGACGCGAGGTCGAAGGCAACAGCAAAATTAGAAACGGGAAGCGATAGTTGGAGACAACCTGGGTCTAATCCGAAGGATAATCTGCAAATGTTGTCGAAGGAGAATCTGCGAAACACGTCTTGCAAGTCTAGAACTCCGTCTTCTTTGCCAGCCACGGATGACAAGAGAGGAATTAGCCTGGACTGGATCTCAGAGCCGACAATTTCAAACCCATAGGACCGAACCGAGACACTACCGAGTTCCAGGCTGGCCATTTTCCGCTGGAACCTCCACGAATCGCCATCAACGTTGAAAATTCCGCGACCCAGAAGATCGCCAAGAATAACCGAAAACGGTTTCCCTTTCGGGTAGTTGTCGAACCTGGTCTTCAGCATGTGTTCGACGTTTTCCGGGTTGGCAGTGATGGTGTTACCAAGCACATGAACATGGATAGTCCCGGTTGGCGACTTCTGAAGAAGATGCGTATACCAATCGCAAAGATTACCGAAATCCTTAACCCAACTGGCCGACAAAAAACACCTGCAAACCTCACAGTTACACCACGGCTTAATAAGCCGCAAGATGAAGATCAACAAAGAAAACAAAGAGAACAGAATGGTGAAAGAGAAGAACAAAAGGCAGAAAGTGGTGGACATGGTTTGCAGAGGCAGAAAGCAGCTGAGTTCAAAACCCATATTTTTTGCTTTAGTTTCTAAATTGGATCGGACGAAAGAGAAAGGAATTGAGGATATAATTTAAAGGGCGATGAGGAAGATATGCAAGGATTGAGCTTTATATATAATGGAGGTAGACCAGCGAAGTGTAGAGAAAAGTAAGAGGGGGGTGGGGTAGAGACATAAGTTTCAGTGTTAGAACAATGAGTTGTGAAAATGGGTGCGAATGAGATGGAAATAGCTGTTTGATACACACATCAAGCGCATATGAAACGCGTGCGCAAAATAACAATTGGGTCCTCACCCGAAAAGGACGTCGTGGCTGTGCCTGTTGGTTTGGGACAATTTGCACCCCCCGTTTTTCGCACCACGTGCTCTTTTCTTCGTTTCTTTTTCTCTGTCCCTTCCGACTTGCCAGCACTAACTCAATGAGTACGAATTCTAGCATCTCATTCACAGTATTTGTAAAAATATATAATATAAGAGAAATTATTTTCTTTATTATTAATATTATAAGAGAATTCTATTTATCATTTGATATTATAATTCTTTCACCTTTTTTGACATGACAGTAAATGATTAATCTATAAATAAAATATAATAAATAATTTTTTATCATACCCGTGTCCTATTAGGAAAAAATTATGTTATTAATTAATTTAAATTAAATTATTCTCTATGTATTTTAATATATATGGGTCTTTATTAATGTGGTTTTAATATTTAAATTTTCTATATTTAAATGAGATTTAGAAAAAGAAGGGAAGAAAGGGTATACTTGTATTTTACATTGTGTATTATTAAGTTAATCTATTTTAATCTTGTCCCTTGGTTTTGTAGGTAGGAAGTATCTCTTCCTAGACTTCATCCCCACCGCCCATTGTTTATAGCACATGAAAGAAAAACAAAAGAAAACCCCAAGGCCCCAACCCTTGCGTCTCTCCCTCACTGTCTCCTCCGTTTCATCTCTTTCATTCTCAAGTTCAGAAAAAAAAAATGGCCCCTTCGGTTTTTCCTCCACCCGTGCATTCACCCTCCCATTTCTTCAGCCGATCTATTCACTTCCAACAATTGATCCAGTCAAAAATCTCTTCAAGAAGAGAGTAATGCAAGTAGGAGCGTAAAAATTAATTGGAAAACTGGAAAACTAGCCCAAACCTAAATCGATCCGAGACTCGTTTCCTTAGTTCCAAAACTGATCGGTACCAGTTCGGTTCCAGTTCTATACTATATTATTTATTGTAAATTAATTTTTTTAATATTACATATATTTTATATATAATATATATAATAATATAAATTATAATTATATATAAGATAATGTTCTTATAATTTATAATATAAAATTTTAATTTTAAACATAAAAATTTATTTGATCATATGTTTTAACCATAAAATATATATATTAATAACATTTTATGGCCTAATAAATTCTCAACATATCCCTTTTGATAAATACATAATACATTAGTAATATTAATATACATTAGTATATTAACTACATTTCATTTTAATTAATTAGTATACATTATTATACTGATGTCTATTAATATATTAATTACATTTTATACCCTAATATTAATACTATTCAAATCGAACCGAACCGGCCGACCAAAATCGATAAAACCGGAGGTACCAATTTATGAGAGTAACTGGTGCGTAATCGGTTTTCAAAAATGCAAAACCAGTGCATACCGGTTTGGTCCTAAATTTTATCCAAAACCGGACCAAACTGGTTACACTCCTAAACGCAGATGAGTTCTATGATTCTTGTTTCTGATTTTGGGGATTTTGAATCTGTGGATTGTAACCTAGAGCTTTCTCAAAAAATTTCTCTTCTGTGTCCGAGCCAAGAGTTTCGAGATTTCTTCTCTCATTTCTTGTTTGTTGCTGATTTTGCACCTTGAAAGGAAGGTTAAGTCAGGTAATGCTTCCATTCTCCATGATTTCGTGCGGATTGAATTGTCATGCTTAAGCTAACCTGTGCCATGTATTTGGGGGTTTTTGAAACTCTGTGTTGGCCGAATTAATGATTGTTAGTTTCGAAGCTGATTTTCTTATTTGTTTCCTCTCATGATTGCTCTAGTTGGTGGTAACCGAATTAGAGGAAGGATAATATTTTTGGTGTTGTGCTCTATTTTGCTACCAGCCGTGTGCTTTGTAAGGCATTTTTGATGTATCCCTTCCATGTGTTTTCTTGCGTTTAAATTATGTTCTTAGTTATGTTTAAGCCTTTGTTTTATGAGTTAAATTAGTAGAGATGATAATGTGTATTTTTAATACTTTCCCTAAGTTAATAGTCTTAGTAAGCAACCAAAAATGTTATTAAAACTAATGAGTTTCATGTTGTAATTTTCTAGTTTATAAGGGATTCACCCTTGTTGTTTGGTGCTATGTTTAAACAAAAAAATGATGTTTCTTGCAAGTTTTCTTCAATTCTAGTGTCCTTAGTCTATGTAGTTGGAATTGTGATTGAATGGAGGGAGTTTAAAATGCAATAATGCACTAAGGCTGGTGGCTGTCCATGTATTCCAGAATTTTCTGCTATGTATTCTGTTTTGGGGCTTAAACCAGCCCATTGCATCCCCTTTGCTCATTTGCATCTTTTTGTCAACCAAAGCTAATTGTTTGTATGAGAAACTATTAAAAACAAGGGCAAGAGACAGCCATCTTGTGAGCTGTAGTTCATCATTTGACTTGGTTCCAACAAGTTACCAAAAAGCTGTCAAAATGCCCTTTTAATGAAAATTTCAGATTTGTAATGTTTCCTTGTTCCCTTCCATTCCTAAATAAATTCCTACCATTTGTACATTTTTAACCCATGATTTCTATCTATCCTTCATGTTGAAAACTCAATGACCTTTAATGGACAACAAGCATGCTATTAGGCACTTTCATGAGTTTCTTTAAAATGCTTGAAATGAGGGTTTTAATGTTTTGGCTTAGTGCCATGTGTGGTGGGAAGTTAAATGGGTTGAGATTGTATTTTGAAGTTGATGTCCTCTAAGTGAAGAGGAGTTAAGGAAAGCACTTTAATTCCTTCTTGAAATTAAAGTGAGCCTCTAGTTAAGGGTTTTGGTTAGTGAAGGTTAGAGTGAAATGTATATTGATCTACTCATTCCATTTCATTGAATATGAATTTTCAAGTTTAGAGGGAACCAAAAAGTAAAGCTAGGAGGTAAGTAGCTATGACCATGCTCCTTACTCAATGTTTTCTTCTACTAAATGCTCCTTTTTATTCAAATGCTTCCTTGTGATAAAAAGGTAAAGGTATAAGCTATGTATGAGCCCTTCTCAGTAGCCCTTGTTAAGTATCTTATTAATTATAAATGTGTGTATATGTTATGAGAAAGAAAATGCATGTGCATTAGACTAAGAAAGATGATGAAAATATTATGAATGAAAAAGAAAGGAAATAAAGAGGAATGAAAGTTTTGTGTATGAAAATACTTAATGGCTAACAATTGAATGATTATGGTACCAAAGAAAATGGATAGATTGCAATGTCTGATTAGTCTTATTGGTAGTGCACCCAATAGTGTCATCTTGACTGAGGGATTTCCTAACCCATGGCCATGGGCGGAGATAAAGAAAGACCACTAACCCTAACACACATGGTGTAATAGTATGTACTGACCAAAGGAAAGTGATAATGAATTTGAATGCTTATGTAAATGTCCTATGTTTATTTAAATGTTTTAGGCTAATGTGATCTTTCAAAAGCAAAGAATAGTTGAGGTATGTTATTTTAACAGCTTGGTGTACTACTTACTGAATATTAGACTCACCTTTATTATAACGTTTTAAACGTCAAAGAAGAAACTGTGGAGTAAAACATCGCTACGGAGGGGGAGCCGGACGCCTAGCCTACCCTTAGCCTGTGTTGGGTCTTTATGTGATGTTGGGAAATTTTTGGCTGGTTTGAAAAACTGTTGGGACATGTATTTTGAGACAAAATATTTTGTGAACCGGGTAGAAGTTTCTACTCAAAAGATGGCTGTAGTTTTAACTTGTAATTAATGGGACCGTCCTATGTTTTGATAAATATGTTATTTTGGGACTTTGAAAAATCATAGAAATGGGGAATCTCTCTTTTCCAAATTTTTAGTTTGAGATACAAGTCTCTTTTTTTAAACTGTTTGTATGTTAATAAAAAAAAAAAAAAGATGAAAAGTAGCAACTCGTCCCACTCTAGGGTGGGATTGTTACATTTTTAATTATTTAATGCTACATTATAAAATGATGAGAAGATGATGATAACAAAGTTGATAGTAAGAATAATGATAAATAGCATTATTTATATAATAATAACTTTTGTATTTATCGGTAGATAATTTGGTTATATACTATCCATGCTATATCGGCTTATATTGACTCTGTTCGATCTATTTTTTTAAGAATAATATAGAGCCAGTGGTTTCATGTTTCAAGAAATACATCATTACGTCAAATTTTTTGTCCATCAATAAGTACGTAGTATCGCGTGCTAATTTCAACTCTTTTAAAAATGATATAAATCAAAACTCTTTAAGATTGTATTTAGTTGTTGAACTATACTCAACTCATTTTAATTCATCTCAAAATAATTATTGATGAGATAGATTACTTTTTCAACTTTATATAAAAAAAAAAATTAAAGTCATATATCAACGTAAGTCATACGTACATCTCAATCTAAAAAATTAAACTTTTCTCAATTTAAAAAAGTTAAACTCATCTTAATGGAATTTATTAAATATTTATATTCACAACTTAACTAAATTCATCTTAACATCCAAACGTAGACTATGTAATTTAAAATCAAACAAGAAAAGCTAAGGATAGCATATATATTTGTTTATACATGATGTCGGGATGGAAGACGCGCAAGGCATGCATCAAATCCCCGTGGTACTAATCTTTTTTTTTGTTTTTTGAGAAACTCAGTTCCATTTACTAAATCAACAAGTTACAAGGAGGAAAATTCTCCTCCATTACAATTTGATCATAGCTGGAAAGAGCATTTTTTGCTAAACTATGGGCCATTGAATTGCCATTTCTCCTTGTATGAGAAACCTCCCACTTAGCTAAGTTTTTTAATAGCAGTTTTGCTTCACAAATAAATATACTTGCACTGTTATTCCCTTCTTTGTCCCGTCTTAGAGCCTCAATGACTTGTAGTGAGTCCCCCTCAATTATCACTTGTGTTAAGCCAAGTTCCAGTCCAAATTGTGCTGCTTTAAGAGTCCCGAAAGCCTCTGCTAGCAAGGGATTAGGGTAGAGGTGTTTCATGATCTTCAATGTTGCCATGACCTTGCCTGAGCTGTCCCTGGCAGCCACTCCCACTCCTACTCTGCCTCTTGCCTTGTCTACTGCACTATCACAATTCAACTTGATCCATATTGATGGAGGAGCCTGCCACTTCTTTATCGAGTTACAGTCATTTCTAGCTGCACACCCCTGAATGGATGCCTCCTCATTCAACACAACCAATATGTTCCTCGCCTCTTCCACTATGACCTTTGGGTGAGCAAAAACTCCTTCAAAAATAAACATGTTTCTTCTCCACCAAATCTTCCTGGCCACCACAGCAAATTCTTGGATGATCTGGATCTCCTTGGTCTGAAAAAATGCTTCAAGAAGATGTAGCATCGACATGTTAGGATAATGGCATTTCTGTAAACTTTTGGAGCACTGACTCCACACGTCCCTGGCTGATTCACATCCCCATATTGCATGAAATGAATCTTCCTCCTCCCTATGACATATTGGACAAAGGGGGTGTTTTACTGTTAAGATTTCTTACATTATATTAAGAAGTTTATAAAATAAAAATATGTAAGCGACTAATCTTGAGAAGGAGAATATTCCTTGATATAATACAGTTGTTCTGAGATATATATATAGAGAGAGAGAGAGGAAAGTCTCCTGATATTAATTAATTTTTAGAGAGCAATTAGGTGAATAAAAGCAGGCAGGAGTTTTAAAAGTAGGCTTTGATAGTGAAATATAAATTTTTTATTTTAGATGAAAGTTTAAAATATTATTTTTTAATATTATTATTTTTGGAATATGAAAAAAATTGAATTGTTGTTATATTTTATGTGTGAATTTTAAATAAATTATAATGATGAAATGAAATAAGATGAGAATTTTGTATCTCATCCCACATGCCAAACCTATCCAAGTTGGCATGTGAACACAGCATGTAACTAAAAGTAGCTTAGAAAAAAAAAACTAAAAGTAAGGTAAAATAGAGTCTTATGGTGTGAAAATCTTGTATATTCCTCTTAAGAAAAAATCAAATCTATTTTTAGAAAAAAGTAATGCTACATACAGTCACTTTTGCATATTTTTTATGCACTCCACTGATATAGTGGAACTCAACATTTATTTTATAGAGTTAGGATATGTTTGGAAAACATATTTCTCTCAAAATTTTTATCTTCATCTCATCTCATCTTTACATTTTTTCAAATCCTCATACAAAATATAATAAATAATTCAACTTTTTCAAATCCCAATGTAACTTTTTCAAATTCTAATTCAAATTTTTCAAATCTCAAAACTAAAAAATAATATTTTAAACTTTAAAACAAAACATAAAATTCTCATCTCATCTTCCAAACATATCCTTAGTCTACATATAGTTCCCATTTGGAGACTGCTCATGCAAGCCCATACAGTTACATTTAAAAAAAATTAAAATTACAATAATATCATTTTTAAAATGATTTTTTTTCTCCTTTTATCTTCATTCATCAATGAGACTGCATACGCAGTCCTTTATTCAAGACTGTAAATAGAATTTCTCTATTTTATAATACCAAAAAAGTGATGCAGTCAATTATATCAGCGGAGTGTGCAAGTAGTGCGCAAAAGTGACTGTACATAAAGTTTTTTATTAAAAAATATGTTTTTTTTTTAATATGAGTTTCAAATGTGCTCATATTTTTCAAAGAAAATATGCGAAAATTGCAGAACTTAGAACTGTTCGAATAATTTTAAGTTTTAGGCATTTAAATTCCCCAGATAGTTTTCATCATTCTCATGTCCTACAAACCAATAGCATTAATATTGGATTATCAATCAAATAAGGGCCTTGTCAATGAATACATGAGTCATTAATATCAATGAAGAAGTCAATGAGCTTAATTAATCAAGTAGTCAAGTAATTATAATGAACTTGGATGAGAATTTAAGCAAATGAGTCGCAGCTAGGAATCTTAAAACTGAAAAAGATCTTAAAGATAAATTGGAGATGACAATATGTACAAGGTGAAAAATTAGCTAATAAAAATCACAAATTCTTTAGTCAATTTAACATTCCTAGGAACTTGAAATTTAATGAAAATTGAAAAGAAAAGCACATCATGGAAATGCTACCACCAGAAGTACGTACTTTCTTTTGGCCCTCCTTAATTAAGTTACATGGAAATCTTGAATTTTAATTTCATTTTTTTTTCTCTTTCGTGTTCTTTATATATATATATATATATATATATATATATATATATATATATATATTATTATAACATGACCTATTAAAATTTAACTTGATCATCTTTATTTTTATTTTTATTTTTAATGAAACGTGGAGATAAGTGTGAGAACAGTATTTGCTTTATAAATCTAAATTACTTAACATTTCAATCTTCCTTTAACAGTTCTTGGCTATAACAATCAGATCATCAATCAAAGAAATAAAATATAGAATAAATGTGATGAATATTTAAATACTGCATTAACCCCTTAGGGAACCCGTTAGGACCGGCCTTCATCAGAACATCCCACATTAAATTATCTAAAATTAAGAGACAACTTTTAGTTTCATTAAATTGATCAATCCTTGGTTTGATCAAGAATTGCCATGGTTTCTGAGACCCGATTTATTGAGTTTAAATTCTCCTTTTTTAAAATTCTGTATTTGAGACGCATGGGGTGTTTGTTAGGGATCTCATCCCTCTTTTTATATCCATTTTGATCTTGTTATCAATAAATGCTTGCTTTACAAAAATCGTCCACTATAACAAGCTGGCTAAATGGTTTTCTTGCATTTTCTGTAATCTATACTCATATTTATCTTCATCTCTTTTGTTCCTTGCCAGTTAATGGTTAGAGCCTCTCTTTCTCTCACTTGAGGTTTGTTGTCTAGTTAATTTTCTCCTCCGTCTCATTGTTTGCCCTACTTCCTGGACTAAACAAGTTCCAATTATCATGAAATCCTACTACTCATGTGAGTCCTTCTTCACATTGATTGGAAACTTTTCCTCATCAAGCAAATCAATGTAACTCACTACAAGAAAAAAGAGAATTTGTGATTGATTGTTTGCAACGAGAACAACTATTTGCTACGAAAACTTACTCATTTTAACAGAAAATAATCATTCTCACAAGAAATAGTCATTTCACATAAAATAGCTAGCTACAAATAAGCAGTTTTCTTGTAGTAACTCTTATATAGAGTACCGTGACCTTGTTTGATGTTTTGATGGAATGATTGCAAGAAAATTGTAAGTAATCTAACTATTACTATTGACTAAAGATATACTCTACTCAATAAAAGAAGATTTTTTTTTGCTGGTTTCGAGCATAACAAAATTGTTCTTAGTGTAAGATTCATCAACTTCATTTGAAGGAAACGTATAAAGGATCAGAAGATGATGTGCCCTTGCAATTGCAATATCTGCAAAACATATTGTAAATATTATGAGGGAGAATGTGGCTACAAGTGGCTCTTTTCTCACATGCTCTTTTAGACTAGTAAGTGTTCAAAGAAAACGACCACCATGAAAGCCATATTTTGGGTGGTCTTTCGATAAGATTGCCTATAATTGTTACAACAATAATGAAGATTGAGAGTTACAAAATTAAAATGGGCATCTAATCTGGTTGGACTATAGCAGTTACTAAAGATATCCACTCTCGGAACCTTGATAGAGGAATTAGAAGTTGGGATAAGATCTTACAAATAAAGGAAGAGTGTAAACCAAAGAACTGTCACGTTTGGTGGCTAAGCATGTGACCCATATATGTCTATCATGAGATGTGTTGGTTGCAGGTCGGAAAAGAGGCTTAAAAAAAAAAGTGATGGTGAAGAAGGACAAGAGAAATCATTAGAAGGACATATGGATTATGGCGGCATGTTGGCAATAACCGAACCGAGAAAAAGAATATAGTTTTGCACAGGTTTTTGTGAATCACTTTCCTCTTGAATGAGAGTGAGTCTCTTATCTTATTTATATTCTGGTGTATACATTTACATATAAGTGCACTATAATTAGTGGGATTTGACAGAAATATAGTTAAGACCACATACTATTTGAATATTTACACTAAGGAAGTATTTGCATATATATGGCAATAAGATCAAGCATAGCTTTCCATGGTCCTCATTCATAAGAGCTTAATGTTGCATACTGGATGCTTGAGGCATGACAGAGTCAATTGCTTCAATAGCCCTCCTCAAACTGAGCCGAGGCATGAGGCTAAGTTTGGCACACATATGAAGTAACAATGGCAAGAGACATGCTAAATCTCTAAAAGACAAAGGGCAACTCACTCACGAACGTAAAGGTAATCAAGTTCAATATGCT
Organism: Cyclocarya paliurus; assembly: GCA_029856935.1. NCBI lineage: Eukaryota > Viridiplantae > Streptophyta > Magnoliopsida > Fagales > Juglandaceae > Cyclocarya > Cyclocarya paliurus. The sequence continues at coordinate 6,792,969 of CM056958.1, forward strand.
TACTTTGAGCATGAAAAAGGGGATTAATGATCATGTAGAGAGCATTTAAGTTGTCACAAAACAAAATTGAAGGAGAAGGAACAACAACTTGAAGATCACAAAGAAGAAAAGTTAACCAAGTTAATTCTATAGCTGTGTGAGCCATATATCGGTACTCAGCCTTAGTGCTTGACATGGAGATTGTTGGTTCTTTCTTGGCACACCAAGATCTAAGGTTGCTTCCCAAGAAAGTGCAGTATCTTGTCATGAATTGACAGTTTGTAGATCACCCAACCCAATTAGTGTCCAAGAATGCATAGAGGTCCATATTTGCTAGTCAAGTGGAGATGAGTATTGAAGTCAAGAGTGCCAAGCATGTATCAAAGTATCCTTTAAACCATCTAGAAGTGAACTTCAATAGGTAATTGTATAAACTTTGAAACATAGTTGACACTAAATTCAAGATCCAGACGAGTGACGGTAACATACTGGAGAGCACCCACTAAGGTTTGAAATTGAGCTGGGTTTGGAATGGAGTAGTGGCAACTTTGACTTTGGAAGGTAATGGAGTGGCAATTGGCTTGCTACCGTTCATATTAGCATGTCAAGGACCTCCAATGCATAATCAGCCTGAGAAAGATCAATGGCATCAACTGTATAAGTAACCTCAGTGCCCAAAAACAATTGAAGTTGACCCAAGTCTTTCATAGAAAATCCAAAACATAAAATTGTAAGGAACTAAGTGAGGAGAGGTCACTTGACTTATGAGAATTGTGTCGTCAGCAAATAGGAGGAGAACAAGTGTGCCACGATTATGATGATAGGTGAACAAAAAAAGGTCGACCAAGCTGCAACTGAAGCCATAGTTAAGGAGAAAGGAGATAAATCAATCAAACCAGGCCCTCGAACCTTGCTTAAGCCCATACAATGCTTTGTTTAGCTTGCAAACATGATTTGGGATGAATCATGAGAGAGAAGAGAGTCCAAGAGGAAATGTAAGAATGCATTTTTAACATCTAAGTGCTTAATAGGCCAATGTTGGACAAGTACAAGAGATAACACAAGTCTAATGGTCCCAGGTTTAATCACAGGTAAGAAGGTCTCAAAAAAATCCAAGTCATCCACTTGATGATATCCTTTTGGAACAAGGATAGCCTTCAACCTTTATCCTGTGCCATCAACTTTGAGCTTGGTTTTAAACACCCACTTGGATCCAATAACATTCATATTACTCATTTATGGCACTAAGTCCCAAGTATGATTAGCATGGAGAGCTTCTAATCCGTCAAGCATGGCCTAACGCTAACCTTCATATTTAAGAGTTGAACACAATGCCTTTGGTTCTGAAAGATGAATAATAAAATTGTGATTGGCATAATGAGGATTGGTCTTATGATTGCTAGCACATGCTAGAATAATCATAGGATGTGAAGGGCCACTTGTTGGAGAAGTGGAGTCCTCTGTAGTAGGTGTTGGCAAAAGAGTAACATCTTCAAGTGGAGTCCTATGGATGCAAGTTACTAAGGATACCTACATCATATGTATATGAGCAATAGCACCAGAATTTGTTGACCACTCTGCATTAGAAACACCATTTCCCATAGCTATGGCAACAAGAGCTTTAGGAAGATCATTGGCTTGTTAGGAATGATTAAAGTGATTTCAACAATAAAAGGCATCAGGACCACATTTGCTTCAGATCTGACAATAAACATCTTTATGTCGTCTTTTAGAACCATTAAAGTGGGAAGATGGGGCATAAGGTATTCTATTTGATTGAGGAAAGCCTTTGTCTTTAAAGGTGGACTACCCATTATTATGGCTTTGAGATGACTAATTTTTGGGATTATTATGGCCAAAGAATTCAACATAGTTATTGGATTCATGGGCATGTAAAGTGATGCAAGTCTCATAACTATTTAGGAAAGGTATGATCTGGGGATTGGAGGCTTTAGCATAGAAATGGTGAAAGGTTCATATTTTCCACCAAGGCTATTCCGAGAAAATACTTTAGTCTTGTCGCTTATCAATCTTCCAATGGTAGCTGGGCTATCACAAACATTTTTGAATTGTCGGAGATAGTCATTGAGAGATGTGGAAGCATCCTTTGCGCATGTAGGTTAATTGTTGTGAGTTGAAAATCATGCTCTTGAGAGGCTTGAGCATATGCCTTCATGAGAGCCGTCCAGGTAAGAGCTCCAAGCCGATCACCAATCCAAGTGCCTCTTCAAATAGAGTCTCAAGGATCAATCCACAAAGAAGCTGATCAACTTTCTTCTACTTTTGATATTAAAGGTTTACTTCTTGTTTACCATCACTAGAGCGATCAAGAATAGGAAGTAAGAAAGCGGGGGTTAAAGGCTCCCTTGTGAGGCAACAAGATCTTGGCACTCTGCCAAGCCAAGAATTTGCTCTCTCCATAATGGATAATTATCAGGGGGTTAATTTTTAATGTAACAAACTTTCTAGCATTCAAGGAAGTAAAGGCCATGAGAAAGGGATATAAAGAGATCACTCTTGCAATAGCTTTGATAACAAGAAAAAGATAGTTTTTCACTAGTTTTTAACTTAGTTTTTTCCGTTCGAACGTGTAGTGCCACGTTCGAACTGGAAAATGTCTATTTGGAAAAAACTATTTGAAAATTTTTCAAGCCGTTCAAATGAGCTATTTGAATAGGCTACCTTTTAGTTCGAATGTATTATTTTCTATTCTAACAGTACTCAATATAATATTTTACAACTTTCCATTTTATTTATATTCATTGTCTATTTGTTTTATGAACAATGAATTAATGATAGATGTTGGAAGGAAACATGGGAGGGAGGGCCAAACTAGCGGCGAAGCTAGTGAGCCGAGGAGGCCGATTTTGGTTGAGCGGGAGATCATTATAAAAGACTTTCACTATTTTGCCTGGGATAGGAGGAGCCCATTATCTATTATCAATAATAGAGGATGAAGCCTGATCTATCAGGAAAGGGGGGTGGCCTATCCTAACATGGCCAGTAAGTTTTATCAGGCCATGGGAAAAGATAGAGGCTAATGAGGAGTCCTTCTCGTTCATTATTCAGAGAGAAAGTATTACTATCTTAGAAGACATTATAGCTGACTTTCTTGGGATCCCCGTGAGATTGGTGCATACCCTGCACAACAACCGGGTGCAGAGATAGATGGTGAAGATGCCATCGAGAATGAGGCTCCAGTAGACGACGGTCTCTCTCATGATGTGATTCATCAGTTGATGCATGACGATTCGGCTCCTCCATGTGATGGCAGCAAGGTGATCAAACAGGTTGATTGTATCACATTTTTTCAAATATTGAATTTGATTGTATCCCATAATATTGATATGAAGAAACACAAGACTCACTTCGGCATCGAACAGGCTCGATTTATGTTATCAATAGCACGAGGAGAACCGATTGATCTACCTCTTTGTTACCTCATCCGCATCAAATTTGAGTCATGGTATTCTGGTGGAGGTAGTCTACTGTATGCATTGATGATAACCTCCTAGTCCAATCGGGGATTGATGTGCTAATGATAGAGTGGAGGCAACCACAGATCGGGGCCCTTAACAAGATTACCTTTAGCAAGAGTGAGAGCCACTTGCAGAAGGCTTGCATTAATGTTCCAGCGGCACAAGATAGTGGCACAGAGTGTGATCCAGCTTCAACTGATGTCGGTGTTGATAGACAGGCTGCAGTGGCTACTACCACAGAAATGCGATCCCTTCTCGGGGAGCATTGCACACTTTTGATCCAGGACATGGAGAGGATCACTATGCCCATCATGGCTCGACTGCAAGAGATTGAGGGACGCATTACTATCATCCAGAGGACCTAGATAATCTTACTCAGTAGTTTTATTTTTTTATTTGACCTTTGGTTTTGTATTGAACGTTGTTGATTTAATTACTATATCGTTTTTATGCAAATACATATAGCTAGCTTGTTTTTTATCAAAAATAATTTTCCTTATTTTACTTACCAGTTCATGATAATATAAAAAATGACATTCCCTAGAAGGTAATTTTTTTTAATTGCAAATTCTTATTTACCATAACAAAATTCATTAGTTAATTTTTAAATTAATTATATAAAATTCCTAAGACGACATATATGATATATTTTAATTTACGATAAATAATAATAAATCCGTCCAGGTAAATTTTTCAGCTTTTGAAAATGATAATTAATAGACTTAAATAATATTTATTTTTAAAATATTTGAATGTCTTTCAATAAAGTTCTATAATTAAACTTATTTCGATTGTCTACGCTATTGTTTGAACACCTCTTATGACAATTTGAACGGTTTATAACTTTGTTTGAATATAAAAGTATGATTCAAACACTATAGCAACCATTCCCACCAGATTTATTTATAACTTCCCACCAAAAACTTCGTTCGAATTATTAAATATAACGTTTGAACAGGTTCTAACCTTCCCCGGGCACAATTGTGTATAAGTTTCCGCCACAACTATTATTTGAAAAGTTATATGAACATTCGAATGTGAATTAAAATATTGTTCGAATGGGTATGGGAACATTCGAACAGTATAGCAACCATCACCGCCAGATTTATTTATAACTTTCCACCAAATACTTCGTTCGAAAGATTAAATATCTCGTTTGAAAGGTTTTGACCTTTCCCCCGACACAATTATCTATATTTTCCTGCCACGATTATTATTCAAACAGTTATGTAACTATTCAAATGTGATTTATAATACTATTCGAACGTATTTGTGAATGTTCTAATGGTCTTTTTTTTAGACGCTATATTCATTCCAGAAAGTGTAGTTTGAATGGATATTTGTCTATTAGAACAAAGCTAAAACCACTTTCCTGTTCTAAGACAAAATTTAATTTTCGTCCCAAATAAGTACTTTTATGGACAAAATTTAATTTTTCATCTCTAAAGATCAAACTTCTTGTAGTGTGAATCACTTAGTTCATGGGTTGACCCGAGAAACAAATGATCTTTTTGGGTTGGGTTCCCAACTGGTTGACCAAACAAAACCTCATTATTAGTTTCATAAAATCCGAGTCAATCCGAATTAATCTAAACCCGATAATGTGCAAACCTAATCTTATTATAATTGCATGGCAGGTTCACAAGTCATGTTAATAAATGAAAAACCTCGGGCCTAGTCCTATGCCTTCATCTTCATAAACATAAAATCAAACATAATATAATGGGGAATATTGGGGTGGGTGTGTATAGATCTTTAGTCATTAGAAAGTAGTAGATTGGGACTAAACCAAGCTGAATAGGAGGAAAAGAATTAGAAAAACTAGAAAAACTATGGCAGTGTCGTAAATGGGATCGATAGGTGGGAATGAACCCTCTCCGGCGAAACAGGTGATTGAAAGTGATGGGTTGGGTTGGCTTCGTTAGAGAGAATTCAAACTCTCTCTACTGTTGGATTGTCTTATATGTGATCATATATATTACCCCTAATATAAATGATGAGAATATCTTCAGTCCAGAGTATGCATAACAGTAATGTTTCACAATCTCTAATAAAAAAAGCCCCACGTCAATTTTTCATAGAATTTTCCAAAAGGAGTTCTGCTATAAATGCAGTCAATTTTGCGTATTCTTTGCATACTCTACTAATGTGATTGGCCAAAGCAGTTATTTTATATTTAAAAAGTGTGACGCTGTCAATCACATTAGTGGAGTGTGTAAGGAATACGTAAAAGTGACTGCACATAAAAATTTTGTTTCTAAAATTCGAAAACCAGATTTTCATCTTTCTTTCCTTGGATTCTCTCACTCTCCCATTCTCTCTCCTTTTCTCTTCTTAGATTAACATTACAAAAAAAAAGAATATTTATAACGAGAATAGATACATTTTAATAAATATATATATAGCCATTTAACGGAAAATAACTTGTCACAAATAAAAAATTTTCTTATAATGATTACAGTTTTTGGCGTTAGGACAAACTTTATTTTCCATAATTTTCATGTAAAGGTGGATGTAAAACTAATGAGAAATTAGGTGGTAAAAAAAAATAGGAAGAAAACTAAATGGAGGCGACGAAGGCCCAATTTTAGGAAAATGTTTCATCTCATCTCATTATTACAATTTTTTCAAATTTTCACATAAAATATAATAAAAAATTCAACTTTTTCAAATCTCAATTCAACTTTTTTCAAATCCCAAAACAATAATATTATTAAAAAATAATATGCTAACAATTTTTGTTGTTGTTGTGTCAGTTCGAACGCAGGTTAACGAGGATCCTTTTTCCTCTCTAGGTTTCTATGGGTTATCTACATCGAGGCATTTTTCCACTGTCGTCTGTGCAGTTTTCATTTCTTTGTTCTGGATTTCTTGGTGTTTATGGAGGATTCTATCAATGATCTCAATCAGCGCCTCTCATTGATTGAGAAGGAAAATGAGGAGGTGGTGGTGGAACCAGAGAAACTGGAGGATGCCCTTCTCCGCAAGGGTAAGTGTTTGATTATGAAGTTGTTCACTACGAGGCACCATAATAAAGATGTTTTCAAGAGCACGATGAGGAAAGCATGGTGTCTAGTGATGGGGGTGAAGTTTAGAGATCTGAATTCCACTCTCATGCTCGTTGAATTTGAGGATATAAGGGATAAAGAGAAGGTACTTCATGAGGATCCTTGGTCTTTTGATAAACATTTGGTTTTAATGTCTAAAGTTCGTGATTGGCAACAAGTTCAGTAGATAGAGTTAACGTCGGCTACGTTTTGGGTAAGGTTCCATGACTTACCAATGATGGCCCGTACTGAATATGTGGGTTGCTTACTAGGTGCAAAACTTGGAGTACATGTTACTTTCTTAGTTGATAAACCGCTGCTCAGGGACTCTAAATTCATGATTGGGGGTGGAGAACCTTTGTGGGTTCGTTTCTCTTATGAGAGACTCCTAAATTTCTATTACTGGTGTGGATGTTTGGGACTTGGTGAGAAGGCTTGTGCAACTGCTATTAGGGGATCTAAGATGCCTGTAGTGAAGGATTTTCCATATGGGATGTGGCTTCGTGCAGGTAGTGGGTTTGGTGATCCTCCATCTGTAGGCAGGAACAGAGAAAATGGCCTACCAAAACCTTCTTCAGATTATACCTCTGGTGATTAGCAATTACTGGGGACAAAGGATTCCAAGGGCAAGGCAGTGGCAGAGTTTACGCTTGACACGGCGGTTAAAGGAGGTGAGTGTTCTCGGCCCAAAATTCAAGCCGTATCAAAGGTAGTTATGACAGGTATGGGCTCTAATTTTCAAGAACATGAAAGTTGGCAGTTTGCAGTGGGCAGGAAGTTAGGGGTACGATATGGTAGTTTTGCAAGAAACCCTAACAGTAATGAATAAGGCCTGCGTTTCTCTTGTCCATGGGCCTGATAAGCCACAACGGGTGCAAATCAGTGACAATGAGGATGGTATTGAGAGGTCTGTTATGAATAAGCCCGATGGATTTTGTAGCAAGAAGTGGAAATGCATTTCTATTCTTCATGAAACGACATCATCCTCTTCTCTAGAAGGGCTAATTGTGCACGATCAATTACAAGGGAGTTCCAAAAAAGAAAGGGGATTTCAAAGGAGGCGATTTCAGAAGGAAGGTCAACAAAACACATTCAAGTGGCACAATTTCATGATGGTGCGACTGATGTTTCAGTTTCTGAGAGATGAACGGTGGAGGTGGCTATGGAACAACACTACCGAAAACCATGAAAATTCTTAGTTGGAACGCCCATGGGCTTGGGATTGGGAACCCACCTGGCATTCGCACCCTCTATGATTTAATCAAGAGGGAAGGGCTCAGGTATTATTCTTACAGGAGACCAGACTCTCAACTCGTGAATTTGAATCCTATAAGTACAAATTAGGTTTTCAAAACCGTTTGGCTATTAGTTCGTGTGGTAGAAAAGGGGGAATTGCGTTGCTATGGGGTGCTGATGTAGATTTGAATGTAATTAATTACTCTGCTAATCATATTGATGCTGTTGTTAAAGATTCCAAATTAAGTATGGGGCACTGGTTCTTAACTGCTATATATGGTCTCCCTTAAACTCACTTAAGGCATAACACATGGAATTTGTTTAGATCTTTAGGTAGAGTTAATGGCGAACCTTGGTTAGTGATGGGTGATTTTACTGAAGTTGCGTACAATCATGAGAAGAGAGGGAGTATACCTAGGCCTAAAAGACAAATTTCTGCTTTCAGAGAGGTTATTGATGATTGTAATTTGAGAGATTTGGGATTTTTAGGCCGAAAGTTTACATGTTCCAATAGTAAAGCTGGGGATCAATGTATTAGTGAAAGGATTGATAGATTCTTTGTCAATTCTGTTTAGTGGGGCAATTTTCCTAATGCACGAGTAACTCAAGGTATGGTAGCTTATTCTGATCATTTACCTATTTTGGTAAATTTGGAAAGGGCAGCTGTTTCTCATCATGTTAAAAAGCCTTTTAAATTTGAGGTCATGTGGGTTGCTAAGAAAGACTGAGGACATTATTAAAGGTGTTTAAGACAGGTGTTTTGGTCCAGCTAATATGGATGATGTCTCTGCTTTGATAAAAGATTGTGGAACTCAGTTTTAGAGGTGGAATAAACATTGTTTTGGGCATGTTCAGACTTAACTCAGTAAAGCACAACGAGCTTTGCAAAGTTTGCATGAGTTGGGGTTAGAAATAGTTTCTATGGAAGATATGAATTTTACAAGGGATGAGGTGCAGGTTTGGTTGGAAAGAAATGAGATCATGTGGAGACAACGTTCTAAGGCTCTTTGGCTCAAACAGAGTGATAATAATTCTAAGCATTTTCACATTAAGGCATCTCAGAGGAAAAGAAAGAACACAATTCTAAAGATCCAAGATGATAATGGACATTGGCAAGAAGGGTTACAAAGAGATAGGGTTATACTTGAATACTTTCAAAACCTTTTTACAAGTTCTTCTCCGACTGCTTCTAGTGATTCTTTGGCTTTTTTATAACCTTTGTCTGGGAAAGTTTTTGATCAAATGAATCTAGAATTGATGAAGGAGTTTAATGCTGATGAAGTGAAAGAAGCTTTGAATCAAATGAATCCCACAGAGGCCCCTGGTTCTGATGGCATGTCTCCAATATTTTTTTCGAAAATATTGGGCATGTTTTTTGGGACAACATTACAGTAGCAGTGCTTCAAGCCCTCAACTCAAGTTTTTTTTCCTCTATGCTGAACCATACTCATATTACTCTTATTCCTAAGAAGAAGTGTGCTGTTAAAATGGGAGACTATAGGTCTTTTAGTTTGTGTAATATGGCCTATAAACTTATTGCAAAGGTCCTTTCTAATAGACTCAAATCTGTATTACCTAGTGTAATAAGTGAGAATCAAAGTACTTTTGTTCTAGGATGACTCATTTATGATAATGTATTGATTGCTTATGAGTTAGTTAATTTTCTCAAACAAAAAAAGAGAGGCGAAAAGGGCTTTATGTCCTTGAAATTGGAAATGAATAAGGCTTACAATCGAGTTGAGTGGGGTTTTATAAAATCTGTTATGAGGTGATGGGTTTTCATCAGATGTTTATTGAGTTGATCATGTATTGTATTGGGTCTGTTTCTTTTTCTGTGTTGATCAATGGAGAGCCGAGGGGTCCCATTATGCCAACTAGAGGACCATGGCAAGGGAACCCATTGTCCCCTTACTTATTTCTCATTTGTACCAAAGGGCTAATTTCTCTATTGAGAAATGATGCGCTGAGAAAATAAATTCTTGGTATAAAAATTTGTAGAAGGGCACCAAATATAAATCATTTGCTAGAGTACAAATGTTGTTAAAGAGATATGAAGCTGTCTCAGGTCAAAGAATTAATAAAGAAAAAACTGCTATTGTATTTAGTGGCAATGTGAGTGTGGATACTAAGAATGAGATAAAAAAAAATCTTTGGAGCAATTATGAAATACAGCAATATGAGAAATATTTGGGACTTCCACCTGTTATTGGGAGTTCAAAACATCGTACCTTTCAGTCCATAAAACAAAGGGTATGGCAAAAGGTTCAAGCTTGGAAAGAGAAGTTGTTGCGACAAGGTGGAAAGGAGATTCTTTTGAAAGCAATTGCCCTATCCATCCCAATATATACAATGAGTTGTTTCCTTCTACCTTCTAGTTTTTGTAATGAATTGGAATGTATGATGTCAAAATTTTGGTGGGATCAAAAAAGAAATGAGAGGAAAAGCCATTGGTTGAGTTGGAGTAAATTGTGTTGAACCAAAACCTATGGAGGGATGGGTTTTAAAGATCTGAGAAGCTCCAATCTTACCTTACTAGCAAAACAAGGATGAAGATTATCTCAAGATGATAGCTCCTTACTGCATACTAAAGGCTAAATATTTCCCTCACACTAGTTTTATGACAGCAGGTTGGGCAAATGTCCATCATTGACTTGGAGGGGTATTTGGGAGGCAAGAAAATGGCTAGTGACATGCTGTTGGTGGAGAATAGGCAATGGGAGATTAGATAATATTTGGCAAGACCAACGGATTTCTGGACATATTTCTTTGCAGAAGGGGTATTGGGAAGGGTTGACACCAATTATGATTATGTTGACTCTCTATTTGTTTACAATGAAAAAATGTGGGATATTCAAAAGCTAAGATCTCTCTTCAATCCAAATGTAGTCACAGATATTCTTAAAGCCCATTTATATTCTGATGATGTAGAAGATAGAAGGATTTGGGCTCATGAAAGAAATGGAATGTTTAGTGTGAGAAGTTGTTACATGTTTATTTATGCTCAGCTGGGTCACTAGTGTGCTGAATCATCAAATATGCAGGCTCAACAAGTACTTTGGAGGTATTTGTGGAAAATGAGGGTACTAAACAAGATTAAAAATTTTCATTGCATGCAAAAATGGATTACCTACTGCTGCTAATTTGGTGAAAAAACATGTGTTGACAGATGATACTTGTAGATTATGCTTAGCTGCAAAGGAAGATATCACTCATGCATAGGTTAATTGTGGTGATGTGCAAGGTATGTGGAGCTTTTATTTACCTGAGCTAATGTTTGGGAATAATATGTCTTTGTTTGAGATGGCTTTGCAAATCTGTAAAAGGAATATGTACCAGAAATTGGCTATTTTATTTACTTTGGCCTGGAGCTTCTGGTTTAGAAGAAACAAATATGTGCATGATCAAAAGCTGTTAAGTCCTAAAAAGGTAGCTGAGAATGACTTAGTAATGCTGCAAAGTTATGACCAAGTTAGGCAAAAGACACGGGTTCAACTTATGAGACATTATAAGTGGCAACATCTGATTGGCTAAAACTTAATGTGATGCTGCAGTTTTTCCTGAATGGGATAAGGCAGGTGTTGGGGCAATTTTGAGGGATGCTACAGGCAAAGTCCTTATGGCAGTTAGTAAAGCAGAGTTTCAAATGGAAGATTTAGAAGGTTTAGAGTTGTTTGCGATCGTCAAATGTTTGCAACAATGTGCTACTATGGGCATCTCAAATCTTCTTGTGGAAAGTGACATTTATTAAGTATTGAAACGCTCAATGATGATAGCATGACTAACTCTTTGTTAGGGGTGTTATATTATGAGATAAAAAAACTTGCAACATACTTTGATAATTGTTTGTTTTCACATGTATATAGGGAAAGAAATATGGTAGCTCATAAGTTGGCTAGAAATGCTTCAAGGTTGAAAGCATTGATATTTGATGGGATTGTATTTCAGACTGTATTTCTTAAGCCTTAAGGCTTGATAATTATTTGTAATCATTTTTCCGTTGATTAATAATAATATCATTTCTATAAAAAATATATATATATATTTTAACTTTCATCTTTCATCTAAAACCATCTCATTTTATCTTTAATCCAAACCAACCCGAAGAGAATGAGGGAGACAACCCTCCTTGACTAAGTACGTAAAGCAAGTGTTTATCAACCCAGTTTCCATTGAATGCTCTTGATTGTTTTGTGAGATAAAAAACTGGGTTTCCGTTCTTTATATTTTGTGTGATGGATTTAATGGGAAACATCTCATCTCATCTCACATCATCTAATCATTACAATTTTCTTAAATTTCAATATAAAATAAAATAATTAATTCAACTTTTTCAAATCTTAAAATAAAAATAATATTAAAAAATACATTCAAACAATATTTTATTTAAATTTAATCTCAACTCATCTCATCTCATCTCATCTGTAAAAACAAACGAGACCTTTAGACTTAAATGAGTGTTTAGTTATTATTGTATTAATTGAAAAAGGATTTTAGGGGAAAAAAAAGTAAAGAAAATAAATGATTTATTTGCCGCAGATGTAGAGAGATTTTAATCGGATGATGAGGGAGAGAGTCAAGATCGGAATAATTCCACGTTTTAGGGCTTCAACAAGAAATTAAAGAATGTATAACGGGGTAATTATCGGGTATTGCTCTTTTTTAAGAAAAGTAATGAAATATTCAGATGTCAATATCTCCTACGTTATTATTAGAAAAATGAATATTTATTATAAATTATTTATGATAAAAATAAATTAATTTTGATAAAAAAATAATTATTTTAATAAAAAATAATTGACTATAAATAAACAGTATTCTTATAAGAACAGTGTTACGCTGAGAGTAGCCCGCTCTAAATTACCAATAGGCAAAAATTATCTTTTCATTTTTTTTTAATTTTTTTATTCATATTTTTTTATCATTTTAAAATATTTAAAAAAAAATAAAAAAGATATCAATATATTAATAATTACTTCTTTAATTATTAAATAAAAAAATTAAAAATAAAATAAAATACATAAAATATCAAAATAAGATATTAAAATAAGGTGTCAAAGTAACGTTTTTTTTCAATAATCATATAAAAATTGATTTTGCACAGCCTCTAATAAATAAATGAACTCTCATTAACGATACTTACACATGCACACAGGTTTGGGTGTCGGGAGTCGGGACCAAAACTTTCTTCCGCTCAATTACTATATATCATCGATCATCATTGTCCCCCGGAATGATTAATCATGGATAACGTACGTAGAAACAAGTTTGCGAGGATGCATATGTATAGTTTCGTGTTTTAATTGGATGAGTAATGCTAAGTACTTAAAAATGTTAAATATACAACTTCACATCCGTTTTTTTTTTTATTTTAAAGTAGGTCATATTAAAAATAAAAATAAAATTTTTTTAATACATTTTATAGTAGAATTTATTTTTTTATAAAATAATTATACAGAATTTATCCATTTAAAATTTATATAAATTATTAATCTAATTGGATATATATAAGTTGTGTTACTGGCCAAATTGCTCTTTTTATTTTTTTCTATTTTTTTTTTATTTTTTTATCATTTTAAAAAATGTTTTTAAATAATAAAAGAATATCAATATATTAATAATTATTTTTTTAATAATTAAATAAATAAAGTTAAAATTTATGTGATGTCAAAATGAAGAGATATACTAAATAGATAAAAGAACATATTATATATATATATATAAAGAGAAAATCTTCAAACCGGACATGATGTAGGATTTACACCCTCTAATCAGATGGAGATACGTCAGTAATTTTGTAAACTTACTATAGACCTAGATGTAGAATAATACTTTGTTATTTGTTTCCCTTGCTCTCTATCCTCACTCTTACAAATTCTCTCTCTGTGCAAGCGTTCTCTTTCCTAAATTTCGATTTTCCGTCGCTCTCTCTCTCCTCAACAACATGTTTATATTCTCTCCCTCCCTCCTTCCTTTTCTCATTTCCCAAAAACAAAATATACTAAACCCAACAGCAACCACGCCAGGTGTAGCCTCCAATGAAATCAAGATTTAGACGTGTGTTTTCTCTGTGGGAGCGGCTACCAGCTAGTTGAACTCAAGATTATGAAAAGATGAGCTTCTTTTGGGACTGAATCTCTTATTATACCTTTATACCTCCTGTCACAGAACATTTGGCTTTATTTTTTATTCTCAGATTAATGGCCTGGACTGAAGCCTTTTCAGCTTACTTCAAATCATATATGCGAGTTCCTTTTTTTTTTTTTTTTTTGAAGACAAATAAAGATTGAAGATTCCTAGAAGTTTTGGTACTTAAAATTGATTTTTTTAGAATGCGTTTGGATCCACAATTCATCTTAACTCATCTCAACTCATCATTACACTTTTTTTAAATTTTAATACAAAATATAATAAACAATTCAACTTTTTCAAATCTCAAAATAATTTTAATATTAAAAAATAATATTCTAACAATATTTTATCATCTCAACTCAACTTAACTCAACTCATTTCAACATCCAAACCCACTCTTAAGATGATATTTTAGTAATTGAAGCCTGTGTTATCTTTTTTTTTTTTTTTTTTTTTTAAATTAAGACTTTCAGATTTTAGAAGGAAGTGGTTGATAAAGAAATTAGGAGTTTGGGTTCGGAAAAAATGACCTCTGAGAGTGAAATGGAGATCAGATACCGAGACCTCAGTTTTGGTGTGCTCTGCCCTTTTCCTATTGCTTGGGTGTGATTTTGAGGAGAGAGAGATCGATAGTGATGGAGAGAGAGAGAGAGGTCGAGTGACGGGCTTGAAGATTTCTGTATGTTTTCCATTTGCTCCGCTGTACTTGTGTTCACATTAACAAAATTAAATAAACTGACGTGGCTGTGTTTCATTGGAGGGTGTAAATCCAAGTTTTACACCAGGTCCGGTCCGAAGAGGCTCTCATATATATAAGCAGATGTAAACTTGCATGAGATCATATAGAGTCGCAGCTATCTATCAATCTTGTCAACCCCTAATGATGGTCATATATGACAGATCATTACTTAAGAAAATAATGCCTTTTCACATGTTATCCACGTTTTAAACATCGATAAATCTTAGGACAGACACAAACTAGAGCCTATAGAAAATATGGCCCACTTCCATCATGTTTGATACAATCCTCTCAAAAGCTAACACGAAACCTAGATTCCTTTCCTAGAATTCTTCTATTAGAAAAAAAGAGATGAATTGGGGTCCACCAAGATTTGACTGAATTTTGGAGGCGGTGGTACGATGGGAAATAACAACAGTACGTTTTTTGGCATAAAAACAAGAAGGTGGTTACTGGAAATTACGGCAGGGAAAAGGAATCTTAGGTTGTGAAAAAGGGTAGATGAGCTAGAAAACAAATGGAAGAAGTCCAAATTATCAGAGGAAGAAGTTCTTAACATTGATTTTAGAGATAATCACACGGATAAGCTAAACTATAAGGAAGAATTGAGCCAGATTTGGGCGGAAAGAAGCATTAACCAAGCTATGATCAAATCAACTATAGCAAAAGTATGGAGGATCAGCAAACGAGCCAAGTTTAAGGGTGTGTGAGATAATATTTATGTGATGTTTTTGCAAACCATGCAAACAAGCAACGTATATTGGAGGGGAGACATTGGCTCTTTGACAACCAACTGTTCGTGATAATACAATATGATGGTTTCACACCACCATCAAAAATAAACTTCAGAAGTGAGTGCTTCTGGATCTAGATTCATGAGCTACCATTGGTATGCATGGACAAGGTGGGAGGTGAGATCGTAGGAGGTACCATTGATAGAGTCATGACACTCAAGAGGATGGTTGTGGCTAGGAGGAGTACTTAACGGTTTTAATCAAAGTAGACATGGAGAAAACTTTGGCGAAAGAGAGGTCCATTACTGTAAGAGGTAAGAAATTCTAGACTCATTTTAAGTATGAGAAGTTACCCCACATCTATTTTTAGTTGTGGGTGTATAATACACGGGGAACAAAGGTGTACAAGGAAGGGTGAGGGAGAGGCACAGTTTGGATGAGAGCAGGGTTTAAAGGAAAAAATAAAGAGGGAGGGAGAAGCTCTTTCGGGTTTAAAAAAAAAAAAACAGGTTGAGAACACAGAGGGAGTAGGAGGGGAGAATTGTTTAAATCCTGCTATAAGGCAAGAGGCAAGGGAGAAGCAGGGGGAAACAAATGAGGGAGAGGAAGTTGTGCAGGAGGGTGAGAAAGGAGATAAGGTGGTGGAGAGTGGGAAAGAAAAAGAGGATGATGGGAAGAAGTAGGGTTGTTACAAGAAGTGGGGTAATAAAAATGAGGAAAATGTAGGGAAGGATAGAGAGATGCAAAAGGTGGAGGGTGAGAGGGGCTGTAACATAAGGATGCAAAGTGGAAGGAAAAAAAATGGGACTTGGAAGAGAAGGGCAAGAGAGCAGGAAAATGGTGGTAGTTTGATAGAGAAGAGTTGTTTGGAAAAAAGGAATATGAGAGAGGAGGTTGATGAGGAGAAGATGGTGGAGTTTTGCAAAAAAGCTAGAGGTAACAGTCATGGTGAGGTGGTTGGAAACATGTCTAACAAGGTGGAGGCTGCCAAGCAATCCCACTAATGCTCATGAAAACTTTAAGTTGGAACTACCGAGGGTTTGGAAACCCTCAAACAGTTCAAGACATTTGCTACATGGTGAAGGTTAAGAGATCCAATGTAGTGTTTCTGATGAAAACAAACATGAGGAGTGGCAAGAGTGATAGAATTAAAAGAATATTGAATTGTGAATACTGTTTTGTGGTGAACCTATGGGGAGGAAGGGGGGATTAATGCTTCTGTGGGATTATTCAATGGATCTTGGATCTTGAATTATTCCCAAAGGCATATAAGTGCTAGGATCACAAGTGAGAGTGAAAAAAAGGAGAGATGGCTATTAACATGCTTTTATGGGAATCCTAAGACCAGCATGAGGGAGGAATCATGGCAGCTTTTGGGTTCTTTGAAGCCAACAGATAGTTCTGGATGGTGTGTGGTGGGAGATTTCAACGAAATACTAACTCAAGATGAGAAATAGGGGAGGTAGACAAAGACCAAAAAAACAAATGACAAGATTTAGAGAAGTGTTGGAGGAAGGAGGCTTATTTGATCTAGGATGGACTTTACATATAGGGCATTTTGAATCCTTGGTAATTTTCCTAATCTGCAGGTTCCTTCTTATAGCTAGGATCTCATTCCCTGCTTTCCACATGAATAGCTTAACCTTCCCTAGAACCTTTAATTCCCAAATGCCTTCCCATCTTCTATCCACTTCTCTTCCCTCAAATGTTTCACCTAATTTTGCTATTTTTCTATCAAAATCCAACATGTATGCACTCATCACAGAAAACTGCTCTCTTTCATCATAGCTCCATGCAAGTTTATCTTCAACATTCATTCTACCTAGAGGTATGCTACTGATTAACTCAGCTTCTCCCTTATTAAAAATTCTTTTGATTAACTGGTCATCCCACTCTCCACAGCCTTTCATGAGATCACAAACTTTTGCCTCTTTATCCAAAATTGAAACTAGTGATTGAATGCTAAAAGTTAAGGGAGAAGATAACCATTTCTGTCCCCAAATCTTGATATCCTTTCCATTGCCGACCCTCTATCTCAGTCTCTTTCCCAATAAATTTGCTGCATTCCAAACACTCCTCCATATTAAGGATGGGCTATGACCCAGTTTAGCTTCTAAAAAGGAGGAGAATCTAAAATGCTTCTCTTGAAATATCTTGGCTACCAAACTACTAGGGTTCTGGATAAACCCCCACCCTTGTTTGGCTAGTAAAGCCAAATTAAAACAATCTAAATCCCTGAAACTAAGACTTCCTTTATCTTTCTACTTTCTCATTTTCTCCCAGTTGCACCAATGTACACAGTTTATTTCCTGATTATTCCCCCACCAAAATTTTGCAAGCATCATGTTAAGCTCTTTGCAAAGGCTTTTTGGTAGTTTGAAAACACTCATATTATAGGTTGGTAAAGCTTGGAGTACTGCCTTAATCATAATTTCTTTTTTAGCTACAGATAGAAAAGTGATTTTCTTCCAAACCCTCTCTTTGATACTTATGAACGTGTTATACTTGGACTTTCCAACTATAGGGGGTAATCCCAGATATTTCTCATAGCTACCTCCCATTACTTCACCCCCTAGCTCCTTAATCCTTCCTTTCACCTCCTCTCGCGAATTGGAACTAAAGTATACTGTTCTTTTGTCTTTGTTTAGAAACTGATCAGAGGACCCTTCATAAATTAGCAACAAATTTTGAATTCTAAATCATTCCTCCTCCCCATGCCTTTCCAAATAAAAGACAATCATCAGCAAACAACAAATCATTCACTCGAGTTCCTCCTCTAGCCACTGTTACACCCCTTGTTTCTCCTTTAGAGTCTGAGCTATTAAGCAAGGAACTTAAACCTTCATCACATAGGATGAAAAGATAAGGAGATAGAGGGGTCTCAAACCTCTTTGAGGCAATATTCTTTTTCCTGGTGTCCCATTGATGAGCACAGAGTAACTCACTGTTTTGACACAATTCATAACCAAATCAATCCACTTCTTACACAGACCCAACTTTATCATAACTTCCTCCAATTAAAGCCATTCAATTCTATCATAAGCCTTTGACATGTCAAGCTTGATAGCCATACTCCCTTCTCTACCTTTTTGCCTTACCTTCATAGTGTGTAACACCTCATAAGCCACCATTATATTATCAGTGATTAACCATCCCGGAATAAAAGAACTTTGGTTGGGAGATACCATGTAATTCTACACTTTTTTAAATTTGTTAGCTAGGACTTTTGATATTATCTTATAAGCCACATTGCATAAACTTATAAGCCTGAAGTCACTAGCTAATCTAGGTTTATTCACTTTTGGGATTAGAGCAACATAAGTGTAATTAGCCAAAGAGTTCAAGGTTGTTAACAACCAAGAAGAAGACAGGTCTGTTTATGGGAGCATGTGGAAGCTGTCAAGAAGTTAATCAGGTTATGGAAAGACTAGAGTGTTGAATTCATGTATAGGAATGCAAACGAAGCATCTCATACTTTAGCAAAGGATGTTTTACGATTAGATACAAAAATTGTTTGGATAGAGGAGACACCCAACTTGTGAAGCCCAAGATCGTAGCCCAGCCCGAAGACCCCCAAAACGACATCGTTTTAGCAGGTTAGTCATCCCCTTTCTTTTCCTTCCCCCACCCCCCGAAGGTTTCTCCCATTTCTTTTTCTCTCGTTTTTATTGAAAACTAGTCCTCTAATCCTATTTTCTCTACACGACAGGTTATTCTTTCCTTGTGGTTAGTTATTCTCCTTAAATCTTTAGTTCTCTCTACATACTCATCTCCTCTTCCTCTCTCACATGGTGTTCTTTTGTCTACAGGTATCTACCTCTCTCTTTCTCTCTCTCTCTCTCTCTCTCATTCTACTCTTAGACTCTGAACTACAACCCTCACAATCGACCCTCTCTTTCTCATCAATTGCAGATTCTTTTTGCTTTGTGATTTTTGGTGATGTGTTTTCATGGGTCCCCAAATTTTCTTTGTAGCCATTGAAGCCCATCACTGGAGACACTAGCATTTGTCGGTAGGCCATTCTCATTCTCTATTTCTCAATCACACACATACTTTCATGTCAAGTTATTGTATTTCACTCCAATGAAATTTCTAAAATATGTAGTCTGTGGATTTTCTGGGCATTTTTTTTGTGTAAGCAAACACCATGTGTTGGAATGGTCTTTGAGTTTAGATTAATTGGGTTGGACGCGCAGTGAATCAAATGGATACTCGGGATTGAGTAATGGTTGTTTTTATACTATTCAGCTTTTTATACGACCATTGGAGTGGAAGTTAAATTATTTGGAGGTATATTATTGCTATTTTGGTTGAGTTGTTGGTAGTTGCTTGGAGTTAGGGGTCACTGAAGTGGGTCTAGTATATTGATTATTTGGGTTTGACATTGGCTTTGGTGGGTGTATAGGCCAATATTGAAATTGGTATATGGTATTTTGGGTTGAAGTGTGGGTTGTCCAGATTATCATATGGTTGTTTGAGTTGAGTTAATTTGCTAAAATATGGTTTGGAATTATGAATTTTAATATTTTGATCGAAGTTGTGTTGTTGGTCTTTAACACTTAATGTATAATATTTTTTTTTATGAATAGGTGATGAGACTAATAGAGGTCAAATTCAAGGCTTAGATAATACACTGTAGGAGTCAGGTAAGCGGGGTTCCTATACTAGACTTTACACGAATTATTGAGACTGAGGTTGACTATTTGAAAACTTTGCATATTTTGTGATGAAATGAGAACTTGGAAAAAACCAACATCGTTCACTTATTTTCATTACTCATGAAATCTATATGAAAAAGGAAAAATATTTTCTAACATACATTGTGTAGACATGAGTTTTATTTTGTCATGCTGTCTCTAAAATGTGAAAAAGAGCAATGTTGAAAATCTGAAAATTTGTGCATTAATCATAAAGATGCGCTGATTTTTGTTTTCAGTATGTGAGAATGATCTGAACATGTTTCGATACTCTATTTTGTTTTGACATGGCATCTAAAAACCTTTGGCATGGTGTACTAATTTTGTATCTGACTCTGTCTCTGCTCTGCTCTATTATGCTCTGATCTGCTCTATTTGGGTTGGTACCAACTTCTCTGTCTTTGGGTGCACCTATTTTGGAAACAAAATAGTTTTATGTGGTCTTTCCTGTGTACACACTTGGGACTCTGAGAGTAATAAGGAAAAAATTTCACCTTTGTCTCTATCCAGTTTGGCCACTGGGGATAGCACAACCCTACCACGAGGGTGAAATATGGTATTTGCTTTGTGAGATGCTCTATTTTGATGTGATGATGATACTCGGATTATGTTATGCTAAAATACTCTGGGCTTTATTTGACTTAAAACCATCACTTTGTTACATTTGTAAACATGTTTTGTTTTGCATGATTACTCTGTAAAATATTTTGTTCTGCACATTGTACTTTGTAAGTGCTTATGTTTGCATGCTAGCATATGTCATCTGCTTATTGAGTTGTTGATAACTCACCCCTCTTATCTTTATAATATTTTTAGATGATATGGAGAGTCCAACTGAGAAACAAAATTAGGAATTGTGAGCATGGCTAAGCTGAGGAGAGGGTGTCGAGTACCCTAGGGTACTATCGTTAAAAGAAGGATTTCTGATGTCTTTAAAATCTGATGTCTTTTAGCTTTAATTATGTATTTGGTTTAGTATGACTTATGGATTTATCAGTATAGTATGTTATGACTACTGAAAGATTGTAGACCCTTTAGTTTATTATTATTGCAGTGATGACTTTGTGGAGTTTATAATGTGTTTATTTAGAAAATATGAGATTGTTATTGTTTATGAAATTTTTAGAGATTTTAGATATGTTGGGAGACATGTTTATAAGTAACAAGTAGTAATTCTCCGACTTATCCGAATACAAGACGTTACAAAATTGTATTAGAAATATTAGTGAGGAAAATAAAACTTGTAATGAGTGATCTTGTTTATATCAGTAAAGATTACATATGTTTTTCAAAGAAAAAAAAGTACCTCTCTCTCTCTCTCTCTCTCTCTCTCTATATATATATATATATATATATATATATATGGACAACTCTTTTTATTTTCTGTTTTGGCTACATATATTACACATTAATATTGGCAGTTGGCATAAAGATAGTCCATATCCGGCCAAAGCTCATGAGTTGTTTGTTTGGAAGGCGCCATGACATTGACAGCGACTCTAGCTAGCTAGCTAGCTGATTGAGAAATTATGTACGTAACATTAGCTTTGAATATTAATTGGATGGCCACGCAGTTGAATATTTTATCAATTAACATTCTTCTTTTTCACTTTTTCTTCGAGTTTTTGTCTAAATTTAAGAAGAAAAAAAACATGCAGGAGTTCATGTGTATTTAATGTTATTCAAAATATTTATACGAATAATAATAAATATAATAATAGGACAAAGTTTAATGATCTCTTGATTTTAAAGCATCCTTATTGAATTATGTAAATACAAATTTAACGATGAGTTTAACTAATAAATTTTAAAAATAGTCTAGTTGAATCATGTAATTTTAAAAGGATATGACTTTTAACTACAGTAATTTATGATTGATGGTTATATTTGGTATTTTCTCTCTCCTTCAGGTACTTGCTATTTTATATGCTTTTCTTCTACACCATTTTCATTTCAATTTTTTGCTCGTTATTTCTAGGGTTCAATCTTTCAGATTTAGGATTTCTTTTTTTTTTTTTTTTGGAGGGGGGATTTGTGCTTTGTTTTAGTGCTCCCAGGGTTGAGATTTCCAGAAATATTGCTATACACTTGTATTAATATTAATGTATTTCCATATAGTTCTTAATTTAGAAAAAATAAATTGAAAAAATATTATTAAATTTATAATATTTTATTATTACTTTGACTAATAGATAGATAATCCAATGTGAGAATAAGTTTTGAGTGAAATAGTAAAATGTAAAAACATGTCATATTATGCAAATTTTACATTTACATTTGCATAATCCAACGCTACTACTGATCTTAGATAAAAACTTGAGACTGAAGTTTGAACTAGAATTTGAGCTAAGATCCCCGTAAAACTCTTGCTCGATCGTATAGATACTACGGACAACATTAAGTAAAAAATAAGTGTTGTAGGGCTCATCTCACATATATCTCTATCTCATAAGAAATAAATGTTGTAATGCTCTCCTCGTATCTCTTTGATACTTGAGGCCATCAAACTTTCGATAAAATTAAACTTGAACCGATCTACTAGTACCTTATAATTAAGGGCACTATTTAACAACAGTCCTAACCAAGTATGCATGGATTTTGTCCGATCTATATTCGGGATCAAATCTACCTTAGCTTAGTTATTTATGAAACGGAAGTGCATATATATATAAATAAATAGGAAAATGCTCGTTAGTTCCTGGACTTGCCTCCTAGGTTTGACTGTTAGTGTATTTTAATTTATTTATTTTTTATCTTTTTTTTTTTCAAATGTTTAAAGAAGTTACTATCGATGAAATTGTGTATTTAAAAAAAAAAAAAAAAAAAAAAAAGGGAACTAGCGTTCAGCCTATAGCTGTAAGAACTGGGCGGCCGTGTAGCATTAATTGTCCAAATGAATATTAATGCATTCGAATATTATTATTATATTGATTGATTTTAAGAGCTTGGTCCGTCCAAAATGTTGGCATATATTTATTTTATCTTTAGAACATATAAATTAAATGATTAGCTTTATTTATATTTAACACACCTTTTATTCATTTTAAGTTTTATATAATCTTGGTCCGCTCTCCCTAACGAAGATGCCACTAGATGTAATTGATCTGCTTCTAATCAATACTAGGAGTTAAATAAATTTAAGAGCAGTAACTGGCGAAAAGAGAAGGTGGCTTGATTTGTTGTTGTTAGTTTAATTTCCAAGTTTGATTTGAATTTTGTTGAAGGTGGTGACAATGATGTATTAATGTGTGAAGGGTCTTAGGCTCTTAGCA
This sequence comes from Cyclocarya paliurus, assembly GCA_029856935.1. Lineage (NCBI taxonomy): Eukaryota > Viridiplantae > Streptophyta > Magnoliopsida > Fagales > Juglandaceae > Cyclocarya > Cyclocarya paliurus. The sequence continues at coordinate 6,816,281 of CM056958.1, forward strand.
GCGAAGTGTCAAAATGGGGAACCATGCATGACAAATAATATTGCCTCGTGTTAAATATGAAAAACGATATCAATATATATATATATATATATATATATATATATATATATTGAGAGAGAGAGAGAGACGTCGGATGCAGCTCAGTCTTCGCTTTTAAGAGGATAAGTAAACATGCATGAGAGATAACTTTTCAACAGAGATTTTTCAGTTTTTTTTTTCAAAAACGCAGATAATAATTATTTATGGTTCTGTCTCTTTCAAAATAATAATATTGGACCAGAAAATTATAATGCATGGGTGGCTCAACCACTAAAACTCGAGGTTTTTTAGTGGATCGGTCAACCTTGGCATAGTAAAAGAATATCAAGAAAAATCGAAGTCAAATTTCAGGCTCACAAGTTATACATTCTCAAAAGCGCTCTCTCTCTCTCTCTCTCTCTCGGCCAAACTTTTTCAAACTGGGATTATTTTATTAATAATATCACTTATACGACAGAAATGTTTTTATTGAAATGGATTTTTTATCGGGAAAAAATTTTTAATCGCAAATGGTCGTGAATGAATGAATATAAATTTACCTTTGATAAGAATTTTTATAAATAGAGGAAGTGGTAAAGATCAAGCTAGGATTTTATCCTAGCTTGATTATTATATTATAATAATAATAATTTTATGCCTATAATAATAAATAATGTATGTCTTCATATATAATAATGCAAAAGTGAATACATAAACCATAATTGAATATATTAAAATCAACATGTTCACCAATTTGAAGAAGCTAGCTTAGAGCACAACATGATCAGATCATGCATTATAAATTAATGATAGAAAATTGTATGTATTTTCTAATAGATTTTTCTAAGAGTTTTTCAAAGTTTTTAGGGTTTGGGGCTAATTTTATTTTTTGTAGACTGATTAATTTTTAGAACATTTTTTTATGATAGGGGAGAGGTTTGGGTAAGATTTTGAGTTATTAAGTGTTATTTTAAAATTATATAATTTTTTAAAATTATCGTTAGGGATAGGGGAAGGTTTTGTTTTGATTTGATTTCCTTTTATTTATTTTTGAAGAATAAAATCATTATCATGAGTTTTTAAGAGGGGAAAACTATTTTTTTAAGACAATGAGGCAAGGTTAGCTTCCGTTAAATTACCACTTATCCCAAATCTTAAGTTAATGAGAATATGTCAATTTAATTAAGCCTGATAAAAATAGAAAGACGCTCACGTGTAGACCAAACTCTCATTCAATTAGTGGCCCTCCAACAAATATAATATTTAATTAAATGAGATAAAATGTAGAATCAATATTCGAGTTGAGAATTTTTACTCTAATGCCATATGAAATTATCATTTATTTTTAAAATTTAAACTAAAAACAAATTAATCATTTATATTTTAGCTTTTAGCTTTTTATGCATCAAAAAAATGTCTTAACCATATATATTGTTTTGCATCAAGGGCGTGTAATTTTCATGAGTCATTATCAAAACTTCATTACGAAATTATTTTTTTTTAAATTTTAATTTTACTTTCTTTTATCTTGAAAATGATGGAGATCACCATCATTGACAAGAGAGGTACCTATACCTAATGCTTATTTTAGTTAGAGAGGTACCTACGTACTTAACTTTTGTTAGTTTCTGGCAACCAATATGTTTATTTTTTGACGGCACCACAATTATCTTTATCAAAGATGTAACCGGTCGGCCTGAATTTGGACATTTTTACTAATGTTTATATTGGTTTAAAAATTTTAGAATTGATTCCCCACTAAAATAGAAACTTTTGGTATTTTCAGTTTTGGTTCAGTTGGGTTTGTTTTTCCGATTTTAGGTATAAATAAAATTTTAATAAGTGATTGACCTATATCTCTTATTTTATATTATATTAATGTTATATTAATTTTATGTTATAAAGTTAAAATTTATATGTTACATCAAAAAAACAAATATTATATTAAAAATAATAAGATTAATTTATATTATATTATAATCAAATATTCTATAAAGATTCATAAGATTAATTTTATACTGTATCAAATGCAATATTAATTTTATTCTATAAGATTAATAGACATTAACAATAAGATTTTAAATTTTCATGTTATATTAATTAACAATTTAGTATATAATATATATGTATAACATAATATAAAAAATCAGATAAAAAATATTTTATATATAATATAAAAATTTAAAATAATATATATATATATATATATATATATATATCGATACAGTTCAGTTCAAAACGGTATTTTAAAAATCAAAATACGAATCGGATCCATTTTCAACCGATTTTTATTAAATAGGAACAGATATTGAACCAGACTAAACACACCAGTCCAATCCATCAATTTTTCAATTTTTTTATGGCCAAGTTTTTTATCGGGACCATATAATTATATATACATTTGGAATGCGACAAGATCAGACGGTTGAAAAGCCATGTTATCTACATTTGAAAATAGAAAGATTTTACAGAATATGGTTGGTGGATATTGGTTTCTAAAGTGGCTTTATATACTGCGCCGTGACGATGTGTTGGTGACATGATCAATATCTTTGACGGTTGAACTTCATTTTATATTATTAAGTAAAACGTTTTCCATGTTTTCCACAAACTCCAATATCCATCCCTACATGTCTATTATATGGACATTTAGTACGGACACCTATGTTCTTCAAAACATGTTCGTAAAAGACATGAGCCAGCGTTGAATATATGAAGGCCGACTACATCATGTGTTGTTAAAAGTATTCAAAAGCTGTCTCAATTGTTGGTTCAAAATTGCTGAACTAATCATGAAAGATCGAATAGTATATATGCCACCAGCATTCAATGTGAGACTCTGACTATTCTTCATGCAGTACTGTTTATAAAATCACTATTTATTTCAAAAGTTTGAACGGATAAAAAGATTATGTAGATTTAATATTTTATATTTATCTTAATATTCAAACGATTTAGTTAAACGGAGTAGAGTGTAGAGTGATCAGGATTTGAACTCAAGACTTCTATTCTAATTTAATGTAAAATCACTATTTATCTTTAAAAAATAAGGTACTAGAAAAATATAGATTTAATCTTTTATATTTATTTTAATATTATCGGATTTTTTTTTTCTTCTAAAGAAGATGATATCCCGTAATTTGATTAATAACCCTATCTTGTACCGGAAAATTTTCATGGTTACAGTTGAATACTATGGTGGTTACAAGATAAGAGTCCTATAATGATGAATAAGATGGTCAAGAAAATCATTCTCTCAAAATATATTATATTATATTATCGTCTTCATGAAAATTTAAAGGTGTTCTTTCTTAAAAGTTGAGTTCCAAAAATCACCGGGTTCATTGTCTATATATCGTCACTAAAGCCCAAACATTCAATGATCTACGTTTCCAAACAAACAACTAGGCCCAGGACAACGTATGTATGAATCACCAAAGTCCAAAGCCCAATTTCCCAACCAAAATTTGCACGCAATCCTCACACCCTTCAACCCCTGCTGCAATATCCATCTCTAGCAGCCTAGCTAGTTGATCCCAGAACCTCGTTATCAATTAACGTGTACAGTTTCCACATTGCTTATGATACATACATACATATATTTATAGCAAAGTCTCGAAACACACTTGAAGAAAATATGTTTTTAGCAAGCTTTTTATTTTAAATGAATGGTATTTTATTTGGCCAATTTTTTTAGGTTTGAGGTCATTTTGGTTTTACTTTGGGTTTTTGGAGATAAAAAGAAGTGACATTTATGAAAAAAAAAATATCGCCTCAAATTCTGATAGATACATTAAATGCGCCATAAAGTATTTTTTAATACCCATTTAAATATTGTTGACCGATAATATTCAATGAGCAATAAATATCGTAAGGTCCACGTCATGTATCTATCTCTCTTTCACTTAAGTCCACGTACCTTCAAGTTCTTCTCCAAACTTGATAGAACCTAAATCCATGATTTATATATTCATAAATAAACTACATTTCATCCAAGAGAGACAATATGAAGCTCGAGTTTTAAATGGTACTAGGAAACTTTGATTTTAATAAATATAAGATTTCATGATAACAAGAGAGAACTTATAGAAAATCCTAAAAGCTTAAATTTGGAAGCAAGACTGTGAAGTCATTTAGGGTTTTAAAAAATAAAAATAAAAAGCACCATGAGACATAGTATCACTTTAATTTCCTCATGGGACATCGGATTTGGCATTCGGCATAGAAAAATTCTATACAGAAGTCTTACACCACACACATTCATCTAATCAACACGTGATTTTTCATTTTTGCTCAACTTCTATCTTAATACTTAAATATGCGTATTTAAATATAAGAAAAAAATGAAAAATTACACGTTGATTACATGGAATCGTGTGGTGTAAGGTTTCCTTATAACATTTCTCTTTTGCATATAATATAGGCAAAAGAGAAGATATCTTTTATAGAGGGATATAAGATCGAGGAGACGAGGGATTAATACAAGATTAATGTATGGTGCATGTTAACCTCTATGTGCACCCGCGGCGATTTTGAGACTTAAGCACTACACGGACCTTACATGCTCTAAACTTCATACTAAAACAGTAATTAAAAGGTGAAAAAATATTCTCTAAAAATTATTTTCCAAATCTAGATTGATATTCTTCTATTTTTCATACTCCTACCTTGCTTTTTTTTCTCAATCTTTAAGACCTTATCATACTAGAGTACGTTATAGAAATCCATCACATTAATAACTAATCCTTTGGACAGTGTATAATATATGAGGATTGACATGCACACATGCATGACAAAAGTTAATTAACAACTTATCAGCACACATGAGCTAGCTGGATGCATGCAGTAACATTATACTGCTTTTATTAAATAAAACCACATGAATTTCAGTAAGAAAACCAATTTTTTTTTTTTTAAACTTTGGAAACCCATTAATATTATATATTATAAATTAAGTCACTTAAAAACGTGTTTTACGACACCAGGAAGATGGGTATTCAGAAAGTAGTCATCCCAATCGATGCACTTTGGGTCGAAGTAAAACATGTCTGCCTCAGCACCAGTACTCTCTCTTACTGCCATGCGCAGCTTCTCCGTGTTCATGTCATCAAAGCTGTGTGCAAATTAATGTATATACAATATGGTAATGTTAATAATTAATCTCAAAGAGATCAAATGTTTAAGGCACAAAAAAAAATCTCAAAAGAATAAACTCACAAACTGACATAGTTTAATGTGGTATGTTAGATTGTAAAATTATTATTATTGTAAAGTATATTTAAAGTATCATATCAAATCATGTCAGTTTGTGAATTTACTTTTATGCGAACTCTTTATTATGCAAAAAACGCAAGAAGTTAACAGAAAATAACGCATACATACACGCCCCTGAAGAACAAATAAGGCTTGTACAGTTCCACCAATCGCATCACAAAGTTGATCTTTTGTCTAAGACGTAGATATTTGTCTCGGAAATATTGACAAAGAGCTTTGTTCGCCAGTTCTAGTCCCTAGAAGACAAAAGAAAAGATCAATCCAAAGATGACATGATGAATACTTGTACTGAAGGGGAGAATGTTGAACATGGGAGAGATTCTAAACAGTGCCGATTGATTCTTTCTCTTTTAAGTTCATGATGAAAAACAAAAGTGGGCTAGCTCTTATGATTAGAAAAAGAACAAAAAGAGAACGTGTCTCATTTATTAAACATTTAATGTTGTCCAAGAAATTCAATCAAGCAGATATATATAGATTTTGTGAAATCCACAATTTTACGTCTCTGATCTCTCTCCCACTTAAACTCTAGGTCGGACCCAAATCGATCCTCGACTAAAGGATTTATATACTTGATTAATGGAAAGTAGGTATATCATGTTTTGTTAGAAGGAAAAGAAAATTAGAAAAGTAGGATAAAATGCAGGGTTAAGAACAAACCTTCAGAAGAAGCAAATAACGAATGGCCATGTATCTGTGGAAGCTATCCATATCACCTAACACCAAAGCCTTGCTAACCTTGACAGGCTTCCCATTCTTATCTATCCATGGTTTTTGGGAGAAGTAACGGAAGCCCATCTCTTGAAGTATGCTGTTTCTCACAGGATTTCTTACTGAAGATCCAACTTGGTAAATTATGTCACAAGGTTGATTCGCATGAGCCACCATCGCTACTATCATAGCATTCACCACCAAGTCAGCTGGTATCTGCATTATATATAATATTTCATACTTTAGATTTATTTTTCTGCTTGATAATTTTCTTTCTAACAAATTATACGTCCACCCACTTATGATGTTTGGGATAAATTCCAAATGCTTAAATTTTGCGCAAGTCTTCTGTAAAAAAGTGAGCTCCATTAATAAAAAAAAGTGAGTTTTTTCACACTTTCTCGTAAGTCGTAACGGGGTCTTCTACTTTTTTATTAAATGTCTGCGCGAGTCTTGTTCATTTGAGAGTTGTATATATTATTATTCTATGTAAAATATGATCTTTTTATCATCCTTTATCGTTTTAAAAAAAAATCTAAACGTTAATGTGTAATTTCACCTAATCATAATGGAATGAGATCGTGTGATCCCTTTTACGAACAAAGTAGGAACGTTTTCATATATATATGCTTTCATATCATGCAAGCTTAACTAATTACCAACTCACCAAGTCAACAATTGCCATAAGATCTCCGAGGAAGCATGTTAGTTTTCCTTTGCCATAACCAACTGCTAGACTGTCGATCGTCCTGTAACACAATTAATTAACAAGCAATTAGTTTCATGTCTACGTACACTCCCCCTGATTTTCTCGGTAACCAAACAGGAAAATAATGTTTGGACGAAGAAATTAGAAATGCAAGATAGTTTTATTAATTTCTATTTTTAAAGAAAATGAATGGGTTTCTTGTGAAGAAATTAATGATATATAATTAGGAGGTTACCTGACACCCTCAACCCAACCAGGAAAAGGTTCTTTGAAAGTACTTGTTACGATGGTAGGACGAACAATTACCACAGATAGATTTTCTTTCAAGTGCCCAAGAAGCATCTCTCCCATTGCCTTTGTAAATACGTACGTGTTTGGCCATCCGTACATTCTTGCCCTGATAAATATATATTTACATAAACATTTCCTTGTTAATTTAGAGCTTAAGGCCAATACTTGTATATATGCATATATATGATAAACTAAGAATTCCATTGACAAAATCTTTTTTCTATTAAAAAAATAAAAGATAAAAAACAGCAGCAACAACAACTCCATTGACAACAAATATTTGATCTAAGTTGGAATCTCATACACTCTAAAAAAAATAAAAAATAAAAAAATGAGCATTTTTTAAGTATTATTTACGACAAGAATGACTATTTGTGAAGAAAACAAACTCATTTTAATAGAAAATAATCATTTTTATAAAAAATAGCTAGTCATAAATAAACAATTTTTTTATAGTAATATTCCCAGAAAAATATATGACACCTAGCTGCTCATGCTCCAGGAATTCTTGATATTTGTTAAGACCAAAGAGGAGAGTGAGAGAGAGAGAGAGAGGGGACAACTCGTTTTGCTTTATATGATATAAAATATTAGCCCCAAGTTGTTTCTACATATTGTTTATGAGAAATTTTATTTACAAGCAGATATGATTAACACGCATAGTAAAAATACTTATATGGCATTATTTGATCTGGAAGAAAAATTTTAAAATTTAAATCTATAAAAAAAACTATACCATTTAAGTGATGTAAATAGTGCGCTTTTACTATTTGTCTTGAAAATATAATAACCCATTGTTTATTTCAAAAGAAAACAATTGAAGTTGTTTGGATTTCCTTTGTTAGTCCAAAATTCCGGAAACCATTGAACATTTCAAACTTAGTACGTACGATATCAAATTTGAAACAAAAAGAGAGACCATTATAATTTCATCAGTGGTGGAATTTGTATTTCTTCCATATCATGTTTTCCTAAATTGGAGAATCCCTCCTATAGGGTCATCCATTCAAGGTGGGTAAAAAGGATGTGTTGGGATTTACAATTTTAAGACAAATAAATGCAATATGTAAGTTTTAAAATAAACATTTTATATACCAAGATGAGTGTGAGTTGTAGCGTTATTTTTTTTTTTTAATATTAAACTTTATTGGTAAGCGACATAGATTCAGTGATCATTAAATGTCCATCATTGGTATGCGCACTACACTTAATGGTATATCACTCTAAAATATTAAAAATGTTTGGAAAATATAAAATATTATTATATATAAGAAATTATTTATGAAGCCTTTTATTAGAATCTTATCTTAATGTGCCGTAGTATTGAATGCACCGAATAAAGCGATGGCCTAAAACAATAAAAATAGAAACACGTATGGGTGTCGACATGGGCATGTGAGCAGTGACCTATCTACATTGACTGCGTACCCATTACAAATAAAAGACATCTGGAATACTTGACTCGACAAGACATCCTGGTTATGTCTCGACGACCATATATGTACAACATTAAATTTAGGTTAGTCAGTAAAAGTAGTTAATTAATTCATCATGCTGAATATCTTGGCTGCATGCACAACATTAAAACAAGATATAAATTAATTATAAATTATGCACTTTTTTTTTCTTTAAAAAAGGGTTAAAACTTTCTAGGAAAATTCCAATATTTATAAATTTATTTATTTTTGTTAACATCTCACTTATGACATGCAGAGACAGTCTGGAGAAATGGGAAGCCTTGACATTTCAAATCTGTTTAAATATCTGTTTTTAAGACCATTTAAATTCGAAAAGTGTCTCCTTAAATTTTATTATTATAATTTTTTAAATTTTTATATAGAATATTATAAATAATTTAATTTTTTAAAATTTCAATTCAATTTTTTTAAATTTTAAAATAATAATATTAAAAAATAATATTTTAATAATATTTTTTTTTAAATTTCATCTTTTATCTAAAATTATTTATTTTATTTTATGATCATTTTCTGTTGTCAGCTTTAGACGCGTATGTGTATTTAATTAACCTTATCGACTTAACCTAACTTTCGTACGTGGGTACCCAATGTGACGGCGACTGTGTCAACCTCTCATTAACTGTTATTAATTTGTGTGTCTGGACTCTGCACTGCTGTGGCGCGTTTGGTGGCGGGAGTCATGAATGGTCATGAATTCATCCTTAATGTGACAAACCAACAGGGTCTATTTTCTCACTGTTTTTCTCACTCAAAGGACACATACAACAAGCCATGCACTTAATCAACATCATTAATATTTAATCCTAAACTTAAGCAATTTCGATATCCCACTCTAATTAATTAGAGAAGAAACACAAGTTTTCAAATTGTTTTATATACTTGTGTACCATTTGATGGGTTCAATAGCACTCATGTCTCTCACGTGTGAATAGAATATGTAAGGTACCGAACAGTCATTTTGAAAAAGATTGAAATTTACTATTAAATAATAAGTTCTTTTTTTTATGTAGGTCTCATATTTATTTATTTTTTTCAAAAAAATTACGAGACACTTACGCATTCCACAACTATAAATATCATTTCTTTATACTAATTATACAGGGAATATAATTGTTCTAAATTTGTACAGTTGTTATAATTTAAAGTTAAATTATTATTTATTAATCTAAAAAGTTTAATCCCATAAAAAAATTGTGACTTGAATGCTTTAAGTACTGATGATATTTCAACACAAATAAAACATGCACATGATGATGATGGAGGCAAGACAAATATTTAAGACTTGGTCTTCCTAGCTAGCTATTTGATCAAGGATGTAAGACTTTATTAGGATCACATACATACATACATAGGGTTAGTGGACAAAGTACCTTTGAATACCCAAATTCTTCATGGCCAAAGTGATTTCTCCTTCTGTTGCTCCCTCAGCTCGAAGGCAGTTCAATTCTTCCTCCACCAGTTTCTTCTCTACTTCCATGTCTAATCCTGGGGTCCCATTAAGTGTTTCACCCATTTTATAAGGGTCTTCGAGGATTAGTCCTCCTTTTTCCCCTGATACATATGCTAAAACAGGAAAAAAAAAAATAACAATTTTACATTTCGAAAAGTCAATATTTTTACTACAAATCTTTAGACTTTTAAAAATAGTAGTAAAAATAAAGAAGAAAATAATATTTATTAATAATAGAATTAATGGAAATTAGGAGTTAATTAACTAACCCGTGGACACATGGACAAGCACCTTTAGTCTGACACATTTTTTAGCAAATCTTAAAATATGCTCAGCTCCCAGCGTATTGAGGGCCAAAGCAACGTCATATCTGCATGAGATTATATATAATATTATTAGAGAAAGTGATATTTATATATCTCACCTTTGAATAAAAGCTTAACAATAGTACGTATACCGTAGTACTGATCATCATCCATGATTATTGATCTTAATTAATACCTTTCATCAAAATTGGTGGTTGCAGCTAAATTCACAATGAAATCGATTTGGTTCAACATCTCCTCCCTCAAAATGGAGGAGTCGTCCTGCAAGCCCAAATCCTCACGACTGAGGTCCCCAGCTACCACAGTTACTTTCTCTGATACAAGGGAATTCAGATTTGTACCCCATTTTTGCTTTAGCAAAATGAACAAGTCCTTCCCCAAGATCTGCAGCAGAAGCAAACATATAATGATCCAACTCTTCCTTATGAAAACAAGTGCACATCATGAGCACCATGTTGAAGCAAGATATCATGATGATCATGATCATCTACGTGTATTATATATACCTCATTATGTAAACGTTGTGTTGCAGACTTGGCATCTGCAGCTCTTAGAAGAAGATAGAGCTTCTTCACGTTTGGTTGAACTCTCAGTACTTTCTCCACAAAAACTGCATCGTCCATACAAATTAGCATCAAAGTTACAAGTAAAATCAACCTTTAAAGGCACATTCACACTGTAAATACGTGACACAAAACAGAAAGAGATCAGTAGTACTGTAATATATGTACTTTTTGCCAGAAACCCAGTTGCACCAGTGACTAAAATGGCCTTGTTCTCAAGGAGCTGTACTATACTTCCTAACTCCATGGATTAGAAAATATGAGAGAGAGAGAGAGAGATCAAGTGGGAGAGACGACAATGGTGATTAGAAAAAGAAGAGATCAAGCCGTTTCATATACTGAAGGGATGAGGGTAGCTATGTGGTGGAGTGCACGCAAGCTTCAGTGATTGTTATTTGCTGATGGATGGGAGAATGAGGGATACTTAAAGCACTCCGCCAATGGATCGTATATTTTCTATGTATATTTAAAGCAATCAATTATTTTTCTAAAAAGGAGCTCCAATGGACCATCATGTCTTTCTTTTGATTTTAGTTTTAGTTTTCTTGCTTATTCTTTTTATTTTTTATTTTGTGTGTATATATAGGATGAAATTATATTATATTGTACATGAAGAGATATTGTAAATATTAAAAAAAATATGAAAATATTGTAAATTCATTTGTAATTAGAAAAAATATTATAAATTAATAAAATATTTAAATGATATAAAGAAAGAAAAATAGATAAAGTAATATTTAATATATTAATGTAAAAATCATTCATTAAAATATAAAAAATAAATTTTGGTGATGAATTATAAAGAAACTATAGACAAATCATTTTGGAGTACTCTGAATTATCTCTATAAAAAAATGTAGAGGAAATAACCCAACTTTACCGGTTCTTCACCTTCTTCACCTATATATACCTAGCTCCATTCCGGCCGGCCCCCACTAATTGGCAGCGTAGCTAGCCCTGATTGATTGTAGAACCTTGGGGTGCTCACCTACCCAGACCAAATATAAATATCAGTGGTCCAGTCTTTCCTGCCCTATAATTCCTTCTCCAACATTTTGGAGTAGATGATAAATAAAATACACCTCGACCAAGATATATCTATAAACATAAGATTATTTAACTCAACATGTATATATGTTTGTATGTATGTATGTATCTATAACTTGCAGGTACATATATATGCATACTTTTGTATGTCATATTCAATATGTATTTTTATTTCTTTTACATATACATATATATATATATATATATAAAAAAGGGTGGATGTTTTGTCATTAATCATCGTGTTGATTTTATGTTATTCCTGGCTTGAAAGTTTTTACTTCCATATTGTTCTTTGATTAAGGGGCTTTCATTGACCTGTGAAATTTAGTTGAGGAGAAGGAAGCATCCAGGATGGGAAAAATCTTATCGGGAAACTGAGACGACCGACTAATTGAAGGAAGGTTACAAAACCTATCTAGATTTACGTACCAAGTATACATCCTAATTCAATTCCACTATACATGCAGTTATACCAACCCATCTCTCTCTCTCTCTGATCTCTCTCTGCAAGAGAGCTCCCTGGCCGTCCGATCGCTCTCATTTTAATGTATTTTCCATGATATTACCCTAGCCTTTTGAATCACCTTTAGTCAGATTTTGTTAAGGAAGGAACTTCCTTTTCTCTTTACAGCCTCCACTTTCCTTTCATGTCTTTTATTTTCTCTTTCCTCCACCTTCCTTTCATGCCTTGGGATATTTCAAACTACTCGTACTTAAAAAGTAAGAAAAATTATATATATTCTGATAGTAGTCTAAACCACACCTAATACTTAGGTACTTATATGATGACATAATTTGATTTTAAAAGATAAATTTTAAATTTAAATTTTACTATTTAAGTGATGTAGATAATGTGTACTACATACTAATTTAATAATAAAATAACTTAATTAGTAATCACTCCCTAAACTATCAATTTTTCGCAATCACTTAAATTACCAAAAAAATTACAGTAGTATACTCCATTTTAAAAACTAAAATTAATCCTAAGATTCTTAAAATTACACGCGAAAAAAATTTGTAAAAAAATTTATATTTAAATTAAAAATATGTTTTTACAGATCGAGTTATCAAATTTTCATATTTTTGAATTTCAAAAATTATTCTTTTAAAATTTTAAATTGTTATAAAATATATTTTCAATTATAAATAATATTGTTTATCAAGGGTGTTAATATATGTCAAACCTTATTATATGAATGAGGTATATTTAGAAGTGAGATTCAGTCCGTTCGGACCGGAAAAACCTATCGGACCGGCCATTTCGAACTCGACCGAACTACCCAGGACTAGGTCGGTCGGTCTTGATCCAATTTCTATAGGACCAAATATTTTTGGTCCGGTCTAGGGAGTTTCCACCCCGGACCGGACCAGACCGAATGAACATAAATAATATATATATTTTTATTATTTATATATATTATTTATGTAATTAATTATATAATTTTTATCTAACCTAATTCTATCATTAACTCACTAGTAAGTTTATATAAAAAAAAAACTCACTAGTAAGTAATTATTAACTAATACTAATATTTATAATTTTATACTAATACTAATACTAAATCACTATAACTAATACTAATATATAGCTATACTTATAGTCTACTATTAACACTATTATTAATAACTTTACTAATCACTATAATTAATATAAATATATAGCTATACATATTAGAGTATACTTATACAGTTGTACTAATACTATTAGTCTATTATATAGTCTAAATTCTAATACCGGCTACATAGCTATAACTAATACTAATATTTATATTGATACTAATACTTTAGTCTCTAATATAGTAATGTAGAATATAGTTATATTAAATTACTGATTCACCATAACAAATATTACTATTGCTAATATATCGCTATATTAATAGTCTAATACTAATACTATTATATAGTTATACTAATCGAAATAACTAAATCACTATAAGTCTATAACTATATATATTTAGTATCAATGTATTATTATATTCTTTAACGTGTAACTATAATATATAGTACTAGTATATATTAATATATTAACATATTATAAATTTATAAGAGTTATAGTATAAATTATAATATATGTATAAATTTATAATAGTAACAAAGTAACAATTAATATCATCAATATAATTATAACTAAATCACTATAAGTCCATAACTATAAGTCTATATATAGTATTAAATTATTAATATCACTATGACTAATGACTATATCACTATGAGTCTATGACCATATATTATTATATAGTATTAAATATTAATATCACTATTAGTATAGTATATAGTATTAGTAATAATTTAGCATCAATGTATTATTATATAATATATATTCCATAATGTATAACATATAGTATCAGTATCACTAATGTATAAAGTAAAAGCAATTACATCTTCATCAATTAAAAATATTAATACCATTAACTAATGTATGATATGAATATCAATTAAGTAACCTATCACCAATTCACCATTAACTAATTATTAACATCTACATCTATAATCTAATTAAAGTTACTAGATAAATTGTTTAATATAGCTCACTAATACATTGACATACTCTAAGTTAGTAACAAATTAGCAATTAACATCATCAATATAATTTTAATTAATTATTTTTTAATGATTTAATTAAATAATCCCCATTAAATAGTTTGCTTAATTTTAATTTTATTAATTTAAATAATTTTTTTATTAGTTTATGTACCAAAAAGATAAAAATAATTGAAAAATCACATTTATTTTTTTTTTTTCATTACATTATGTTGAAACAATACCGTTTAGGGTTATTTTAACCCCAAACGGCGCCGTTTTAACTTTCGTTCCCAAGGTAACCCCCTCCCCAATTCCATTTCCCTCCCATAATCCCTCACCTCTCTGACTCTCTCAAACGATTCGGAACCCTAGTGGTCGTGACTCCGTAGCTGCCAGGCTACCCTTTCCAACCCTTCCATCCGTCCGTCAGTCGCATATGCTCCACCTCTCCAGCCCATCCGTCGCATCCCCTCCCACAAACCAGTCCCTCTGTTGCAACTCGCAGCCCTTGCCCAGGCTGCCCTCTCTAGTCCCTCCATCACTTACTGGCATCAATTTGAAAGTTACTTAATTTACCTTGATCTCTTAGTATCTCGTAGTTTTTGTTGTTTTTAGATATTGTTGCATTTGCTTGTTTACACATTGCAAATTGCAATCTCTTAGATGATTTCTTTTTCCTTTTTGATGATTTAAAGAGCTCATTTTGCTGGTATAAAAATGGGTGAAATTTTGGCATTTTTCATCAATCTTGATCTAACACAATTTTCACAAAACTCTGTTGTCTGCTTTAAAACTATAGTTGCTTACCTTTTAAAGCAGACAACCGAATGGACCAACAAGACCGAACTGCAAGAGACCGGTTTGGTCTGATCCTATGCATTATTCGGTCTAGTTTAAGGTAAAAAATTCTTGGACCAAATAAGTTCGATCTAGTCCATAGAACTTCCTAGGGACCGACCGAACCAAACCGAGATCATCCCTAGGTATATTGCAAGTTTTTGGTATTAATTTTGTGCTCGAGCCCTACGTACGGTTCCTGATCTGTGGTAGAATCCTAGCTATTTCCACGACCATCCGATCCTATGATCAATTATTTTCTGATGATCTTCATCATGATTGGCTGCATATTCCATTTTTATTCCCACAACAAACTATTTACAGGCCTTAATTGTTACAATCTTCATCCCATTTCTGGTACGATCTTTTTATATTAATACAAATTAAACTTTTTTTCTCTAAAAAAGTTAGGTCCTGGAGATAAAATTGTAAATAAAAAGGACGTCTTTATCGTCGTAAACCGTTGGTACCGTATGATATACCTAACAAAAATAGCCTCAATCTGGTGATGATAACGTGACGTCATGAGTCCATAAATATTAAAAAATTAATAAAAACAAAAAACGACAAAAGAAACTAATATTAAAAAATATGACAAGGATAAAAAAAATAAAAATAAAAAAGACCATAGCTAGAAAATTCAAAATAAAAGAAAAACAAAATAAGAGATATGCTCTATATCATCATTTTTATGTACTCTTTATACAGTTTGTTGATGTGATTGTCTGTATTATTATTTTTAATACGTAATCAATCACATCAATGTAATACATAATGATTGCACATAAAATTTTTTAAAAAAATAAAGGGTTTGCGCTGCTTCCTCACATATATATCGGAATTAATGGGTGCTCAAAGATTGTCCATTGATGTTGCTTTAAGAAGTCAATACAATTTCAGAAGTTAATAGGAGTTTACAAGTAAGAGGCAACCTGCAGCTATCTCTTACGTACGTAACACGATACAGACACCCACCTCTACAAGTTACATTAAAAGCATATATACAACCTCTTTTACAAATTATATTTGCTTCTGAGTTTCAATCTTAATTTCACCCTCTACGTACGACAGCTTTCACATTCATGTGTTCTTAATTTCTTTATTTTTCTTTTCTTTTTTTGGGTATCATCACCCACCTACCTTCCATATATATATGTTGAAGCCATGCATGATTGTAGTTTTCAAAACACATACATATATATATATATATATATATATATATATATGAACATTAATCCATCAAATGTTTACGTCAATTAATTTTTGGTAACTTTTGTTTTATTATATTAAATTATCATTTAATGCATTATAGTTGGGTTGATGAACGATGAAAAAGATGGGTCACCGCTTATATATTTATATATATATATATATATATTGTTGGATATATGGATGCATTCTCATCATGATCTTACGATTCCTAGCATTCACACTTGATGCAGTATATATCATGAACTACTTTCTAAACTATTAATTTAAACTTCTAATCACTATAAGAAAAATAGACTTTTGTGATCAATTTATTGCAACTAACAGACTGAATTAGTTGCAAACAATCTATATTTTGGTTGCAAACAGTCCGTTAGTTGTAATAAATTAGTCGCAAAAATCTGTTTTTCTTGTAGTGAATATTCGAAAGACGAATTAATTAAGCAGCCCACGTATGAACAAAACATTGAACTGTGAATCCCTTTTTAATTTAATGCACGCAAT
This sequence comes from Cyclocarya paliurus, assembly GCA_029856935.1. Taxonomy (NCBI): domain Eukaryota; kingdom Viridiplantae; phylum Streptophyta; class Magnoliopsida; order Fagales; family Juglandaceae; genus Cyclocarya; species Cyclocarya paliurus. Next base: position 6,833,224 of record CM056958.1, read on the forward strand.
AATATTTATAATAATTAATTAATATGGTACGTCGTACGTACGTAGTAATTACTATATATAAAGCTAATATTATTTCAACTATTTCCTGAATAAATGATTCTTATACACGCATATATATATATGTATGTATAGTACGTTATGGATCGATCTTTTATGCATTTTTAATGAAAAGAGATCATAAATTAGTATCGGTGACTAGCTTCTTGGGTAGGTTCAGTACTCTTATACTAGCTTCATCCGTACCTACGAAGTAGATAGATATAAAGTAAAGCTTGTTACAAGTTTTAAGAGCATTCTCAGTTGTTAATTTATTATGTTATTTAAAATATATCATCAAAATCTATTTTTGATCTATTTTAGATATTGATTTTTACAATAAGTTATACATCAGTTTATCTATTTTTTCTCTATATCACTTAAATATTTTTTAAAATATTTTTTCTTTATTTTAAATATTTCTTCTAACTATTAATGAATTTACAATATTTTTATATTTTTTGATATTTATAATATCTCTTTATATACAATGTTATATAATTATGTCATATATCAGATTAATCCAAATTTAAATGCCAAACCACTGGTACAAGGTTTTGATCCAAGTACTTTTGATCTGCTTCTTCACCACCTTCAAACAGCCAATTAACTAACTGCTATACTTTTCCTTCATTCTTTATGAGGGCCATTGTCGCCAACTCGTGTGGAAATCCCATTTGCACAATCTGTTGAGCAAGTGATTCAATCTTTCTTGACATGAGATAGCCAATACAAAGCTAGCTCGTGTAATTCCTGAGCTTGCTTTTTCTGAGATAGCCAGTACAACGCTTATACTCAATCTCAGCTACAAGTGAGCCTCCGAATGCTCATCTATCTCATCTATATTTTGGAAATGGTCACTTCAAAATTATGGAATGTTCTTAACAGTGGATTGTATGCACTAGCGGCCCCGAAGGCTTTGCAGAAGCTTTCTGGGTTTCCTTTCTGGCCTTTTTTTGCTTTGACTTAGATTTCAAACCTGGATACATATTAGAAACACAAATGCTCTTGCAATCTTCAAAATAAATAATAAATTATGCAACAATTTTCTAGATGACTTACTACAAAGTTCTAATAGTAGCAACAAGATATGAAGCCATCATTATATTCTTTGAATGCCAAAGACTAATGTCTTCATGACATTAATGGATTACACGTATCGTTCAATTATATTGCTACTGAACCATATCCATATTGTTATCAACACATCACCAAAGCATCAACACAAACTCAACAGAAGAGAAATATAAACCTTAAGATTTTTGTCATTGTCATCGTTGCATTTGTAATATCTTTAATTTTCCTTATCAATTGCATTTCATTATTTTGTATTAATATGAGATGCATAAATTTGAAAAACTTCAATCCAATAAGAGGTGTGTGCGCACACGTGTGTTAGTGTGCGAAAAACTCCATGATCCTTTGATACCTCAGGAAATCTAAAAGATTTCAATGCCCTCCATCATACAAGAATATTGTACCAATAAGGGTCTTAGTATGGAACTAAGATTAATAAAAGAAATTACAAACTATTAGAGAAGCTAGCGAATATAATCAAGCAAATACCACTTTGAATCCTCGAAATATATATATTGAGTACTATTGTTGGGGATAAAATCATCATGTAGCAAAGTAGCAGACCCATTAATCCATGTTAATTAACATGCATGATATCCCACTAGCGCAGAGGAAGAAGAAATAATAAGGCATGGGTCTGCATGCCAAAAGATGTGACATAAAGGCTAAAGCTAGAGGGAATAGAAAGCTGGCCAGCAAAGAAATGACATATAGAAGAGGAAGAGCAGCAAGAAAAGGGGGAGATAAAAGTAGGGAGCTTGGGCTGGAAGCAATAGAAGACTATTTTTAACCAAGAAAAACAAGCATTTGTAAAAGATTATTTGTGACAAAAAAAAAACTCATTTTGACAGAAAATAATCATTTTCGTTATAAATAACTAGCCACAAATAATCAGTTTTCTTATAATAATTCTCTGACATTTTCATTATCTAACCAATGATCAGAATACAAAAGTGGGCTATAAGAGCATGTAAAAGTAATAACTATAATGAATTTCGATATCAAAAGACATCAACCTTTGTTGATGTAGGCATAGTACCTAATCATATAAATCTATGTGTCTCTCTTTTTTTTACTTTATTTACTGTACAAATCATGGCGGCTGAGCATTAAAACATTGCACCAATATCATCCGATCGAGCACCACCATGATGAGCCATTCAACAATATTTATATTAACAGTATATAACCGTATATATGTTTGCCTACGCATATATACTTTTCCACCAGCGAAGAGGTAAGAATGACTACAATGCTGACAGAAGCATTTGATATTTGATCTTGAAGCTAAATTATTAGTACTACGTGTATTTTAATATTGTTTTTATTAATTATTATTATTTGGTAAGATTTGAAACTTTATGAATTTGAATAAGGTATTACTTGCGGGCAAGTTTGTTTGATTGTGTTGTCCAGCTTTAATCTGAACAGCCTTGGCCCACAGAGAAAGGAGTGACATATTTTCTAACCAAGAAAAGTAGTTATATAAGTTTTGATGATCCAGCTAGCATATATATATAGTCTTGAACAGATCACAAAATCTCTTGTAAATGAGTAGTTTGATGGACAAACCATTGTATTGGTAAATAAAAGAAAGCAATTCATGATTATATATTTTATTCTCGAGCTAGCCAGTGTGTAAAATACGAAATCCACACCACTTAAATAGTACGTACGTAAGATTTAATTTGTAAAATTTAAATTTAATTTTTTTTTTTTCAAATTGAATTATGTCATGTAAATACTTTATTAGATTTGTTATCTATACCGACTTATAAATAGAATTTTTCAAACATAACTATGGAAGTGGATGACTTCCAGATTACGTACCAATTCTCCTAAGCTCAGAACATGTGTCATTGAATTTTGCCACATCAGCTCTGGATCAGCAAACCCATTGATGAAGTGTCAATTTGACACCTCTTTATAACTTTGCTCAATTATGCACTCTCAATTTGTAGTTGGTGCCCTTTGAGATCGATTGACCAAAAAAATTGTCTAACAAACACGTAAAGTATATAACCAATTAGCACATTCGAATTGGCACATATCGATATATAACTATAACTATATATATATATATATATATATATATATATATATATATAATTGGACACACCTTGTACGTACTATATAATATACACACTCACTCATAATATATATCCTACATCATATACTATATATACATATATATATATATATATTGACCACATATACCACATATATATAGAATGAAGAACAAAGGCATTAATTGTATATAAGATATAGTACTATGCTATACATTGACTAGAAAATCTACCCGGCTGGCCTCCATCCGAAATTCAACACTCAACCACATAAACTATCAATTTTGGCATTCATACCTTCAAACTACCAACTGTAAGTCCGGCCCGTTCATAAAAGTTTGTGGAATAGATCGCATCAACCTAGCTAGGCATTGATAAGGGATATAAACCTACACGATATCCTTATGCAAAATGGGAGTTCCATCAGTTTGTTTGGGAGGGACAAACTTTACATGGTGTATTTGAGGACCAACTACCAAGTGTGGCTTCCTCTCGTAGTGCTCGAGGGAACACTATTGTTAGATATAGATCTAGAGTGTGAGTTACGTACGGGCCTTCCGATCCCCCAAAGGTATCGATCGACCCTATGGAAAAGTCCCACATCATAATGGTTCTAATCATGAATTTGGCAATCTAAGTTCTTTTATAAAGATCTATTTGAAACATGAAGTTGTAAAACTTCGCGTAAATATGCCAACGTACATGTACCACGCTTGCTATTGTCGGAAGTCAAAACCAAAGTTAGTGTTGTTTTACTTCAACTACTAGCTAGGTCAATTATCCATAATGTATATACAACCATGATTTTGGACATGACCAAGCTGTTATCCAACCAATAAAAACCTAACTCCCAACTAACCAATTTAATTAATAATCTCTAGCAAAACTAGTGAATTATTTGTGTTTTTATAGGTGAAGGAAGTCAAGGAACCAAAACTCAAGGGGCGGATATAAAATCTATCATTTGTCGTCTTCTTCTTCTTCTTTTATGTACACGTTTCATCTTATTTCTTCTTGCCAACAAGATTCTGAGATTGACATCTTAATGTCTTGCTCGTGGTGTTTCTTTTTCTAATCTTTAATATTCCTCTTTCTTGTCAACAAGTTAAGTTGTTGGAGAATTTACGTTTAAAGAAAAATTAGTTACTTGTACGTTTTAGATGTCTCACTCGAATCCAAGATGGATTTGCTACAGTTCCATGCATGTGCTATCATCATATTATACACAACATTAATAGAGCATTCTCAATTATTTTTTTTTCAAGTATATTACGAGAATATTCCCTATATATAGCACATTTTATCACCCAAAAATATATCCAAAAGTTATAAATGAGTAATGTTATTTATTATCATTTTTACCACAGCCATCCTCTTACCATTATATGATGTGGTATTAAATGATTAAAAGTTATTTATTATATTTTATTTATTTCTTAATAACTTGACGTCACATCAAGAGATTTCGAGAAGGTGATAATAAAAGGGATCATGAATAGAATTTTTCATTCTAAATAAAAGTTTGAAGTTTCAATAAGAGTGATAATACACTTATAATTCTTTTACAACTCATTTTACAATTAATCAATGCAATTATATATATCGATCACTTGATTAAAAAAAATCTTAGTTTTACAAAACTACACTTTATTTCATATAGAATTATAAAAGTGTTGTAGAAATGTAAAAGTGTTGTAAATTTTCCTTTAAAAAATATGATATCTTACTGTTTTCCCTAAGACTCAGAATTGGCGTATTCTCCTATCCAAGTATGTGCAACAGGACAAGAAGACCTTCTTCAACCACATCATGAAGAATAATCCAAAACTGGTACAGCTCCATCTATGGCAGCCTCTCATAGCTTATATAGTGAAAACTTTGGGCAAATCTTTAATTTTAAGGATTTGCAACAAAAACTACCTTCACAGTTGGTCATGTCATTACAAGAAAACTGTTCAATTGTGATCTATTATTTTCTGCAAAAATAATTATTTTATATCAAAATGCATATGTTTTGATCGCAAATAATCATTCTCGTCGGCTATCGTATATAATTCGTCACAAATAATCATTTTTCTTCTAGTATATCTTGAACTATATTGCAATCTATTAGCCAAAAGGACGTGGGGCCTCATGTGCTACTCCGTTAGTCCTAATTTCTACTTCCTATATATATATATATATTTTTTTTTACATTTCTTTGACTATTTGGTACAAAAGTTTGGAAACTTTGTTGTGGTTATAACCTCCTAATTAGGCAAATATTTGGAACTTTGGCATGACGTACTCCGTTTTTCTCACACTTTCCTTTTGAGTTTCGCCACACCTTAAGAGAAGGTAATTGTTTGGTTGATGGCTTGACAAACTACAGGGCGGCTGGGCACAATGCTAACTCCGTTTTTCTCGACCGGTGAGCTCCCTCACTCTATTGTGCTTGGTTTTTACGTCTTAGATAAGTCACATCTTCCTCAATTTCGACAATAATTTTATAAAAATAAACTTATAAAATAGCAAGAGTTCATATAATTTATTAGATTTATTTTATAATAAAAAAATTTATAAATTTATTTTTATAAAAAATTTTATGTCTGAGTTGCAATTTTTTTTTGTAGAATTTTAGCCTGGGAATTCTTGTAAGTCCCAAAAAGTTCTAAATATATCTACATGGTTTTCGTCCACAACAAATAAGAATACATAAATAAATTTTAAATTCCATCAGATATATTATACATATACATATATATTATACATATACATATATATTATACATATACATATATATATATAACGCACCTGATGAATTTTAGATTATATTAATAAAATCATTAAAAAAAATTAAAAATAGCAACTGTTGTTGTATTTTTTTTTTTTTTTCTAAGCATCTGTTGTTGTATTTAAATACTAAAAGGGCACGTATCTTTCAAACTAATGACCTTGACATCACCTGTCTCATGCATTTATGATAGTTGTGCATGTCTGTCAATCTGTGCCACGTCTTTTATTGACATAACTAATAACAAAAGTACATGGTCGAATCAGAAAACAAAATCCGGCGTCGTACGAAATAATGGAAATTAATCTCAATAAATTAACCGAAAGCATAATTAATCTCAATAATTAACAATAAAAGTACATGGTTGAATCAGCCTACCCCTCCATTACATGTTGAATGGATAAAATATTCACGGCCCACGCCCCCAAACAAGACAAATTTGGATGGTTTGATAATAATTTTTTAGTTTTAAATAAAAGTTTAAATTATTATTTTTTAATATTATTATAATTTTAAGATTTGAAAAGTTGAATTAAGATTTGAAAAAATTAAATTATTTATTATATTTTATGTAAAAATTTAAAAAGTTATAATAATGAGTTGAGATGATTTTATCTTTACCCCTGAACTTGCCCCCAAGTCTATTAGGCCCAATTTAAGGAGGAGGTCCTACTACTGTAAGATAAAAGAATATTGAGAAATAAAAGATAATGAGAGGACAAGAAAAAAAAAATGTTAAGAGAAAGAGAAGGAAGATACAAAAAGAAAAGAAAAAAGTAGAAATGAAATAAAGATGTCAGACATGCAAGGGAAGGCGGAAAATCCTCACCACTCCCTAGGAGCACACAGAAAGAGGAAGATATAAAAGGAAATTGCCAGACAATTTCAGGGAGATTTTTTCGACCACTTCTTCAGCTTCTTCAATCTCAGGAGAGGGGCTCCGGCAACGAGATCTTCACCAAAAAATAGAGCTCTAATTTTCATTATATAAAGAGTATGAAAGATCATGAGAAATTGTAAATAAGCATATTATAATGGACTCTCTCTTTCTCAAAAACCTGTGAATGTAGGTTTTATATCGAACTACGTAAATCTGTGTTTCTCTCTTTTTTATATTCTTAGTATTTATTTTTCATTCACGACCATAGGTATACGCACAGACGCACTAGACCACGTCAGGGGCTCCAAACTACATCGATCAGCGCCCATATCGTCATAGCGGGTCAAAGATGACTTTTTCTACCCTTCCAAATTGTAGTACAATTTTTGGCATTAACATGCGTGCCCACATGCCCATTATCTTATTAAATGTAGCAGTTGTGACCTATGAATAATTGAATTTGAAAAGGAAGAATCGCTACTTTTTTGTGTTATTAATGGATATTGCTATTTTGCGTCTTGGCATGTCACGTAGATTTTAGAAATAATTAAAATAAGTAAATTAAAAATAATTTTAAAAAATAACTAAAATCTAAAAAAATGCATAGAAGAGAGGTCCTAGAGAGGTCCCCATTTATTGTTGCTCTTTGACTCACTTTGAGTAATAAAATATATAATCGGAAGGCGTGTAAGTCTTACGTATTTTCTTTGAAAAAAATTAGAGATTATTATTAAAAAATTATTTTTTCATGTGAATTCCTGATTTACCATTTTTTTTTTTTAAAAAGAAATATGCAAGTTTTACACAACCTAAAACTACAAATATCATTTCTCTTTTTTTTCTTGGGCTTTATGGTATCCCCAACCATCCCTTAAAATTTCAAAGAAATAATGATATATCAAAATGAGATCATTACACCACATACCATCCACATGGTATATTTTGATTTATAAGATTCAAATTTTAAAATTTATATTTTAAATTAAATTATATCATGTGGATGTTGTGTGTGGTGGTTTAAGAGCCTTAAAATAAATTATTCTTAAAATGAAATTGAGAGTTCATCCCCTCTAATTAAATAAATTCATATTTGAAAGAGACTTACATTAATTGACTATTGAAAACAAAGAGTCTATCCCCTTAGCACCATGAATTTAAACAATATTAGGATGTAATCAATTCATCTTTAATAACTCACCAACCAACAAGATGTTGTTGTACACCTTTTAATTGTCATATGGCTTCTTCCCTAAAGTATTCACTTTCGACTCATATCCTAAGGGTTCGTTTGGATTTAGATAGTGTTTCATCTCATTTAATCTCATCATTATAATTTTTTCAAATTCTCGTACAAAATATAATAAATAATTCAATTTTTTCAAATTCCAATTCAACTTTTTCAAATTCCAAAACAATAATAATATTAAAAAATAATATTCTAACGATATTTTATTAACTTTCAACTTTTATGTAAAATCATCTCATCAAAATGTCCACATCAGTTATCACCTACACCAAAAGTCACAATTAACTTCTATATAAAAAGTATAAAAATACACTTAATGATAAAAATAAGAGCATTGCTACTCATAAGCCCACACACCACACACCAAATTATTTTTCATTTTTTTTCATTTTTTTTTCAATTTTTTTTTTTTATTCTTCTTAAAATATTTATATTTTTTTATTCATTATCCATATAATACACATTTAATAAAAAAAAAAAATTGTGGTGTGTGGGCTTATGAATAGATTTTTTCTAAAAATAAATCTAGCAAAGTTTCAATGTTTCCAATACGGCTGGCTTTAAGGCCGTTATTTCTGGCAATGAGTTTCTTGTTTGCAGAACAATTCTGCATGCAAAAGTTAGACATCGAAGGTAAATATCCCTTGTACACAAAACAAAAACCATTGAATTGTGAGAGATTGATTGAGCAGCGAAAAACAAAATACAAATTCACAGACAAACTTACACATTGTACACTGATTGATCAAACTTCTCGGGACAAAAAAACTTAGCACCTACTTCTACCTAATCAAATAAGACACGGAGCTTCGAAAGGATTTTAATTCACCGTTACGATTAATATTATACAAAAACCACAAAAAAAAAAAAAAGATCAATCAAGTTGTTAACAGAAAGCTGAGGATGAAGAGGCAATATGTGATTTTTTTTTTCGTGCATCATTTGTCAGAAATCTTGTTTCAAACCCAGGTGCAGCTTCGGAGAGGTGGGCGAAAGAGTTAATTCAGGAGAAGAGAGCTTATACACTGAAATAGCATTTCTCAAGCAAGAAGCTGAAACCCTCAAAATTTTGATATGCCCCCTATGTCAAAACATTAGCTCCCGATGGTTAGAAGATGCAGAATTCAAGAACATGAATCTTTAGCTTGTGAGGGCAGATTAACTTGATCTATCACTGGCGGATCTGAATTAACTTGATCTATTACTGGTGGAGAAGAGTTTGCTTGATCTTTTGTCAGCTCAGTCGAGTCCTGTTGATCTATAGCTGCAGGGCCGGAATCCATATGGTCCGTCATTGTGGGAGCGGAGTCCATTTGATCTGCTGCTGGTACGGCAGAGTCCCCTTGGTCAGTCGCCATCAGAGATGATGTTGGTGGAGTGAGATTCTTTTGGTCAAAATTAGTTTCGGCACTCTCATATTCAGATAGGAGATCCATAAACTCATTAAGCAATCTCTGGACTTTTCTGTTTGATGCCATTGCTGGAAGAATATCTTCCCTTAAAAGTTTGTGTTTTCTCATTCCCTGCAGATAACCATAAGACTTAACTCACACAAGCCCCTCAGGACTCAACTTAAGAACGAACTTGAAAAGATTAGGAAGTAAGGTTGGATTTGGGTGAGGGCTAAAGACCTATTCTTAAGTATTTTTTTCGTATCCTAAAGGAATTGGTATTCACTCTGCAACAAAGGCCCCACAACAAACTCTTGCATCACAGAGGTACGAATCTATAAAGCAACCTAAGTACTGTAGAACGTAGCTGTTATGTTCACTTCGAACTATGCACCACTTGAAGAGAAGCTGCAGCAGAAGACTCACCAACATCGGTCTAAAGCCTCTGATTCTCTACGTACGATGCATACATTGGGGCTATCTATCAAAATTAAGTCACTAACAGACGCATTGTAGAACAATTTTGAGCTCTTCAATCCAAGGAGATAGAGAATGGTCTCACAGATAAATATAGGCATATCCAACGTGGCCAAAACAAAAGCTTAAAACTATAAATTATCATATAGCTGACCGGCAATTTTCATCTAAATAGTTCATCCATCATAAGATATTTAAACGGGTCAATCCCCCACCCCTACCTAGAGAGAGAAGACATACAATGGCCAAAAGCAATTACATACTAGCACACTTCCCATAAAACTGAATTATCAAAATAGCTTTTTGATGATGATGAATCTCTAAAAGACCATGCAAATGCAACATGTGTTTAACCCAGTTAAACTCTGGACCCATGTAATGCATCCCCATCACACGAATCAGGAAAATCATTGGCTATTCACCAATGGGACATGGCCTCTATTGTTTGCACCCGAGATTTTGAACCTTAGACCTAGGTCTAAGAGGGAGCATACCATCAAGACCAAGACCCTTAACACTTGAGCCAATATAAATGCAAAACAGACAAAATAGAAAAACATGAACAGCATATAAAGAGCATATCAGATTTATCAAGTACAAAAAAAAATTGCTAAAACGTTTAGCCAAAACAGACAGATTCTACCAACTGAATTATGAAAAAAATATTGATGAAGAGTAACAGAAGTCGTACAAGCACACAAGGATCCCATGCTGGGTTCTTTGAATCTGAAAATGCAGCTTCAGCCATCCCAGTCGGAGGTCCAAGAAAACTCTCACAGACCTCTCTTAAACGAGACTCATCTGCTTCTCTGCAATTATAAAAATGAAGATATTCGTTACCTACACTGGCACATGGATAGATGCCAACTATGTTAACTGTTCAATATATATTCTGCATTAAAGGATAGAATTGTTTGGTTCCTATAAATCAAAAGCCATATGTACATTAGTCCAACATCCTACAATAAAACTTATGGTTCACGCACAGGAAGAGGCTCATATGTTGTTTTCTAGTAATGCAAACACAAGGTGAGTTGCAACTGCTCTTTTCATCAAAAAATGCTCACGAGACAAAAACTATGAACGCCAAAATTTACTGGAGTACTATGAAGTATTGTACTTATGATATGGTTACATGTAGCACCCGGGACCAATTTTGTTAGGGCTGAGATGAGAATAATTTTGTTGGACCTACTGGCTACTGCCCATGAATTTCTACAAGATCCATATGTTTGGCCCATTATGGACATGAGATACTGGGCAATGAATTGGAGTTCTGGAAACTGGGTTTTAAGCCCAAGAAAGTGACAAACCATGGACCTGGCCCTTTAGAAATCTTAGCCCTCACTAAGGCTCCAAGAACACTTAGGAATAGTCCTCTGGGCATTTGAATCTCACCCAAAATCTCACTCAAACACAAGACCTCCACCTGCTACCCTCTACCACTTTGGTTAAAATTCTATTTCTCTTAAAATTCCTTGCACCCAAGGCAACTCAAAGACCCATTCCTTGTAAAGACAATCCTCACGCACAGAGCTCTCCATCCCACACCTTATCTCCCCGCTCTCTCCTTCACCAAAAGTAAGCCCATTGTCTCTCTCTCTCGAAACTAAAGCCATGTCTCTCTCCCTGCATTGCTGAAATCACCAATCTTCACCATGTAAAACCCGTTCGTCCCTGTGCACCACCGACAACCACTCTACTATTCAAGCTTGCCGTCGGTGCACTGAAGTTTGTGCATCCAAGTGAGCTCTCTATCTCTCTCTTCCTTTATTTCTCTTCCTCGATTTGCAACTCATGGTTTCTCTTGCCCACTGCTCAATGCCAAAGACCAGACCAGTGGAATGCCAACCTAGTTGCACCCCTAGCTCACATGGTAACCGCCGACCAGCTGTTCTCCATTGTCAGACACAACCTTCGAGTCATCCACCCACTTCTTCTTGATACACAAATGGACACTGCCCAGTGCCGCTACACCGCTGAAGACCAGCTCTAGCCCACACCATCAATGCACCGATGATACCAGCACCATTACACGCCCTCTGTTCTTCCTTCACCATCTTCTCTCTCTTGGTAACTCTCTTTTGGCATAGAAATCTCTTACCAAAACAAAGTTTTCTATCCCTGGAGTTATGTTTTACGGTTCACAGGTTGATATGTTTACATGTTACAGGTTGGATGTGTTGTGGAGGGTTTATGGGAAGATATTGTCTTGGTTGCTCTGTTTTATTTCTAAATCATGGGAAGATGTTCGGAGTAATGGTATTTCACGTGTTCCGTTGATTTTAAGTTTTGAGAAGATAAAAGCTGTTTAAGGATAGGTTTGGGGGGTGAGATGAGAATTTTGTGTTTTGTTTTAAAGTTTAAAATATTATTTTTTAGTTTTGGGATTTGAAAAAAATTGAATTGAGATTTGAAAAAATAGTATTGGGATTTGAAAAAGTTGAATTGTTTATTATATTTTGTATGGAGATTTGAAAAAGGTATAATGATAAGATGAGATGAGAATTTTGTGTTTTGTCTTGTGCCCCAAACCTATCCTAAGTCTTACAGGTAGATATGTTCGATGATATCAAGACAAAATTGATTGGGAATGGCCCCCTCCTAGATAATAGGTGTTACCTCTTATATACCATCTTGTGTACTTGAGTTACGCCTATTTTTATTAATACAATCGTTTAATTATAAAAATAAAAATTGATTGGGAATGGGAAAATGGTTCAAGTTCTAGGTAGCCCATTAAGTGAAATTTCAGTCTTTAAATTGATAGTATGTGCTTGATTAAGAATTGACCTGGTAACATGTGCATGTCTAGGGATGATCATTGACGCACTTATTATTGCTAGAGCAAAGAGGTGAGTATTGAGTAGCATGATCATACCTTGGGGCGAGTACCGACTTAGTCGGAGTCGATTCCCCTAAATCCAACTCTTGACTCTGACTCTAACTCCGAATTGTGTAGGCTCTGATCCAACTCCGACTTGTCAGAGCGGAGTCGGATTTGGGATTTCTTTGGGATTTTATTTTTAGCTTAATATTTAGGCCATTTAAAAAAAAAAAAATTGTGGGTTTTCAAATTTCAAATTTTCCAAAAACTAAAACTAAATCATTCACATATATGATACATCACCACCATTACCACTATAGCAAAGAGATTCTAAGAAACAAAAACGAAAGACAATAGATGTCCAATGACAAGCCCCATAAAAAATACATGTCCATGCGAGCATCAGTTGGTAGATTATACATCGAATCAACTAATCAATGTAAACACACCATCACACATCAGTATTCTGTTGAATGATAAAATGCGCACACCCACACTAGATAATATAAAGAATAAAGCATAACATCCCTAATCCTAATTGTCTAAAGGGAGGACATTGTGAAGACGGGATCAAGGGTTTGGGGTTGGGTGTTCAGGTAGAGTTTTAGTTCTACGAGAAACAAGGGTTGGGGACCGGTCTGGTGTATTTGGGTTGTTCTTTTCACGGGCTTTTTGGGTCATTAGGAGCTTTTTGGGTCATTTTGAGCAAGGTGTTTTCTTGTATACATTCAGTGTACTTAGTTTCTCCTTTGATATATAATATTTTTTACTAATAAAAAAAAACATCCATAATCCTAATTATTTCAAAGACCTCCAGCTACCACTTCAACCGTCACTCAACATCTTGAGAGATGGCCGAAGTAATAACCATCAATCTGGCTGCAGCTCAGGGATCGCATCCACCCTCGGCCACCGACCAGCAGCGATTCTAAATTCTCTGGACAGCGGAGGCCAGAAATCCAGCAGACTCCGACCGCCAGCAGCCGAAAATCCATTGACCACTATCTGCTTCTGGCTGCCACCCTGAGCAGCAGTCAGATAGCCACCCTTATTTTCTTTTCTTTTTTCAAATTGTAATCCAATTCATGCATCTTCTAAAACAAGCCTGAGAGGCTACATCTCATTAAGAACCAAAAGCAACAAAAAAATATTAAGGGAAAGCTCTCTGGCCTCAGCCAAACAGAACTAGAATATCACTCCTATATTGGAGGCCAATTACTAAAATGAAAGTTTTTTTTTTTTTTTTATAGGTCAAATGAAAGGATTAAAAAGTAGAAATAGAAAGGAAGGCGATGGACCTCGCAAGAATGCGTATGTATGACAGGAGGCACTGGCGATATTCATGAGGGGACTTCAAAGCCAAAGCGGATTCCAACTGTGCTTCCAAATGAGCACGTGTCTGCACTCCATCATCAGTCATTCTGTAACAACAAATAATAAATTGCCACTGGTCAACTGTGGCATACTAATTTATATTGTGAACTTATAGGTTGAATTACTAAGAAAAAGAGCTGAAGATGTGCCAATATATAAACACCCATCAGGAGTACCTTGAAACTGAGGAATCAATCCAGAAACTTTTTCTCTTTTTTCTTTTTTAATAAGACTCAATTAAAAGGCACAAAGGAATCAATCCAGAAACTTTCAATAATATGTCATGAGAATTTCAGAAAAGAATTCCGAATGTTTGAAAGCCAATCACAAAGAGGAAAAAGATAAAAACACCAATATGGTCGTCATTCTGGAATTGAGTTGAAAAATGCTTTAGTTATTATTCACAACACAAAGTGCACTTCTATTACTGGTAATCAATCTCATAGAATCTTGTGTATTTTGCCGCTTGAAAAAAAAAAAGACAGAATCATTCACTCCCAAGATTTTTTGGCTGTACATCTAATTCAATCTTCAATTACAGCCTGTCAGTTGACACATGGGATTTAAGTAAAATACACATTAAGAATTCATATTGAAGTACAAACCTGCTCCAACCAGGCTTTCTAGCCATATACTTCCTAACATCAACCTGCAATGCAGCCAGCTCGCCACTCTGAACTGAACCCAAATTCCAGGAGCTAGCAAAGTTCGAAGCTGGGAAGCAATCATCCACAATCCTTAGCCAACACATGAGACTCATATCAAAGAGGAAGGCATGGCGAGTTGCCAGAACCACCAGAGGAGAACCAGATTTTGATAGCTTTGCAGATATAACTTTGATTGTACCTAGAGGGAAAGATTATAAGAAAATGACACTGAACCATCAGTGCACGGTTCTCAAGGAATTAAAAAAAAAAAGTTCCAAAATTCACAGAGACAAAATCATAGGGATTCCTGGTGATTTTATAAACAAGAAAAATCTTGTTACAAGAAAAGATGAGAGGCACGATACCTGCTTCTTTTGATGATGCATTTGGGTTCAAGGCAACAAGAGATGCCAGTGAGTCATGAAGGAGACAGTTCCGGTTGTATAGATCCCAAACATACAACAATCCTTTCCTTGTGACTAGCAACAACTTCCAGCACTCATCACAATCTATAAATGTTGCTGCTGATCCCATCATCATGGTCGGCATAGCTCGCCTTCCACACTTTGTGTAGACCTTTTCCAAGGGAAAACAAACATAAACATAAACATAAACATAACATAAACAAACATAAACATATGTTGTATGCTTACGATCAATGTTTGTATCTTCACTTATCAAATATGTGTGCGTGCGCGCTTGTGTGTTTCTTTGTATCTTGATATATTTAACTGAGATTTTCTGATAGGATACTCTTTTGACCTTTTGGCCTTGATTATAATACCAAATTCAACCGTAAGCCTATGGAAGCTAAGCTAATTATCGGCCATGTTTAGAAAAATCTATCAATGCTTATCAATGAATTCCTTAAATAGGGTAATAAACAGATAAAATAATCACTATAGGGGTTGGATAATCAGTTGCCAATCGGGACTAATATCATGATCGAGGGTTTGTGATAAAGATGTGGATTGCAAACTATGGAGAATAATGCTGCAAATATATCATGCAGTGCGCTCAAATTCCATGAACATTTCAAGACTGAAAAGAGATAATAATGTTCAATTTTGAGAATTTACTTGTATGCATCCATCTTCACATCCAACTGCCCAGAAGTTTGCATTTCCAACCAAAACAGTGACTTTCCCCGCGATCCTATCACACCAAAGTGTTTGAGACCCCCTAGTGCATACAATTTCTGTTTCTCTCATCATTAATGTATTGCCCACCCCAACAATATCACTTGCAGCATGTTCTTTAGGCCGAGCTTCCAAGCAAATTGGTAATGCATCTTCACCTTCTTTCTTATCAAACACCCTGATAGAAAGAGAATTACTAGAACCAGGCAAAGAAGTAGAAGCCTTGGCAGCTCCCGACTCCTCCACGTTGATGCTTCCATCTCTGGCTGTGGAGATTGGAACTTTCTCAATAATTAGGCTCTCAGCAATTGAAGCCCTAGCAGTGACCCCAGATCGTTCCTTTACATCCGAGCTTCTGCTTACTGTTCCCCTGACAGAACTTTCTTTAAAGCCCACCCCAGTGTGTACCACACCATTATCATCCTTTCCATGATCAGATGACATAAGAGGAAAGTCAAGTGCCTGGGCCTGAGCCCCACCGGAGATATTCTCCTGCTGAATAGGCAGACCAACTGCTTCAGGAATGATCCTCTTTCGGCCATCAGGGCGCCTATATTCTCTTTGTTTTACAGGACTAGAAATTCGGCCAGAAGTCACTTTATTTAACCCATCACTAGCCATTCCACTACTCTTCTTCCCCTCATCAGCTTGAGGCTCACTCTTTGTTGCAACCCCCGCATCAAGTGAAGATTTTATGAGGGTCTGCTTTTGATGAATATTAGCAACTTTTTTCCTTGGGTTTTGTTTAGATGAAGCTGCTTCAAGCAATAACTGCGCTGGGCTTTCTGCTAAGTTTGCTTGTCGACCTCTCACGTCACCATAACGATTCTTTTTTAACTCATCCAGTTCAGTATCACTTAGTCTGTGACCAAGTTCTTTCACCTCAAAATGGAAAGTAGCCACCGACCCGTCCAAAGAGCAGGCAAAAAGTGAATATCCATCAGGACTCCTGTTACCAGAAAAAGAATAAAGAGTTGTAGAGGAGAAAAGAATTAAGAACAACGGTTGGAAAGGCAAAACCCAGAGTATGCAAAAGAAGAATAGTTAGTCCAAATTCACACACGCAAACATAATGGTTACATTTTTCCTGGAGATTTAAGCCATACCAAGATAAATCGACAACACTCTGAGCAAAGAAATGCTTGGCAACAAAGAGAGGACGAGGACTTGCAGTTGTCCATACAGTTATAGTGCGGTCCTGACTCCCAATTGCAATAACATTATATGGCTGCGGTTCTTTGCCTCCAGTCTTTGAAGCCCCATTACTCCACCCAACTGGTGCAGGTTTCACTTCCTGAGCATTGGTGGAATTCCTTCTGAACATGGAATGATTAAACTTCACCACAATAACTGGGGCATTATGTCCTAAGAAGTCAAACGTGGCAGACCATTCCCCTCTCTCTAGAACAGGTGCAGAATGCCTTGGCTTCTGGAAACCATGAGTGGTAGTAATAAAATGGCCACAAGGGGACCATCCAAGCCGCCTGAAAAACGTAGATCCAAGCTGAAAAGAACGTACTCCCATCAGGAAACAGAGATTAAAACTGAAACAGTACAAAGATTTATGATTCATGAACATACCGACTTAGCCCAGTGACCATCCGTCCTGTGAGCAAGGCTCCAATCACTTGTTCGCCAAATAATGACAGTCTTATCATCTGACTGACTAGCTATGAATGAGCCAATGGGATCCCAAGCAACTCCTTTGACCAGGCTAGAATGACCCCTAAGAACAGCAGTGCAAATGCCACTGCTCATATTCCAAATATGGATAGTATTGTCCAAACTCCCAGTTGCCAAGGTCGAGTCATCTGGTGACCAATTAAGATCCACCTACTTCAAGCATGGAATATTAACCTCCCAGGTTAGAAGACGCCCGATGAGAACACATTTCTGTATTATCATACATAGGCTGCATTTGCTTGCACATAAAAATATTTTTGATAGGTAATTAACAAGATAGCATTAGTCGCTTGGAGTAATTAACAAGATGGCAATAAACATTATTTTTTAAAGATATAAACTAATACTCCCTCCCCATCCAAATTGTTTGCGACCTTAGAAAATCCCATTGTTTTAGAGGTTAACAATTAATATGTTGCTTTTGAAATAAAAAGTATTAGTTTCCAGAATCGCACCTCTTAATTTAAACTTTAAATAAACATATTTTTTATAAGTGAAAGTTATTGAAGTCTTAAGTAAGGAATGTTATTAGGTTTTTTCCATTGACTTCTAAAAGTGGGCTATACTTGTCCACTTAAAGTCCACATATATATTTTACTTATGAAAATATTATTAAAAAAAACAGTGGATTATACTTTGGGATGACCCAAAAGTGGGGATAGTGTACAAACAATATGAGACGGCAGAAGCAATAAAGGACATTCACATGCAGCCATAGAAAATAATTCAAAAATAATAGAATAAAATGTTCTATTTTTGTATGCTTGCATAGTGTTTATTATTAAAAGCAATTTCATTACCACATCTGCAGTGTGTCCTCTCAAAGTCATTGCAACCTTCCAGTTCTCAACATCCGGGGGCTCTCCACTGCCAAACTCAGTGGTTCCTGAACCAGGCTTCCTCTCATGAATTAAAATCACCTGATCATCAGAGCCTGATGCAACAAACCTACCATGTTTAGCCCACCTGACACAGTTGACAGAACCAAAGTGATCACGGAGGGTTGCAAGAAGCCTATGTGTAGATTCATCATTTCCCAAGTCCCTGCTAACAGATTTCATGTTCCATATACGGACCTGCATTCAAGGGAAGGGCTTGAGGAACTAAGCTTTCAGATTTACCAATATGATAGTTAATGCTTGCATACTACTGAATAAATAGAAATCATTAACCTGTAACAGAAAGAATCCAATGCAAGATCTCCAAGTGCGTAAGATATCACTATTAATACAAGTCGTAGCTATTAAACATCACCCTCTATCAATACTTTTTTTAATGGCACGGAACATCACCAAGGCGGGGGGAACCCTTCAGAACCAATCTTGAGAAGAAAATCCCGGACACACCACCCCACCCACCAGAACCGTGTATGTGGTAATCAAAGTACACTCCCAATGCAAAATCAAACCCAAGATATTTGAGTCTAAAGTCCATCCCAAGCCCAACATTTGACAACCAGGCTGTGGCCTGCCGGTACTCCTATCTCATAATGTTAGCCATCTATTCCAATTTGGAATGTCCCAAGATAGTATTCACTTTGAATGGTAACTGACTGGATCTAAACCAATAGTACAAATTTGCTTTGTTTTGTTTAGAAAAGTGAGTACCTCTTTTAAATTTGCTTTATTTGAGTTTAGCCAAAATATTTTTGATAACTTACCTTCTGGTTTGGTAAGAGCATACATTTAATGAAGTTTCATTAAAATGTTTTATTTTCTAAACAGGATCGATACTATGTGATGAATTGTATAATTGAAAATTAATACTTTTTATCTTGAATCAGGGGGAAAAGAGATTGCAAATTGTTTAGAGAGAGAGAGTTACAGAAGAGAGAGAAAAAAAAAAAAAGAAGAAGAGAGTTACAGTAGAGAGTGGGTGAGGTGATTATAAAATATCTATATATTTGCAAAAATTACATTTCACTTCCCCAAACTACCATCATTTTTCAATCTGCTCCCAAATTACCAAAATGACCAATTTGCAGCTCAATCAACCACTTTTTGGAAATTTGCAGCTCAAACTACCACTTTTGGAAATTTTCAGCTCAAACTCCTCGACCAGAGAGATAATGAGACACTGAGACTATGTGGCATTCAAAAATTCTGGCTGCAAGCTTAAGCTACCCCATGCTCGTTGCCACTTCTTCCAAGGGCTGTGCTATTTACTGGATTGTGTTATCCCCAATGTTGTTAAAAGTGCACTTAAGCGCAAGGCGCCAAGGCCAAAGCGCTTTGCTTATCAAGAGCGAAGAGCATTTACAAAAGCACGCTTTTTTCACTTTTTGGGGCTTTTGGGGGGGAGTTTAAAGCACAAAAAATTGTGCTTTTATAATCTTTTAAAAAAAGAAAATTATAAAATATCATTTCCAGACCAAAAAAGATGTAGAAAGATAATCTTCAGTATTAGATGATATTGAAGATCATTTACATCCCATAGCTCCACATAATGTCATATGCGATGTTTATGCTTTGAACTCGATATGATAGACCAAATTGGCTCTCTAGATGGAATGATATTTGATTTCTCATGTTAGTATAGAAGTCAATATCCCTTTTGGTATATTTTGATTCATGCATGTACTTTAATTTGATTATGACTATAAAATAATTTTTTTTAATGAGTGGCAATCAGCATCATCTATGTGTATATCAAGTAAAGCACAAGAGAATTTATATGAAATAATGCTTGCCCGCCACATGGGAGTTCCAGTTTTTTTTTCCTATGTTTGATATATTTAAATAAAAATATGTTTTGTTATAAAAAGTTTATTAAAATTGAAGTTGACACGTGTCAATTTGTGAAGCTTTCATGTGTTTTCTATTACTGTTGATGGTTAACAAAGGGTCCTCTTTCTAATTAACTCACAACAAAGGGTCCTCTTTCTAATTAACAAAGGGTCCTCAAAAAACATTTACAGGATCTTAAACCCAAGTACACCATAGCACAAGAGTGTTTAACCAAAATTTCCTAAATCTATGTAATTAGTTGATTACTTGATTTTCATGTTGCATTACTCAAATAAATTGAGTTAATATGCTAAAGATATTACCATCTTCCTTTTTAAACCTTTTTAGTGTATTTTATGGGGTTTCTGTTATTATAAATTAATTTTAGAAATATGCGCCTACTTCAATCAGGCACCTACTTGCGCTTCGGGCCTAGGCTCTTGACATCATTTGCACTTAAGTGTGCCTAGCCCTTTTAACAACACCGGTTATCTTAAAAGGGTGTGCCTCTCATACAAGAGGTTTGACTATTACGAGCAAAAGCACAAGTCGCACTATCGATAGTGAAAGTGTTAGGCACATTTAAGTGCAGAAGCAGCCTAGAGTTTAGGTTCAAAGTGCAAAGTGTGCATATAATTGACGTAAATACACAGTTTTAAAAATAATGAATAATAACAAAAGCAATATAGTAATATATTCGGCCTATTAAATCAATTTGTTAGAGAAGTAAGCAACATGAAAATCAAGTGAGTGATTAATTACATAAAATATAAACATGGTATTCTATACAATACTCTTGTGCATTACAATATATACAACCATGAGATCCAATAGCCAATATTCAAAATAAAGTACAAGGTTAAATCAGAATATACCTAAAGACAATGACCAAAAATGCACAAGTATTGTAGGCATTGACTTCTATGCTAACATTAGCAATATAGGGTTGAAGTATTAATCGTGCTCGCCATCAAGCATAGGACCATCATCATTGTCATTAAAAGATTTGAAAACCTCATCATCTTCCTCATCTACTTCATCTAAATAAATGGCCCGTGCAAACAGTACTAGTTAAAACTGATTTCGCTTTTCCTTTTTCGCAAAAAACTAAAAGAATGTTTTTCGCTTTAAACCAAAAAAAACCTTAAAAGGTTGCTTAATGCTCGCTTTTGTAAACGTGCTTTGCTTTTGGCAAGCAACGGGCTCCAACCTAGGCTTTTTGTGCTTAAGCACTCTTTCCCAACACTACATCACACTAAACTCCTGCACTATGACCAACATCGAAGCTGAGTTTTTGGATTTTCTGCTTTCAAAATTGAAGGAAAGGGAAAAAAGAAGCTGATTGCACGCAGTTCTAGATGTTTTCATAACAAAAATGACTCAAAGCGTGAATATATGTTGTCTTCATAATTTCCAAGTAACCAAACTCGGCACAAGCTATGAGAAATTCTCTCGGCAACCAAAGAAACAGGAAACAACGAGAAAGACTACAATTTTAACCCAAGATACGATTTTGCGCTCACTCAACATAATGAAAAACCTAAAACTCAGTATTCAAAGCATTCTCCTCTCTTGAAATTTATCAGAAAGCAAACAGAGCACAAAGGATATAAAGCGCCATACCTTGTGGTCGCCCCCACCAGTAGCGAACCTAAGACCCCCGGGTTGAACATCAATGGAGAAAATCTGCATCCCCTCATGCCTAATCCAACTAGGTTTTTCGGCAATCATCTTGTTCCTGATCCCAAAACCCAATACTTGTGCACTATACTTCTTGAAATTGCAGCTTTGCAACAAACAAGCACTTTGTTCGGTAATTTGAGGAGAACCCGTTAAGTGTCCAATAACAAAAAACCAAGAGAAACCACCGAAAGGGTATCTTACTTCATAATTTTGGAACCGAAAGGGAAAAAACCAAGAAAAGCCACCCCAGATTAGTGTAAGAACAAAAGCCTCCCAAAGATAAAGCCTTTGACCGTGTTTCTGGAAAACCCAACAAAAAATGTATGCACATGCTGTGCTTGGAGCACGAAAAGCCCTGAATTTGAAGTAAATACAGAACCTGATAAGTTTTGAGATAATACAAAACCCTAGGGGCTAGGGTTGGACCAAAAGAACAAAAACCCTATAAACTAAAAGTGACGGGGTGGGGAAGATCAAGAAATAACTTCCTTTTTTTAACGGTCAAATCTCCTAGAAGATTGCGGGTCTAAGATACGAAAGCAAGACTGCAAAAGAAAAATTGCAAAATTGAAAAAAGAAAAAGGTTAAAACTTAAAAGGAAACACAGTGTGACGGTGTGAAAGATGGAGACGGGGAGTAGGAACGAGGGTAGGATGGAAGGGAGTTTTGTGGCAACTTCTTTTGGCATTTTGGATTGTGGGTGATTGTTTTGTTGTGATTAAAGATGTACACGTCAGAAAATAATATTTGATATTTCTTTAGAATATTCATTAGTTCTATACCACGTGTATGTTGAAAGAAAATAAAAATAAAAAAATAAAAACAGGTGTAAAGTATAAATGTGTTGCCCAGGAATTTTTTTTTTAATAATTTGAATAAGAAAAAAAAATTTATACACTATACTATCATTCTATTATATAAGATGTGATAATTATTTATCACATCTTATATAATAAAATAAAAGTTAGAAGATAGTATAATGTATAGCATTACTCAAATAAAAATAATTTTTTCAAATTCTTTATATTTTCTACAAATAAAAATAAACTTTTACTGATATTTTTTAAATATGATAAGTAGAAAAAATCGAAAAACAAAAGAAAATTATTTTTGTTGGTGGTTGTAAAAAATAGTTGTCTAATAAGTATGATTCCTTACACAATGTTTTTGGGCATGCTCACAAAAGTAAGGTCTCTTGTGCCAAGTTTATTATTAAAGCATTTTAATTTAATTTGTTATTAGATTTGTTTCTAATAGGTTCCAAATGAGCAGGTTCCTTACATGTATATCTTACAATATTTTTTTTTTTTGATGTTATAGAGGTATATCAAATGGAATAATTCTATTTGAAAATTTTTATACCATATGTAAGGATGGGATGCGCCTTAGGGTCACCTTATCCCTCCCGCGACGGAGAGCGGATCCATCCTCTCGTCTGCTCGTTAACTTGTTCCGACCTCCACTGCGGCGAATAATGGGATTAACACCAGTCTGACCCGATACTTACCTTCACTATGATGTCAACGGAAGGGTGTGGGTCCAGTTTCAAACTGTTTAACAACTTACCTCTCCTCGAGAGTCAATAGGCAGATCCAACCTCCCGGCGGCCCCACCTCACTTGCAAAGGAGAGCAGATTCCCTATCTTAGCTGCCCAACAACTTACCCTAACCCCCATCACTGTGAAGAGTGGACCGGCTTCTCAATTGTCTGACACTTACCTCCTCATGAGGCCCTAAAGGGATGAATTACGTCTAAGGCTACTTTATCCCTCTCGCGGTGGAGAGTGGACCTAGCTTTTGGATGCCCGACATTTACCTTCCCTGTGGACGTCAACAGGCAGGAGCTGGTTCAGTCCCAAAACTACCTGATAACTTACCTCCTCGCAGGACCCTGAAGGATGGGATGAGTCTTAGGATTATCTTATCCCTCCCGCAACGGAGAGCGGTTCCAGCCTCTCAACTTCTCGGCAACTTATCCTGACCTTCGCTACGGCAAAGAGTGGAATTAGCGCCAGCCTAACTTGACACTTACATTTCCTGTGATATCAGCAGGCAGATGTTGGTCCAATCTCAAACTGCCTAACAATTTATCTCCCCGCGAAAGTCAACAGGCAGGTCCAACCCCCTAGCGGCCTGACCTCACTCGTGAAGGAGAGCAAATCAACAACTTACCCCACCCTCGTCAAAGCGAAGAGCAAACCGGCTTCTCAGTTGTCCGACAAATTACCTCCCTAGGAGGACCAAAAAGGCGGGCTTAGCCTAAGGCATCCCAACTCCTCCCTAGTGGAGAATGTGTTTGGTCCTTTGACTACCTGTTATTACTCCTGAGACGCCATCTCCTGTAATTGAACACCAAACAAGTAACACCTCAGATCCTTGCCATGCTCCACCTCTATCAAAGGAGACACCAAATGAATAACTCCTCAAATCTCCACCACACCCCAGCCAGACAGTTCAGGTTTGCAAATTTCGCACTCATAGTTGGAGATTAGTTAACTAACTTGTTTGACTTTCGCAACATTATCAAACGCCTCCTACTTACCTTACGAAGGAGAGAGGGACAACTTCTTAGCTGACTCGTAACTTACTCCCCTGAGGAGACCAAAGAAGAGGGTTTAGCCTAAGGCATCCCAACCTCTTCCCTAATGGAATATAGGCCCAATCCCTCAACTATTCAACATTAACTCCCAAGGAGCCCCACCCCCCAAAACTGACAGCAACAAATCAAGACAATCCAAGTTTATGATTATGATAATGAATAAGTTCTGCTTACGGTTTTTCGTGACACAAGTAGTATCGCCCCTATACCCCTAGCCTAGTATACTCCCAAAGCACATGAGTAGAAAGGTAAAGGCAAAAAAAAAGGAGAACACAAGAAGAGAGAAAAGGGCATACATGGAAATCCATTAATATCGTTACAAAGTACAGGCACAAATGAAAAATGAAAATACAAAGATTCAAGGGGGAAGTACGCAAGGCCACCATGGTTCAGCTAGCGGGGTTGTCCAAGAAAGCGCTCCAGATAAGTTTCTTCCCTATCGAGGCACCTCACTTTAGCACAACCAGGTTCGGAGGAAGGTCTTGCACTTTTAGTGCTCTTAAGTTGCTCTGGGGATTCAAAAGCATATGGTATCTCATTCTCTCAAAGCCTTCCAAATATCCATAAGACCAAGTGTCATTTCCAACCAACCAAACGTAAGACAACCCCTCGCAGAGCTAGGGGACGACGGCTTCGGCATGATCTAGGCAAAGCACAAGTCCGGATAGTAGCCTCATGGGCGACTACCACACGATTGGCCTCGACAAGTCAGGTCTCCAACCCTACAGCTCGGCTCTTCTCACTGGATTCCCAGGCACGGGCCAAAGCATTCTTGGCCTCCAAATCCTTCACTCTCTTAGACTTGGCCTTGAAAGAATCTGACTTATTCTTCAAAAACTGAGAAAGCTCCTCGAACCTCCCTTCCAGCCATTTCTATTACCGGGCATCGGAATCGAGCTATTTCCCCAACTTTGAGTTCTCAACTCGCAATAGGTCCAGCTACTCTTGCTGGCGGTCAAAAGAGTCTTGAAGATTGTCTCTCGCCTCCTTGCTGATCATCGTTTTAAGGTGGTGAGAACTGACTTCTTCCCTCAACCTTGCCAAGTTAGACTTGAGTTGGGCCTTTCGGTGAAGAAGCTAAAGTATCCTCTTTTGCCTCCACCGGCGGCTGAGTTGCACCTTAACGAGTGTTTCTTCTAACTCCACTTTTCTCTCCCTTTCTTCCTTGGCATGGCGCAAAGTCAGTCGTGCCAAGGATCGGAGTGCCCAGATCTCGTCTTCCAACCCCTCCCGATCATCCACAATGAAGGTTGTCAACCCTCCACTCCCTACCATGAAAGTTTCCAAGTTAGTACCAAAAGTAAATACATTGAGAAGACATAAAAATGAAGGCGATGAGTTGATAACAAACCCTGGAAAAGAACCCCCTGAGTTTCCTAGCCATCTCTTGGACATGGTCAGAATAGGCTCCTTCAATCTTGGGGCAAAATGATCCCTCCCTTAGAGGGATTCCCAAACAAGACGCCATCATCCCCCGGTGCTTCGGCACTCCCATAGAACCCCGCTGAGAACGGGTCTCCCCGATGTTCCCCTTTGCCTTCATCTTCCATGGCTTGCTTAGGACCCTATCCGGCCTCTGGGTTGGTTGGAATAGCCCGAGTCTTGTTGGTCGTCCCCACCTCGGTACCAACCCCTGTAGACACTAAGGTCGAGATGGTGTCAGTGAAGGACAATGATGCGAGCATCTATCAAAACAGTTGAAACCTCGCCAACCCCCACTGATGCCAATCCAACCTCGGCCCCGGCATCCGCTAACGCAAAGGCTGAGATGGTGCAAGTGAAGGGCAATGGAGCCTCAATGTCGACAACAACAGCCAAAGCTTCGTTGACCTCCACTGACACTACCACAACCTTAGCATCAGGTACATCCACCAGATGATGTAACATGATACCAAGATCCTCCACGTGTTTGGGTGGAGTTGAGCAGGTGACAAATGGAGGTAGTCCAGCACATCGCGAACCGAACGACAGAAAGGCAGCCCAAGGCCGCTGGAAAACATGCTAGGGTATAAAGCCACCTTTGAAGAGTATCCTTCAAAATCCACAGCACCTTTTTTGGGCTACGACACATCAAACTCCACGATGCAAAGTACTTTGAAGTTTGACTTTAGTGACTCCAATTCGCCAGGAGTCACAACCGACAACGAAGAAAACTTGTCGAACCATTGGGGCTCGGTACGGACCTCAAGAGGATCTAAACCCCTGGGAGTCTATGAGGAGTCAGAAGGTCTGACATGCTTGGAGCTTTTGGGACCAGAGCGTGAAGAGTTCTTCAAAGCCATGAGAATGTCAAGATGAAGGAAGGGAAGGCAAAATATACACAAAAGAAAGATTTGAAGAAAAGGAAGGAAGCACAAGGGATTTCGAGAAATAAGGAGAAAACAAAGTAGGCTCCAAACGACAATGAGGTGAGATTTAAATAGGCCCTAACGACGATTAGTATCCCAAATCTTGGGAACACACGTTGTAACAACCCGACCCTAAGATTAAGTCATAAGATAAGTTTGATGTATTTTTCTTATAATTATTATTATTATTATTATTATTATTATTATTACTATTATTATTATTAGATTTTTACATTGTTCATTTTAATAAGATTATTATCAATTTTATTATTGATATTTTACCATGACCGGATTTTGCTTTAGCCATAAGAATTTTATTTTGATTTTAAACCTTATATCTTCATATCTCCACCCGTAAACTTCATCCCTATCTCTTGATATTTTTTTAAACCTAACCTCATACTCATCTTTTTCCCCTAATCGATAATCCTAATAGGAAATCAACTCTGAAATCCTATCATAAAACGCCTAATTGTTTGTCCTCCATGAATTTCAAGCTATGCACGCCTCTCTCAGTTAGTCACATATGCACGTCACTACGTCTATTTATACACTTCATGCACAACCCCTTGCACAAACTACCTTCCATTTGTTTTCTCTAGGGTTTACCCCCATGCCTATATATACATACGGTTAGAGTTCACCCAAAACCTCAAGCCGCAACCAACACCTACACACCTGCACGTCCAGGAAAAGAAAAAAAGAGAAAAGAAAAGAGAGCAGCCGAGAGCCACCTACACTGGAGAAACCAGCAGCCCAAGCAACAACACACAAACCAAACCCACGACCCCTTCCTCTCGCACGGACGCAGCCATGTTTGCACCATTGAGCAGAGCACTTCTCCCTCACGCCGCAGACCGAGATCCATTTTGAGCCCACACTCAGCCTCTCTGCCTAGAGCATGCCGACGCCACAGTTGAACACCTCAAGGGACGACCAACCGACTCCTCGGACAGCACAGTAAAGCCCTCCGTGCGCCACTGTCATGCACGAGATATAGCCCTATTTTTAGCCCCCCAAAACAGAGCATTTTACTCAACTAACCCACCACCCCACACGTTGCCACAGCCACAAACAACACTACTGAAAGCAGACGACGTCGGAGGACAAGCCTCCACCACCTGTCACTGCCCAACCACCTTACTGCAGCCGCACGCCAGCCTTTCTCTCTATAGAACATCGTTCTCTCTCTAAAATCTCTCTCCTTCTCTCGGCGTCGCACCAACGCAGAGAAGCCTCCAGCTGCGCCGACTTCACTCCCGGCCACCCAGAGTCGCCATCCAGCCCAGCCCCGTCGCGTGGCCCCTCTCTCGGTGAGCCTCTATCTCTCTCCCTTGCACGACTTTTCTTTTCTTTTCTTGTTCTGATTCCGTGTGTTTCATGAAAGGGAAAACCACTCTTTATTCTCTTTATTTCCACGATGGGCCCGTGGGCCTGAAGCCCATCCAGCCAACAACTTTGGTTCCTAAGTGGTTTCCTCACATAGGCTTCTCATTTTTTTGAAAGAGACTAATTTTATAGACTGATATATGGTTTTAACTGGGTTTGAACTCATGTGGGCTCAATTATTTACAGTAGCGTTATACTTAATATTTCAAGTTAAGTTAATTTTATTAAATAAATATACTAGTCATAAGCCTTTTTTTATAAGAAAGTGTGGAAAAAAATTTGAAATATATTTTAAAGTATACTATCAAGCCCAATATTTTGTTAATATTCCTTTATATATTTAGTAGAAGTTTAATAAAAATTATTACAGATACTTTAAATAGAAAAATTAAAAAAATATATGTTATGAGTTTTGAATAGTTATGTTAAGAAATGAAATCGATTTTAAGAAATTGTTATTATGAGTTATTTAAAATAGCCCTAGTATTTTACTAAATTATAAATGTTATTAGTATTTTTGAGTATTTTAAAATATCAAGATTTATTGAATGTAATGTTAAGCAAAAGGTTTATTTGACTAATTTTCTAGATTATGAATTTAATTAAGTAGGATATTAGGATATGGTTTCCTAGACAAATTTAGTGACGTTTAAATATTATGTATAGGCAACGAGCTATGAAGAGAGATTCAAAAAGAAGCGTAGTAAGGTAAGTTATTTGATCACAAAATTAGGATCATAACAGTTTAGCTTATATATAAGTATTATTCAAGCCAGTTCATTGATAACCAATTTTTATGTATCACTCATGTCATATGCAAACATGTCATCCAACATAACATACGATCAGTTCATTCCGCATCATGTTCAGATTCAGAAATTATAATTATATATGTATTATGTCATGCATCTCATGGTCATAAGACACGTAAGCTATCTTAAGTTCAAGTGCAAGATAAAATCAGTTCAGTTAATCAGATGGGCATTCAGATGCATGGTACAATGCAATTCAGTTTCAGGGTGGATGTGCAAGCCACAGACTCAAGCGTGGTCCACCATAGTATGCCAGAATACTATCAGCGGCTCTCCTCGTGGCCACGAGACGTGGAGCCGGTGCACAACTTCGCACACAGGGTTAAGTATGTTGGCTAGTCAGTTCAGTCAGTTAATTTAGATAAATCAGTTATGCATAGCATAAACATCAGTATGAACAGTTATGAATTTTAAGTTATCAGTATGAAAAGTTTTATGAAAACCTTATATTTAGTATGTTAACGTTGTAATGGATTTCTTACTGAGTATTCGACTAATTTTAGTTTATTTTTATGTTTTTAACCACCCAGGTGAGGATGATGATTACGAGCAGGCAGACCAGGATTAGAAGGAGCAGTTATTTTAGTTTCAGACCTGCTAAAATAAAATTGATTGTTTTTATGACATAAATTTATTCAGTTTATTCTTTTAAGTTTTTGAAAACATTTTTATCAGACAAAATTTTTATGAAATAAATCTTAATTTTATTTATTAAATATGAGATCTTTTGCCGGGTTTATTTTATGAAAAACACGTGACACTCCTAACCTACGGGAAGGGGGTGTTACACACGCGCCCCCACAAGGCCAGCAAGACGAGCACAAATCTTGCAGTGTGTACTGTGTGACATGACATGGAGAGAAAGAGCCACTTGACACCATCAATGCTAGGAGAACTGAATGGATGCAATCAAGCATCAAATCTCCTATCAAAGGACATAACATTAAAGTTGAGCGAGGAACCGCCATCTAACACCATCAATGCTAGGAGAACTGGACGGGCATAATCAAGTGCCAAATCCCACAGCCAGAGGATGTGTCATTAAAGTCGGGAGAAGGATCGTCTCCCAACACCATTAATGAGGAAAAAACCATACGAGTTCAATCAAATGCCAACAGCCTAACGCGTGCCATGGGGTCAGGAAGAGTAATGACCACCATTCTTGAAATCAGGAAAGTAAAATTGAAGCAACTACACAAAAATAGGATTAGGAAAACAAAGGCAAGAATAAATTCCCACTAGACTAGTCCAATAGGAATTGGCGGGGTAACTGTAAGGGGATTATCCCTCTCCTTTTTTCTACAAGCCTAAATACCGAGCCCATGAGGGACCTCCGGAAAAATGGGAGGTCCGAGAAAGCCCAACCTAACGACCCTCGAAGTCATTGGGCCTCTATAGGGAGTTCGACCCATTAGTAAAACCAACCCAAGAAGCAACTCTCGTGTGGGAAAGACAAACGATGAGGACAGATGAGACTCGCCACCCTGACACATCCCAGTAATGCCTGGCCCTCGGGAACCTGTACAAGCAGGTGGGCAAGAGATGCAGATGACCCTTGATCTCTTAACAACAAATATGGAGAGACTCAGCAATAACCACTCACATACAGATGTCCAGTAGGAAGCCACGCCCCATTAATGGAGTCATTCTCCAGAATCTACGCCGCATTAATAGCGTCTGTTAGGGACCCCGGTCAAGTCCCTAAACACTAATTCCTCTTCGGCAATAGGCTCCTTTGGTTGACCGACTCCAAGTCCTTCACTTGCTTGGTTCACGCTCAAGATGGTCTATGGTGGCACTTTGGGTAGGGTGAGGTTAGTGTTTAGGCAAATTGGAAGTGTATGGAAAGTGGAAAAAATGGCTAAGTGTGAGATCACAATGGGGAGTGGTGCACGGCACTAGGGTGAGCTAGGGTTGGCGCCACTTGCATTAGGGTTTAGGGTTTGGATGAATGATGATGGACGGCTAGGGTTTTGGGTGATGGGATGATTAGGGTTTGGAGCTAGGGCAAATGAGGTGGGCGGCCAAGGCTTGGCCGAATAGGGTAGGTGAGTGTTTTTAGGAAAGTTTCCTAAAAACTAGGGATGTGTTTTGGATTAGGGTGATGGCCGGCCAAGAGGATCCAAGAGGTCAACTAGGGTTTCTAATTTGGAAACTCTAGTTTGGTAAGTGGAGTGGGCGGCTAGGTTAATTCAAATGAGGCAAGGAGCCAAAATTTGAATTTGAACCTTGTATGGAAAGTATATCTCGGCTAGGGATGGAAAGGATTGGATGAGGGTGTTTTTGGAAGTGATGGCCGAATATGGTAAGTAGGGCAAACAAGGGTTGGTCGAGTATGTGGTTGGAAGGAAGATCAAATGGATGTGGAGGATTACTTGTTGGCCGAATCACTCAAGAACACTTAGGAACAAAGTATGAACAATGCACATAAATTTCAAGATCAATAAGTATTAAATGGAGAACAAGAGAGTGAAAGGAAAAATACTCATAAGATAGATAGAATGGATCACACTTATTCACGAATTGCAAAGTGTGATCCTCTCCTTAGGGATTCACGAATTGCACCCCAAAGAGCCCAAGTGCTATGCACCGAAGGTGATCTCAAGAACAACTTAGTCCACAAAGGCTATTGTCAAAAGATGTGAAAGAAATGGCTAAGGGTCCTATTTATAAGGTTACAACTTGGAAACCCCCAAAAGGCCCCTTTGAAATAAAAGGAATTAAAAATGAAATAAATAATTAAATGACAAAAATGAAGATAGTGGCATGGACCACTAGGCCGTGGCATGCATGAGCCAAGGGTCGGCTAGGGTGGTGCATGGTGGTCCTCGGTCTGGTCCATGGCTAAGTGGCTCGGCATGGCTGGCTAGGGTGCATGGCTTGGTGCCATGCATGGGCCGGCTGGTGGGCATGGCATGGTGCCATGTTCGGCCTGCTGAAGGTGGCCAGCCATGTGAGCCTGCTGCAAGGCATGGGCTGGAGCCATGCGCTGGATGGCATGCCTGGTGGGCATGCCACTGACCTGCTCTGCATGGCACGGGCTGGAGCCGTGCGCTGGATGGCATGCCTGGTGGGCATGCCACTGGCCTGCTCTGCATGGCACGGGCTGGGCCCGTGCGCTGGATGGCATGCCTGGAAGGCATGCCACTAACCTCGCTGGGGTGCGGCAGGAGAGCCATGCGGCTGGGGGCCTGGTCGGCTGTAGGTGCTCGGGCGTGCGCATGGCTGTGCGCATGGGCGTGCGCACGGCCATGCGGTCTGGCTGGGCGCGCAGGGCTGTGTGGCCTGCGTGGGCGTGCGGGGCCATGCGGCCTGCGTGGGCGTGCGGGGCCGTGCGGCTGACCCGCATGCGCAGGGCCACACGGCCTGCGTGCAGGCGCAAGGCCATGCGGCCTGCATGCATGCGCAGGGCCGGGTGGGCTGCGCGTGCGCGCTGAGCCCTGCGGCCTGCGTGCATGCGCCGGGCCGCGCGGTGCATGGGCGTGCGCATGCCTGGCCATGCGCTGGGCTGCGCATGGCCACTAACCTCGCTAGGGTCGAGGTGCCGCGCGCGCACGGCTTGCATGCTGGGCGCCCCGTGCTTGTCAAGGCACGGGCCAAGGCATGCATGTGGTTGGTCCAAGAGCATGCTGGGCGCCCCGTGTGTGACAAGACACGGGCCAAGGCATGCTCGAGGCATGATCAAGGGGCATGTCCCGGACATGGCTAGGACATGGGCGGCTCCTTTGGAGGCGGTTTTACGTGGGGGTCTAACAATCCCCCTCTCTTTAAGACTATCCTTGCCCTCAAGGATAAATTGAGGGAATCTCTCCCTTATATCATCATAGTCTTCCCAAGTAGCCTCTTCCTTTGGTGCTTTCCCCCATCTAATTAAAACTTGCCACACATCTTGTCTTTTTCTCCCCCTTGGCACAACCCTATAATTAAGGGCCTCCTTTGGTTGTAAGAGCATACGCCCTTCTTCATCAAACTTAGGTAGCTCTTCCACAATGAGACTAGGATCACCAATCCTCTTCTTGAGCACGGTCACGTGGAACACCGGATGTAGTTTGGAACTTGGAAGAAGTTCCAACCTATAAGCCACTTCACCAATCCTCTCAAGCACTTTGAAAGGCCCATAGTATTTCTTGGCCAACTTCAAGTTAAGCTTTTTTCTCAATGTCATTTGGCCGAATGGTTGTAGCTTCAAGTACACATAGTCTCCCACTTCAAATGTGACCAATCTTCTACCCTTATCATAGTATTTCTTCATTCTTTGTTGGGCCTTGGCAAGTTCTCTTTTAACCTTCACTATGATCTCATCTCTAGTGATCAACTCCTCCTCCACTTCATTGTTCTTGGCCGTGCCTCTCTCATAACTTACTAATGTTGGTGGAGCTCTTCCATAGACAACTTCAAACGGGCTTCTTTGTATGGAAACATGAAAGGTGGTGTTATACCAATACTCGGCCCAAGTCAAATACTCACCCCATTTCCTTTGCTCTTCATGGCAAAAACACCTCAAGTATTGCTCAAGAGTCCTATTAACAACTTCGGTTTGCCCATCGGTTTGAGGATGATAAGATGAGCTAGCTTTCAACTTGCTCCCTTGGAGCTCAAACATCTCCTTCCAAAAGGAACTCATGAAGACTCTATCTCGATCCGTGACTATGCTCTTTGGGAATCCATGAAGCTTCACAACATTGTCAATAAATGCCTTTGCCACACTCTTGGTTGTGAATGGATGAACAAGTGGAATGAAATGACCATACTTGCTTAATCTATCCACCACCACAAATATTACCTCAAACCCGCCACTAGTGGGAAGTCCCTCCACAAAGTCCATGCTTAAGTCTTCCCAAATCAAGTTAGGAATTGGGAGAGGTTGTAAGAGCCCGGATGGTGGTCTTGTATCATACTTGATCTTTTGGCATGTGTCACACTCGGCCACAAGGGTCTTCACGGCCTTTTTGATCCCTTCCCAATAAAAGAAGTGCTTCACTCTAATGTAGGTTCTCAACCAACCCGAGTGGCCTCCTTCTTTGCTATTGTGGAAATGGTCTAGGATCTCTCTTCTCAAGTTAGGAACATTCGGCACATATACATGCTCCTTGTAGTAGATCAAGCCGTCCCTCACCTTGAAGCCAACCACCCCATCACCTTGAGCCTCTAAAAGCTCAACAATCTCTATGGCTCTAGCATCAATCTTTGTAGCTTCTCGGATCTTGTCCCATATCATCCATTCGGCCCCACTCAAGGCCAACATATTCGGTTCTTCTTCTTCATGCACTAGCCACAATGTTGAACTCCCCTCTTTTCTACTCAAAGCATCCGCCACTTTGTTCTCTTTACCCGGTTGGTAAATGATGTCATACTCAAACCCAAGTAGCTTCACTAAGAACTTTTGTTGCTCCGGGGTGACAATTTTTTGTTGTAACATATGCCTTAATGCTTGTTGATCGGTTATGATGGTGAATTTTCGGCCCAACAAGTAAGGCCTCCACATCTTAACCGCATGGACAACCGCAAGCATTTCCCTAGCATAAGTGCTCCAAGCTTTCTTCATAGGGCCGAGAGCTTTGGAGATGAAAGCCAAGGGCCTCTTGTCTTGAACCAAAACCGCCCCAATCCCCTCACCACTAGCATCGGTGTAGACCTCAAAAGGCCTCTCAAAATTAGGTAAGGCCAACACGGGTGTCTTGGTCATTGCTCTCTTCAATTCCTCAAAAGCATCTCTTGCCCCTTGGTTCCACTCAAAGTTGTCCTTCTTCAACAAGGATGTGAGTGGCTTAGCTATGAGCCCATAATTCTTTACAAACCGTCTATAGTAACCGGTTAGCCCCAAAAAACCTCTAAGGGCCGAAACATCCTTTGGTAGTGGCCAATCCACCATGGCCTCAATCTTTCTTTGATCCACTTTCACCCCCTCTCCCGAGATGAAGTGACCAAGGTACTCCAATTCTTCTTCCATAAAGGCACATTTGGAAGCCTTAATGAAGAAGTGATGCTCTTCCAATATCTTCATAATAATCCTCAAGTGGTCTTTGTGCTTTTCAAGGGTCTTGGAGTAAACCAAGATGTCATCAAAAAACACTAGAACGAACTTCCTCAAAAGAGGCTTGAAGATGGTGTTCATGGCGGCTTGAAAGGTGGATGGAGCATTGCACAATCCAAATGGCATGACAAGGTATTCAAAGTGCCCGGAGTGTGTTCTAAAGGCCGTCTTGTGGACATCCTCCTCCTTCATTCTAATTTGGTGGTAGCCCGCCCTCAAGTCTAACTTGGAAAAGACCCTTGCTCCATGGAGCTCATCAAGCATCTCATCTACGGTGGGGATAGGGAATCTATCCTTCACCGTGGCTTCATTCAAGGCCCTATAATCGGTACAAAACCTCCATGTCCCATCCTTCTTCCTCACAAGTAGTACCGGGGAAGAGAATGGGCTAGTGCTTGGCCTAATCAACCCATTCCTCAACATTTCATCGACTTGCCTTTCTATCTCTCCCTTTTGGAAATGGGCATACCGGTATGGTGGGACATTTACCGGTCTCTTCTCATCCACTAGCACAATCCGATGGTCAAAGAGCCTAGAAGGTGGCAATGAAGTAGGCACCTCTAGAACTCTTCTATGGTCCTTCAAGACCTCAATTACCTCCTCGGGCAGCCCCTCCAATTCGTTCTTAGGCTCATTCTTGACACTCTTTTCAACATTCCACAAAGAGTCTTCATCGGCTACCATAATTGCAAAACATTGAGCTCCTCCCTTGCATAACTTCTCAAACATGATAGCCTCACAAGAGGTGACTTCTTTGGATGTTAATGCGGTCCATACTCTCTTCTTAGATCCGAGCTTGAACTCCATGGTCATATTATGGTAGTCATGTATTACTCTCCCAAGGCCCTTAAGCCAAGCGTTGCCTAACACCACATCAAGTCCGACTAGTGCCAACACATGTAGGTCGGCCACAATCCTCACTCCTTGAATGTTCATCTTTACCTCTTTGACAAGCCCATCACACCTAAGCTTGTTCCCATTTGCTACCTTCACTTCAAAGGGTTCAATGGTGCACGGCTTCAATCCCACTTTGTTCACAATATTGGCATTGACAAAGTTGTGGTGGATCCACTATCCACTAGGAGGGTCACTTCAAACTTCCCCACCCATGCCATCACTCTCATGGATGTAGGTCTTTGGACACCCGAAATAGCATTCAAGGACAATTCGGCCTCCTCTAGTGTCTCACTAGATTCGGCCTCCACATACTCGGGTCCATCACTAGTTGATTCTTCATGCTCTTCTTTCTCTTCTTCACTTGTGTCTTCTTCAAGCAACACATATGCTTGACCGGCCTTACACTTGTGCTCTTTGTTCCACTTGTCACCACATTTGAAACAAAGCCCCTTCTTGATCCTCTCTTGGACCTCTTCTCTTGATAACTTTTTTACTTCATAAGGCTTTGGTTTAGATGCACTCCCTACTTCCTCCTTGCCCTTCCAAGGAACTTTGGTTTGCAAAGGTTTGGTGAACTTGCTCCCCATGTCCTTGAATTGACGCTTCTCAATGTGAGTGCTCTCCTCCAAAATCTCGGCCATTCTCATAACTTCTTGAAGCCTTGTTGGTTGCTTCAACTTTATCTCTTTGGCTAGCCACGGTTTCAAGCCATCTACAAATGTACCAATTAGTGCCTCTTCGGACCAACCCCTCACTAAGGTTTGGAGTTGCCGAAATTCATCTATGTAATTGTGCACCTTCCCTTCTTGTTTCAACTTGGCAAGTTGCCCATGGTGGTTAACAATTGGTGAGGGGCCGAATTGCATCAAGAACTCCTTCTCAAAGGCCGTCCATCCTAGGCGTCTCCTCTCCTTGTCATATTGATCACGTAGCCATCTCCACCACTTACTTGCTCTTCCCTCAAGATGGAAGCAAGCGGTTGATACTCTCTCATCTCTTGGAACTTCATAGACCCGGAAGTAGTGGTCTACTTTATCTAACCACTCATAAGGATCTCCCCCATTGAACTTGGGAAAATCTACCTTTGGTCGCCTAGGTCCCCGGTCATGAGCCCGGTTTCCTCTTCTTTCATCATAGTGATCATCATCATGTCTTCGGTTTCTATAGCCCCTCTCTCTATCTCGGTTGTGATGTCTTCCATTGGCATAGCCACCATAATCATTCGGTTCCTCATGGCCCACATCATACTCGGCCTCATAGTGTTCTTCATGCCTTGGAATTTCCAACCTCACATCTTGAGGTTCCCTCCAATTACTTGGACTTCTAGTTCGATGATCCTCCTCTCTAATCCATCTTTCTACGGCCACTTGGTCATTCTCAACACGGCCTCCTCTTCTATACTCGGCTCTTGGTGGATCATGCATGGAACCCGTCACACTAGTCTCGGCTCCATCAACAAAGGCCTCTTGCCTTTGCCCATTCGGACTAGGGACTCTCCTTTGGCCATTGTGCTCGGCCAACCTTCTTTCAAGCCTCTCAAGACTTGCATTATTCTCACGTCTCATGGCATCCGTGGCACGCCTATTCTCTTCGGTCTCACGGGCATTAGCATTCAAAGCCATCCTTAGTTCGGCCAATGAGGATGTGACCTCACCAAGGACACTAGTCAATTTTGTGGTGTGCCCCTCCAAAGCTTCGAGGCGTTCCCGGTTGGAACCACCTTGATCCTCGGCTTCATTCTCTCCTCGGTTCATGGTTCCTTGGCTTGCACTGAATCTTGCAACTGAGTCTTGCAACTGAACTTGCAACTGAGTCTTGCAACTGAGCTTGCAAACTGAGCTTGCACGGAAATTGGACAGCACTTCGGTTGGTGGAGCTTGATCACGGCTCAAAGGTCCAACCTTGGGTCCCCCACCTTCAAGGGTGGTCGACCCCTCTTGCACACGGTCCAACCTCGGGTCCTCTACCTTCAAGGGTAGCCGACCCCTTCGAGAACTCTACTCCGTCCTCTACCTCAACCCCCAAACTCCAATTTCACAAGTAATATCACAGATAAATGGGATCCAACGAGGGTCTCCCCCAACCAATTCACAAAGTTTGGGTTAACGCGTCGTTTACCTCGTGGAGAAGTGAGAACTTCTCAAAAACACCAAGCAAGATGCCTCTCAATGAAAGCACCAATTAATGTTAGGGACCCCGGTCAAGTCCCTAAACACTAATCCTCTTCGGCAATAGGCTCCTTTGGTTGACCGACTCCAAGTCCTTCACTTGCTTGGTTCACGCTCAAGATGGTCTATGGTGGCACTTTGGGTAGGGTGAGGTTAGTGTTTAGGCTAATTGGAAGTGTATGGAAAGTGGGAAAAATGGCTAAGTGTGAGATCACAATGGGGAGTGGTGCACGGCACTAGGGTGAGCTAGGGTTGGCGCCACTTGCATTAGGGTTTAGGGTTTGGATGAATGATGATGGACGGCTAGGGTTTTGGGTGATGGGATGATTAGGGTTTGGAGCTAGGGCAAATGAGGTGGGCGGCCAAGGCTTGGCCGAATGGGGTAGGTGAGTGTTTTTAGGAAAGTTTCCTAAAAACTAGGGATGTGTTTTGGATTAGGGTGATGGCCGGCCAAGAGGATCCAAGAGGTCAACTAGGGTTTCCAATTTGGAAACTCTAGTTTGGTAAGTGGAGTGGGCGGCTAGGTTAATTCAAATGAGGCAAGGAGCCAAAATTTGAATTTGAACCTTGTATGGAAAGTATATCTCGGCTAGGGATGGAAAGGATTGGATGAGGGGTGTTTTTGGAAGTGATGGCCGAATATGGTAAGTAGGGCAAACAAGGGTTGGTCGAGTATGTGGTTGGAAGGAAGATCAAATGGATGTGGAGGATTACTTGTTGGCCGAATCACTCAAGAACACTTAGAACAAAGTATGAACAATGCACATAAATTTCAAGATCAATAAGTATTAAATGGAGAACAAGAGAGTGAAAGGAAAAATACTCATAAGATAGATAGAATGGATCACACTTATTCACGAATTGCAAAGTGTGATCCTCTCCTTAGGGATTCACGAATTGCACCCCAAAGAGCCCAAGTGCTATGCACCGAAGGTGATCTCAAGAACAACTTAGTCCACAAAGGCTATTGTCAAAAGATGTGAAAGAAATGGCTAAGGGTCCTATTTATAAGGTTACAACTTGGAAACCCCCAAAAGGCCCCTTTGAAATAAAAGGAATTAAAAATGAAATAAATAATTAAATGACAAAAATGAAGATAGTGGCATGGACCACTAGGCCGTGGCATGCATGAGCCAAGGGTCGGCTAGGGTGGTGCATGGTGGTCCTCGGTCTGGTCCATGGCTAAGTGGCTCGGCATGGCTGGCTAGGGTGCATGGCTTGGTGCCATGCATGGGCCGGCTGGTGGGCATGGCATGGTGCCATGTTCGGCCTGCTGAAGGTGGCCAGCCACGTGAGCCTGCTGCAAGGCATGGGCTGGAGCCATGCGCTGGATGGCATGCCTGGTGGGCATGCCACTGACCTGCTCTGCATGGCACGGGCTGGAGCCGTGCGCTGGATGGCATGCCTGGTGGGCATGCCACTGGCCTGCTCTGCATGGCACGGGCTGGGCCCGTGCGCTGGATGGCATGCCTGGAAGGCATGCCACTAACCTCGCTGGGGTGCGGCAGGAGAGCCATGCGGCTGGGGGCCTGGTCGGCTGCAGGTGCTCGGGCGTGCGCATGGCTGTGCGCATGGGCGTGCGCACGGCCATGCGGTCTGGCTGGGCGCGCAGGGCTGTGTGGCCTGCGTGGGCGTGCGGGGCCATGCGGCCTGCGTGGGCGTGCGGGGCCATGCGGCTGACCCGCATGCGCAGGGCCACACGGCCTGCGTGCAGGCGCAAGGCCATGCGGCCTGCATGCATGCGCAGGGCCGGGTGGGCTGCGCGCGCGCGCTGAGCCCTGCGGCCTGCGTGCATGCGCCGGGCCGCGCGGTGCATGGGCATGCGCATGGGCGTGCGCATGCCTGGCCATGCGCTGGGCTGCGCATGGCCACTAACCTCGCTAGGGTCGAGGTGCCGCGCGCGCACGGCTTGCATGCTGGGCGCCCCGTGCTTGTCAAGGCACGGGCCAAGGCATGCATGTGGTCGGTCCAAGAGCATGCTGGGCGCCCCGTGTGTGACAAGACACGGGCCAAGGCATGCTCGAGGCATGATCAAGGGGCATGTCCCGGACATGGCTAGGACATGGGCGGCTCCTTTGGAGGCGGTTTTACGTGGGGGTCTAACAGTCACCCCAGGCGCCACGCAGCATTTAAGGATTATGATCAAACAACAGTCGAGGTGACGTGAGTCCCATAAGACAAGGTACAGGGTGTTCACACCCAAAAATCTCGTATAAAAGCTGACTTCCAAGTATGAAGAATCCTCTCTGATTCTTTTAAACTCTCGCACAAACTACTAAGAATATATACTAACTTATGTATTGGAGACTCCCCAACCTCTAGTAATGCCCCTCTCTCTCTCTCTCTCTCTCTCTCTCTCTCTCTTTGTTTCTTAAGTATGCATGTGCGAGTACTAAGACCCGGAGTTATTGGAATCTGGCCCAAAGATGTACGAAACACGACATTAACACCATACATCATCTACATCATCTTTCTTTTATGTTAGTGGTTACGATAAGGATTTCTCAATAGTTTGTGAGTCATTGAGATTTCATTTTATCTGGATTAGTCCTTGAGATTTCATTTGTGAGTCCCACTAGTACAAATTTCATTTTTTATTTTTTTCTTCTTTTTTTTCCTTACATTTTTATAATATTTAAATACTTTTAAAAAATAAAAAATTTATTAATACACTAATAGTCACTTTCTTGATCAGTAAGTAAAAGAAAAAAATAAAAATAAAAATTGAATGCATGAGTGGTCAAAATGAGGGGTCAAAATTAGGCAACATAGTAGTATTATTCTTTGAGTAATGTTATATACAGTCGTAGACTACGTAAGCGTTGTGTAGTCGTTTTAAAAAGATTAGGGTTTACTAAAAATTAATTTTTTTTTCATGTTGATTTTATTTTTATTAATTTTTTTTAAAGTAATTGCACGACACTGTATATTAACGACTGGAACTATCATTTCACTTATTCTTTTTAATATACTAGTTAAAAAAATAAAGTACAAAATGCTTATTAAGCTCCGATAACTCTAAACTGTGCAACGCTGTTATAGGGATGAGTCATACTGTACATGTTATAGGATCGATTATTGAATCAAGAAATATTAATGCCTACAATTTTGATGTTATTCGATATTCGCGAGTAAATTAACGGCTAAAAGTAGTCCTTATTTTTGGAAAATAATAAGCCGTCGGAATGACGATGAGGAGTTGAAGAGGAGAGAGAGAGAGATCGAGATATGACGAGAGAGGAAAGGATAATGGACTTGTAACTTGAATGTGGATCTACGGTAAGTAGAATAGAATCATGATGTGTCACCCTCCCATTGGAGAGTGTAAAACTCACAAAAGCATTGCATCTGGTTTGAAGATTTTCTCATGCTAAAAATAGGACTATTATTTTAAAATAGCTACACTACACACTGCTTACATGATATAATTTAATTTAAAATCTTATAAATTATATATTTTACATATAAACTTGAGAATAAAAATACTTATATGTTAACACAAAGTAAGTGTTTATGCTCTTCATTCTCAAGATCACCATCTAACTTTTGCTACTCAATGCACGGTGCCCTTTTCAGTAATGGTCATTTACAGCACTCTATTTATCATTTTTAAGTGGATAAATTGCATTCAGGTATCATTTCTATCATTTATACTAAATGCAAATTGTTAGAAGTTGGTTTAAGTAGTAAAGGTCTTGGATTTGAGAGTATATTTTTCCATGTCTAAAGTTTAAATTTCTTTGGGTGCAAATAATTTATAGGGACTATCGGATTGAGAGATTTTTTTCTTAAATTATCCGAAGTGAACTTGCATGAAATTCATTGTCGATGGCCTATGCACTCTCGAAATTAGTCGAGACGCTGTTCCTAGAACCTGATGCCAATAAAAAAAATAAATCATTAATACTAAATGCAATTATTTACTAAGAATCTCAGCTAATTCTAATCTCAGTTTTACTTCTCCTTCTTGAATGATTATTGACGACTTTAAAGTATGTTTGGAAAATAGA
Source organism: Cyclocarya paliurus (assembly GCA_029856935.1). Taxonomy (NCBI): domain Eukaryota; kingdom Viridiplantae; phylum Streptophyta; class Magnoliopsida; order Fagales; family Juglandaceae; genus Cyclocarya; species Cyclocarya paliurus. Next base: position 6,875,506 of record CM056958.1, read on the forward strand.
ATGAAATATAAAATTATTATCTTATCTAATCATTATAATTTTTTTAAATTTTTATATAAAATATAATAAATAATTTAATTTTTACAAATCTAAATTTAATTTTTTTAAATTTTAAAATAATAATAATATTAAAAAATAATATCTTAAATTTTTATCTAAAATTAAAAATTTTCATTTCAGTGTTCAAACCTCTTGTAAGAAGCTTTGACCTACTCCTTGAGCAGAGAGGTACCCTTTTTATAGGTAGTGGGGTCATGCGTACTCATGGGATGACTTTTTTTTGGGGTAATCTGAAAAAAACTCCCCTTTTTATAACTAGAAAGAGAGGGTTCTTAATTTGGGTGCAACACGATATTGATAAAAGCTTATTTTTAATTCTTGGACAATGAAATCGAGAAGATTGCGTTCTGTTGGAGGCACGACAACAATTCTTGTTGGAGGGTTGGTTTGGATGGGTGACTGATGCTGCCATAATGCTTCTAGAAAATGGGCCCTAACCTCGTCGGCCTCCAATTCAGGAAACTATGACCAATAGTGTGAGACACTACTTACATCCACAGGCAATAGGAATGTGGCTCCGGAGGTGGCCTTCGAAACCGTATGAGTTCACCGGGTATGGTCCGCCAAAATCAACAAAGGACAAGGTTAGGTGCTATTGATGGAAAAGTTGCCTGAGATCATCTGAAAAGAATATTAAAATAATTTATAAATAGTAATAAAATTATTTGAATTAATATATTTTATGAGATTTTAAAAAATAAAAAAAAATTAAATTAAAATATTATAAAATTAAAATATTATTTTTACTTCAAAATTTATAAAAATTAAATTATCTTTTAAATTTTATTTAAATATTTAAAAAAATTATAATAATTAGATGATATGAGATAGTTTATAAAAACAAAACAAACCTAACTCAAGCTAATTATACTCTCGAATTCTTACTTCATCCATTTGCCTGCGCTGTGCCTATGCCAAGCTATTTACCCATACTCTATATATATAGAATAGATAATAATATACCATCAATTATATTATAATTTAACTATTATTATATATTAAAATATTGATATTTTTTACTTTAATTTAAAATTTTGTACTTGCAGCCGTTTAAAATAAATAAAAAAAAACTTTTTTCAAACTTAATTGTAAACAAATTGTATTACAGCTATTTATTATATCATTTGACTAAGAAAAAGGCAGGTTGTCCCGACTCTAGCTCGTGCTTTTGTACCCTCAGCGTTTACTTTTTTCTTGGCTCAAACTACAATCATTATTGTTGTAGGAAAAATGTGGTTTTGGGCCATTGGCAAGGGAAAGGTTTGATCAAGCCTAGTCAGTCATGATTGGAATTTTAAATTTTTAGTGAAATTATCTTACCTTATCTTATTTTAATTAATCATTATAATTATTTTAAATTTTGAAATAAATTATAATAAATTAATTAATTATTTTAAAATTTTAAAATAAAAAATAATATTTTATTTTACTTTTATCTCATCTCAACTCACTATCCGAATCAAATATTGATTAATCTAAAATGTCGCTTTCTGGGTTAGCTTTACAATCATCTTCTTCAACTTTTGATTTGGAACTACTTATATAAGGATTTGGAACTACCTATATAAGGGTTTAGAGAATAATTATGATGGTACAAGAAATTTTTTACAGCGAAAATCTAGAATTTCGTGGTTGAAGGAAGGCAATAGGAATCTTTTTCACTAAATGATGCTTCATAAAAGATAAAAAAAATAATAAAAGAAGAAGGCTTTCATCCCCCAACACTCTTCCTAATGGTGAGCTTTGCACCGATTCTTCCATGTTTGAATAATGAATTGAGATAAAAGTTGAAAGTTGAATAAAATATTATTAGAATAATATTTTTTTAATATTATTATTATTTTAGGAATTGAAAATTTTGAATTTTTTATTATATTTTATGTAAAAATTTAAAAAAATTGTAATGAAATAAGATGAAACACTTTCACTATCCAAATAGGACATCTTCTCCTATCTTTTCTTAATACGAGGTTCCAAATATTATTCAAATATAAAATAATTTCAAATTTCTAACTTTTTCATCTAGTCATATAACTTTTCCAAACTTCTAAATAAAATATAAAAAATAATACAACTTTTTCAAATTTAAAAATTATATTTAAACACTTTTTAACTTTATAGTATTTTTAATCAACTTTTTCTATATTTTTCCAAAATTTAATAAAATATCTTAATTCAAACTATTTCACAACTATTTACAAATATTCTTAATATCCAAACAAGTCCTAAATATAATTGATATTTTGCGCTATTAACTAAAGTGAGTGTTGTTCTGTAAAACCTATGGCATGATTGAGTTGCTTTGGATTCCAAAGTGGAGAATTGTGGAGTTTGCTTTCTAGATGTAGTTGTTATTAAGAAGGAGATTTTGAAACTTCTAATCACCTCTTTCATGGCTTGCTGAGGCTATCTTATTGCATTTGTTACTGGGGAACTATGGTTGGCTCCCCAACTTTGCAAGATATGATGGTGTTCTCAAGAGCTCTGAACTTATTTGTATTAAGATAATCAAGTATAGCTGATTGTGGTGAATCTCTAAGGGCTCCTAATGGTAGTTTTCTTTATTGATTGTTTTGTTTGCAACTGATTCTTTATCGGGAGTAAATTGGTTTAATAGGCATAAACAACCACCATAACCATACTCTTTCATACTTCACAGAGAAAGTAATGACTTAAAAGCCATGTTTGGGTAATAAAATATCGTGAGATTTTTTTTCATCTTATCTCATTCCTATACAAATGAATATGAAATTCATCTTACTCAAAATTTTTAAAATATAAAGAACACGAAAACTTATTTTTTAAATCATGTTTAATCTTATCTCATTTCTATACAGATAAATATGAAATTCATCTTACTCAAAATTTTTAAAATATGAGGAACAAGAAAACTTATTTTTTAAGTCATGTTTATATAAAAAAAAATTAGGCCCCACATGTGGTGGCTAGGATTTTCTAGCCACGACAAGCCTAATTTGAGTTGTCATATCGCTACCGAATAGTCTAGCAGTGAAGGATGCCCAATTTGGGTTGCCCATTACGGCGACAAAGTCTAGCAAGTTGCAGCAACCATTCCATGGTGGTGATGACTGACGGCCACCGTGGAATGGTTGCACTAACCTGGCTTCAGTTTTTTTTTTTTTAATTTAATAAATTTGTTTTATATTTTATTTTTAATATAATAAATAAAATATTTTTTACTATTCATCAAACGTTTCAAAACCTCAACCTAAAAAGATTTTAAACTATTAATAAACATATTTTTAATATTTTTGATATTGCCATTCATCCAAATATGGCCTTGGTGGATAGATTAGGCTGCTACTAGTTTGGATGCATCCTACAATTCGATTCTAAACTTTAAAATCTTTTCTCGGCTTTTCACATTAGACAAAGTTGGACCTTGTTTTTTGCAATAGGGTTGTGCTTTAGGTTGCAAGCCTAGATATGCACTTTACTCATACAAATGTATTTGCCTTCATAAAGTGTGCAAGTATTGTGCACTATTTTTAAAAGTAAAATGTTGGATGTAGTCGGGTTGGGTAAACGCTGCGCAGTCAGCACTGACGTGTCAAAAAGAAAACGACATCGTTTTCAATTTGTCCAAATTTTGAACTTTGCCTCCAGCTCTCCCTCCTTCTCTTCTTGTGCTTGAGTAACCCCTTCATTTCTCTCTAGCGGCGTCGCCCCTTCCTTCTGTCCCCTCCATCGGTTATCATCTCAACAAATTTCTCTCCAACGGTGAAGCCCCTTCCTTCCGTCCTCTCAATCGTTTCTCATCTCTGTGTTTCAAAGACTAGAAAATTATTTATCTCTAGCGAAGCCCCTTCCTTCCTTCCTCTATGTGTCATGAAGACCTTTTGTGTTTCTCTCCTGCAGCGCACATTTACAAAATGCAATTTCAGCCCTTCCATTTCCCTTCATCCCAAAACCCTATCCCTAACCAGTCCCTTTCCCTCATTCTGAAACCCTAACCCTAACTGCCCCTTTCCCTCATCTGGAAACCCTAACCCTAACCCCAACTCCCTTCATCCCGAAACCCTCATCCTAGAAGAAGGTGACCAACGAACAAGGAAGACACTCGCCCCTGTTCGGTCCAGGTTGAAGGCAAGTAAATCATTCCTTTCTTGATTACAATTGTATTATGCATTACAATTGAAACTTTTATTGTCTTGGTCTTTCAATCCCATTCAAAATCTTGTTTTTTTGTTATTTTTAAACATATTAGTTGATATAATACCGAATTTTTATTCAAATAATTGATATAAAAACTCACTTAAAACACTTTTTCCATTTATATTTTGCATTGGACTAGGATTAAAGTAAATTTACCACTGTTAAATTCATGATCTATTTTAATGATGAGCACCGAGCATGCACAAGTATTGTGTCTATACTACTGCATGTGAGAGAGCTAGCGCTAGCGCTCATTATTTTAGATTGCTTCGATTATATATATGCAGAAGATGTGAAATGTTAAAGTTGGTCAACTCGTGCTAGAGAACTTTAAACCATTAGTACGAAATCATTTGCTCGTGGTCTTCTTTTCTTTCTTCGTTTAGCTGTATGCATATTATATATGTATATTCAAGGGCCAGCTGAGGCAATTAGTTAATTCCTCACTGCATATGTATCATGTATTGTATGTTATATGTAGGTCAATGATCACTACCTAATATCCAATACCTTAACATGATTATTTTGTACATGATGAATAATTACCAATATAGAAAGAAAGATAGCTAGAAATTAATTAAAGTCTTGTTAAAAAAGGAGAAAGGTTGGCGATAAATGCATGTAATTCATAAGGGTAGGTCCATTATTTTCTTAGTCAACTGGAACTTTTAGCCGTGGTGAACTAAATGAGGGGTAGTTGGCAAGTAGGGAAGCAGAGTTAATTAATTACGTATGTATTAGAAAAAATCACATTAATTAATTTCTTTTGCACGTGTCCACACATTCTATATATATACTGTGAGATTCTTCCCATAAAGAAGGTCTCGAACCACTAGTACAACTAGCTTTCACCAACATCTGTTCATATATACCAAGGAATCTAAAACCAGTTAATAATAGTCAACACACAAATATTAATTATTGTTAATCCTAATTCCTATATATGCTCATATATACTAGTGAATGAGTTCTTCCTATGGTATACGTGCATTGTAGTGCTTTCTTCTGCTTGGATAAGAATAGGACTAGTGAATGTTTCATGCATTTTTAAGTCGAAAGACTACTTAGTTGTCTGTCAAAAGCTTCCACAAACCTACATTTTTCCCCTTTCTTTTTGTGTTTGTTTTAATGTTTTTGATAGTAACAAAAATTAATTCATGTATGATTCTTATGAAGCACTTGCTGTAGTAAAGGAGTAGTATGGTTAGCATTATTTTGATATAAGCCCATCCTTAGTGAAGATATGCTATAAAATTTAGTGGAGGTAAATTTCTCTAATGCTCCAAACCCCTCCCACAAAAACATGATTTTGTTGTGACTCTGCTCTCAGTAATGAAAATGAGCATGTAAATAAACAATTCAATTACAGCATCCTCTCAACAAAGCATATGTGGGCATTAAAATTTTAGTCAATTTTGAAATAAATGTCAGAAAGTTCAAAAAGAAATAAAATCATCTCTGTCTCTTTATTTTTGATTTGGTCTAATAACACTGTCAGGTTTGCATAGACACTGATGTGATTGATAAACAATATTTTGAAAGCAACTTGTAGCAAGAGGTCATTGCATATACATATGCAGTGACCTCTGCCAATACCTAGCTTTTATTATAACGGTTGGCTTGCTTGATTGACCATTTATTTATGCCTGACTTGTTTAAAATAGATTGATTTATTTATGTCGTCATCATCACTGTGTTCTTCATCCTTTGGCAAATGTACATTGGCACCTCCTTTGTGCTTCTGTGAGGTTGAAGCTATATTGAGATACTCAAATACTAAGGTAAATCCAGGATGACTCTTCTTAGGGTGTCCAAAGTACAACACAAAGGTAACTACATGACTTGAAATGTAACGTATTTAAAATAGATTGATTTGTTTTAATGTACGTCTAACATTTTTTACATATATGTGCAAATATCAGAGATTACCATATTGTAAATATTTCAAGTAGGTAGATAGTAATCAATACTTTGAGCTAGAAGAAAGAAAAAATGAACTGTCAAGGAAGGAGGAAGAGCTTGATAAGAGACTTAGCGATGTCGAAAATTATGTAACTAAGCTCCGTAAGATAGTGGATGACATCAAGAAGATAAAGATGGTGCTATACAATAGAAAAGAGGAGGTTCGGAAAAAGGAGTTAGTGCTTCTTAAGAGAGAAGCTGTCCTAAGGCGTTCATGCATGCTATCCCGAGTGTACTTTGGTCTTTTTGTAGTTGTTTGTTATTATTTATTGACGCGGTAGTGGTTTATGTTACATCTTTTTGTTAATTTGGAATTTAAGTGCAAATATGTAAATATTTAGAGAACTGAATTGTTTGATGGACTGTAAGTGTTATAAGTTATTAGATTTGTATAATTAAGTGTTATTTATAGAACTGAATTGTAGTTTTCCATTCTAATTACCAGCTTTTTCATGAACCCCACTAATTTGTTTTGAAATCATTACAATGGAAAATATTTACAAGCATTTCATGAAGGCAGGTCCAATGTGTATGTAATGTATAAAGATTAGGTGGTTCTAGAATTTTGTTAAGTGCAAATAATTAGTTCCAGGTTCTTTCAACCGGCATGTATAGAAACAAAATGTCTTAGTTGTTTGTTGATTGGCTAAGGTTGTCAATTTAAAAATTTATTTCTATTTTAGTATGTATGGGGCCGACGTTAGAATATGTGCATACATTTGGGATTTTTGTGATGCTATTAAAGGTTGTTTAAAAAGTATGAAAGCAAATACTTAAAAAAAAAGTAATTAGTTTCATATTGGCTAGTGGAAGAATTAGTTCCAGATTGTGTTTTCTCCTATGCAGCCTCTCCCTTCTCAGACCTTCATGGCATGGAGCAAAATTAAGTGCAGTAGCATATTTAAGTTAGGTTTGGATGTTGAGATGAGAATTTTTAGTTTGAGATGAAAGTTAAAAGTGGAATAAAATATTATTTTTTAATATTATTATTTTTTTAGAATTTGAAAAAGTTGAATTGAGATTTGAAAAAGTTGAATTGTTTATTATATTTTATGTGAAAATTTGAAAAAATTGTAATGATGAGATGAGATGAAAATTTTGTGTTAAACAAAACTTCCAAACCTATCCACCAATTTTGTGTTAACCACCAATGGTTCATGAATCCAGCTATACCAACATTACAAAAAGCCATCCTACTCAAACCCACATATACTGATGCCACTTATGGCAACCAGTGGACCGATTGACCATTTGCCTTTGAATGTACCTGTTATACACCTGGCAATGCATAATCATCACATGAATTCCAAGCATTCTCAAGACCATTTGGCCTAATTGCATCACTCGTGAACTCATAATTGGAAAGAATATCACTTTACAAGCTATGTGAATATAAAATCATTACAAAAAACTTTAACCACCAAACTTACTTCTTACAAAATAATTACAATAACTCTTAACCACCAAGATTTCTTCTTACAAAATAATCTCACAACTATAACCACCAAGCTTACTTCTTACATAATAAATTACAACCCCTATCACTTGCCATGCTTGCTTCCCATAAATATAATTACAAAAACTATAACCACCAATCTTGGTTCTTACATAATAAATTGCAAAATTCAACCTTTTTGCACCGTTTGTGATCCATCAATACCCAGGGAAGTCCCGTCGTAGACTATCCAATCCAAAAAAATCTGTTAGGATTAATACCGAAATATTAATATCATATTAAATAATTACAATTAAATTGTGCAAAGTTTAGAAGTGTTACACTTTCTTGGCTACCAATCACACTTTCTCAGTGCTAGATTCCACCACTATAAAAAACTGAGCTGTCTAGAACAGGTTGTTTATAAATAACAAAATTTGTAGTAAATATTAAAGTTAGGACAAATAACCATCTCAACTTTACACATGATTAGCATTGATCACAATACAAATATTGACCAATAACCAACATCACCAAAATGATTGTTTGATTGATAAATAGATCTATTTCTGATACCTGCACTTGGGAAGGTATGGTGATATCCACTTCTGATGGCCCAAATAAATTCTTGTGTGTGCCTAAGGCTGGTGTATCTCCTTTTGGTGTATCTCATTTATCTTCTTTATCTCGCTAATAATAAAGTAACAAGTAAGAATACTCTTGCTACCAAATTTACATTATAAATATAACACACATTCACATGTATATTTTTAATTCTCCCAATGTTAAAACATACACCTGTTTTTGTTTTCCTCTTATTTGTGCTTTCTTCTGTTTGCCTTTAACCTTGCGCATTTTTGTCTCCATCTGGGATGCTCTCCTCAGAGATGGGGGTCTTCCTTTCCCTCTGATAACAAGTGGACTCTTGACTTGTTGTGAACTACCATCTCCAGCTGTGTCCAGTGTCATAAAACCAACACTCAAACCTGTTATGGGCAAATAATTGTTAAATAAGACATCATTAAATAATCGAAATTAAGTAGTTATAAAGAATTAAACCAAATTATGTGACTTTAAAATTCGTTGCCTTCGAACCTGTTTGGGCCAAAGATAAGTTGCGTGTGTGCTCGCGATAACATTCAGTTATCTCATATATCCTCTTCTTTGCATTTTCGAAATGCTCATTAGAATCCGCCGCATAAGTTATCATCCCATAACACATATTCAACAGAATTAAATATCTATTACCATTTGGCCTCTAATCTCCTGCGTCATAGCTACTTTGGACTAACGTGTATCTCCTCTTGATGTCCTTTCTCCATCAGTCTAGAATGTACCGATCTGGCAATGATTTTATACCGTTCGATTTGAATACGGTCAAAATATGCCTACACAGTATCCCCTCATCTGAAATAGCCCACATGAACACTTAGCATTGCAATCTTCCTCATTAAGGTCCACTGAATATGTTACCAGTTTTGTGAACTCATCAATACAAACTTCATCTTCTACCAAATAACTCTTAATTACACCATCCGAGTTAAGTAGAGATGGATCCAAATCAAGCACACCTATTATTTGCTGCTAAACTTTCCTAAATTTCGCATTAGTGTACAACTCTTGGAATTTCTGTTCAATTGGAGATCTGGATACACAGGGAATGACCTGGCTAAATGACTAGAATTCTGCATGATTTTCATTCTTAATTTTCTTCCTCAGCGCACTGTCAAACTGGTCGACAAATTCATTCAAGTTTGTCTTTGAATGAACATAACTGTCAAAGAAAGCATTCATACTCTCACTGCGCTGGGTTGTACTCATTCCAGCCCAAAAGTGATCTTATGCTCACGCTTTGTATATAAACTTTTCAACTACGCATTCTCATGTAATGAAAATGTGTTAATAAACCTAGCCCAATCTTTCTCAAACTGCTCAATAGTTTGTGTGTCGTACACACATTTCATTAGTTGAGTTTTCAGCCCACTTTTATAGGCAGCATATGACCCAAGCTTCTCAGGGACTTTCTTCAATATATGCCAAAAGCATAATCTATGTCGAGTTTCTAGAAAGACAGTGACAATTGCATTTTTCATTGTTCTGTCTTGATCAGTAATAATTGTCTTTGGAGCTATACCATCCATACACTACAACCAGGTTTGGAATAGCCATGTAAAAGTCTCTGTGAACTCACTAGAAATTAGCCTAACTCCCAAAAGAATCGACTGCCCGTGGTGGTTTACACCAACAAATGGTGCAAATGGCATCTCATACCTATTCGTTAGGTATGTGGTGTTGAATGTAACTACATCACCAAAGTACTAGTAGGTTGCCCGACTACGTAGATCTGCTTAGAAAACATTTTTTAATCTCTCGTCATCGTCTAAATCCATCAATGCAAAAAAGTTGTTATTCTTGTACTGCATCCTCATAAAATAATCTCGAAGTGCACCAGCACCACCTGCGCCAAGTCGTAGATGTCGTACTTTGTCAATGTAATTGCGACAATCCTTTTCTAAAAATGACAAGTTCTCAAAGCCACCTGCGCTAATGACAAGAGATCCATAAATCTTATTCAGTTGGATGCCAGCTACGCCGTTTGTGTCTAAGACTCTTTTAACGGTCTCACTCACTTCTCTGTTACATAAAAAAAATGAGACTTCATTAAGCTGAGACCGTGATTGTGTGTATTATAGACTGTTGTCAACCATATCTTTCCCCCGACTCTTAAGGCATTTATCCTTACTTTATAATCCGTTTTTCCCGTCGGACGTGGGTTGGCAATATTGGAACTCCTATTTCGGGCCTTCCCTCCCCGTGCACAACCAAGGGTGACATATCTGACATTTTGATCCTCTGACCTCTCACTCCTTTGTGTCATCACTCCAAATCTACATTTTTTAGCATAATGCTTATAATAGCTCATCAAATCTTCAAACGAATTGAACTCCATCCTCGACTTTGGCTCCTCAATGATATCATCACCATCCAACGATGGCACTACCTATGGTGTACCGATAGTGCCATCATCAATTTCCCGTTTATCTTGTCTATCCAACAAAATTTCTTCATCAACTCTAGCAGAGTACATGGTGATTCAGTTTCCAGTATATCGGGTCTATCTTCTTGACTAACTCTTGCACTTGTTGCGGAGCTTGTAGCGATAAATGGCCTCGAAGGTCCCATCTCATATTGTAATGGGTAACCAACGTTTTGCTTCAAACAAGAAAATGAAAACATTTAAACTGCTTAAAAAATGATTAACTTATAACTAAAAAACAAGAACGAAGTTGAAAAACCACCTGAATGTTGCTTGGATTTTTGTTGCTATTTGGATATGGTAGGAAAGCTGGTGACCATGTAGGTACTGGTCCAAAGTAACCATGCATGTAAGTTGGATAGTTTAGTAGACCAGTTTGAGGGATGTCCTAACATAATAATAATAATAATAATAATAATTAGGATGTTATACATTGAGTTGCAATAAGTTTTTTAATTATGAAATAGCATACTAAGTTTGAGGGATTTGAGCTAGATGGTGTTAGTGGAAATAGGTGTTCTTCTCATTTTCCCATGCCTTATTCAAGAAAATTAATTCAATCGATCAAGAGTGATGAATAATATTGTACATACTTTTTCCAAGAAAAAAACACTGATCAAAATTTGATAAAAATTCATTGAATTAATAGAAACTAAAAGAAGGTGGAAATTATATATATCCGATAAATCATCCATTGAATTAATTAAGAAGCTAAAAGAAGGTAGCCTAGAAATTAAGTTCAACACTCTTTTTCAAGTTTGAACTGTTGATGATTCTGGTTGCATGGTTTTCAATTATAATCATCCATTGGCAGACAAGAGTCGCATTATAGAGCATGGGCTGTTTTTTTGGAATTGAACTAACGTATTTTAGGAAAAAGAATAATATTCAAAGGGGTAAGCATGACTTTTTTTTATAGGACCACATTGATCAAACTTTACCAACATCAATCTTCAATATTTTTAATATTATTGGGTATTTAATTAATACAATTAATTTTTTTGTTTAATAAGTGAAAATAAAAAGATCATTTGAACAATTGTTTTGATGATCTACATATCTACAAACCAATTAAGTAGTATTTTCAGCCAACAAACCAGAAAATTAATATTTCCAGCCACCATTATCTAATCTAAATCACAACATGCTGTGAAAGAAAAAAAAAACTAATATAAAAAGATCATTTGAGCCAATTGTTTTGATGATCTACAAATCAGAAAATTAATATTTTCAGCCAAATCTAACCACAAAATTAATATTATCAGCCAGCAATATCTAATCTAAATCACAACATGCTCTGGAAGATAAAAAACTAATCTAAAAAGATCATTTGAACCAATTGTTTTGATGATCTACAAACTAGAAAATTAATATTTTCAGCCAAATCTAACCACAAAATTAATATTATCAGCCAATAATATCTAATCTAAATCACAACATGCTGTGGAATAAAAATAAAAAAAACTAATCTTGCAAGATAAATTGAACAATTAACATTTTCAACTAGCCTTCAGCGTTTTTGTTGTTTTGATTATCTACATATCTACAAACCAGAAAATTTATATTCTCAGCCAACAATATCTAATATAAATGTTAAAATTGCAGATTGAAGCAAAAATTCAATATTGATGGTACCATTTGGTGGCGACTGTATGGGGATGAAGATGACCCACGAAGCTGACCCGAAATGGTTGCCCACGAAGCTGACCCAAACAACGCGGGCTTGAAACCCACCAAGGCAGACCGGTGTTGGGTTGGGTTGACCCACCCAAAGTAGTACACCCACATGAGATGAAGAAACCCGTTGGATTCACACGGCCGAGACAGGCGCTCGAAACTGGTCTGGGAAGAAGCCCGTTCTCCCTCAACCCACACGAAACTGGTCTTCCTCAGCAGCGGGAAACGAAATTGGGGGGGGGTTGAAATGTTTTCTCTCTCCATCCTATTATTAATTCAAATTTAATTCATTTTCGTCTTTTTTTTTTAATTATTGGGTGACGTGTGCCACGTCAGCCAACTGCACAGCCGACTGCAGCAAACGACTGTATGTAGAACCATTGTTTTTAAAAAAATGTGAACAAATCTATAATATACATGCAAAAATTAATTTTTTAATAGTGTCACCCACTATTTTTTTTAAATGAGTGCACGACATTTGTACAATACATGACAATATCTAGTATTACTATTAAAAAATTAAGTTTTTTGTAAATCTCATATTTACTCATTTCTTTCAAAAAAAGTGTGCAGCGTTTATGCACTCTATAACTAAAAGTATAATTTCTCTTACTCATTAACAAATAAAGTTATTTTTGGTATAAAATTTAAAACTTAAGTTAGTTTTAATATAAAAAGATGTTAAATTATTTTTTATATAAAGAATTAAAAAATAATTATTTTAATATACTTAATTCCAATATTAAATTAAAAGTTAAATTAATTTCATGTTATATAAGTTTTTAAAAAAAACCATATATTATTTTTTTTTTAATTTTAAATATCTTTAATAAAAATAATTAATTTCTCATGTGACAGTCTATAAAATATTTTCATTAATTCAGATATACTGAGTATGTAACGAAATGCTTTAATCACATAAAAGTTTTACAAAATTAAATTTATAAATTGATGTAATTTGATATGGTATGTTAAATATAAAATTACTTTTATTATAAAATCTATTTATACTTGTAGAATTTCTCCTTTCACATTTAAAATTTCTCAATCGAGATGAACACACGTATATTAGCCAATTATTATTAAGAAAATGCTTGGGCCATCGAGAAAGGTGACTCCTCATAGTGACCCATTTTGTTTTTATTATTTTTTTTACTTGATGGTTAATGAAAATTTTTTAATGAATTTGTATTTTTTTTTTCAAAATATTTAAAGTAATTTAAAAAGTATTTTAAAAAAAAAGAAATACATTTTATACTATTGGAACAGTGCATCACCTTTCTCAGTTGTCCTAACATTCCTTATTATTATTATTATTAGAGAAAGCCTCCAGGTCGGTCGGGTGTTTCTCCTCATTTTACACTTGCAAATCACAAGCTGCTACGTAGGAGTTGCAGCAAAATACAATTTACACTCGCACACAAGTGACCAATTTTTTTACAGCTCTTTCCCCCCTCTTTCACTCCCTCCCTCCCCCCACCCTGTCACCTGCTCTCCCCCCACCTTTCGTCACTCTCTTTCTCCCCCTCTAGAATACGATCTATGGCCACTATAAGTTTATGCATTTATGTCTGCATTTCTGTCCCCCTCTCTCCCTCCCTCCTTCGATTGTTGCTCCCTTCAAGGATTGAGAGATCTGTGGCCATCGACGAGAGATTTGTGGCCATCGATGAGAGATAGGTGAGGGTACTAGCTCAACTTTTTTTTAGTCTGATTTTGTTGCCTTTAAATTTCTATTTGGATGCTGAGAAAATGTATTTTTGTTGAGATGCTAAAAAATGTATTGTTGTTTGGATGGTGAGAAAATGTGGGATCTATTTCTGTTTGGCTTCTGAGAAAATGTGGGATCTTGAGTTTGATTTTTGTTTTCTTATTTCCACTAGCCCTTATATTCGACAACTGTCACTCTAATTTATCAAGTTTTATTTTGCACATATGGTCAAAGTCTCAACATTACAATATTGTCCGATATTCTATTGTTTAGGATGTAAATCAGAATGAGAGATACAAAATGTAATTTCCCTATTTAAAACCAAAAAGAAAACAATGGTTAATGCAAAAGTAATGCTTAATGCAGGTTTGAATGGCACCGATAGGTGTCTCTATGTGTAAAATGATCATAGACGATAGTTCATAAACTCTAATATAAATAGAAACCAACAAACTAAGAGACTTAACTTTTTTTTTTCCTTGATTGAACCAATCGACCTTATTACTTATTTTGTGTAAGTCTTAATAGGTTTTGTTAGTCTGAAATAAGTAATGGTGTTTTCTTTATAAACCTTGATCAAGGCAGGGCATGAATATGTATTGAGCTATATACTACACTTTGATTGTCTATTGAGCTATCATTGCCCATAATTTTTTCATAAGATCCTCTCTCTTGGTTAAGCCAGATTTTACCAACCTAGAATTGATGGGTCTCTGCCCACTTGCCAACATGCCCACATGCGTGTCTCACTTCCACTTGCCCACTTGAATTAACTTTTTGTGAGAAAGTTATTAGGCAACCGAAAGAATTGGTAGGCAACCGCAATTCTCATGCACATTGCCTATGTGATCAACCTATAAATTGAGGCTCCCAGCGAGAGCCTCAATGCACATCAGTTGAGCATCAGCGAAGAGAAAGAAAATAGAGAGAGTTAGTAGAATTTTGAGAGAAAAATAAGAGAGTTGAGTTGAGTGTGATCTTCCTCTTTTATAATATTTTTTTGTATTCCACTATTATTAGTGAAGCTCTTTTCTGTGGATTTAGTCAGTTGCCGAACCACGTTAAATTCTTGGTATCGCTATATGAGTGGGTTGCACTTTTATTTCCACTTTTATTTATTCTGTTGTGCTTATTTTTAATCAACAAGTGGTATTAGAGCTTTTGTTGGGAGAAGTTTTTTGCAAAAAAACTCTCTTTTAGTGCGTTGCTCATTTTGCAAAATTTAGCATACCACTGTGTTCGTCTCATTGAGCAAAAAAAAATGGTGAAAACTAGAGTCTAAACAGACCCCACATGCGCCCCCACGCACTGCAGGAAGATCGGAGAGCGAAGCCCACTCTCACCATGCACTGCATGCACCCTAGATTTCCTGTTTTGTTCTTTTGCTCATGTCTTGTGCTATCTGAGGTTTATTTTGACGAAACAAGACTCATTTCCAACAAAATTAGGCGTTTTGGACACAACGGTGTTGTTCATTTTGCAAGACTCCACCTCGAAGATCTTGTACTTTATTTTGAACTTAGAATCAGTTTAAGTCCATGGAGGATTTAGCATCAGGTACCATGATAAAGTTGACGACAGCCTCAAATTATAGTATTTGGAGACCTCGGATGGAGGATCTTTTAATCTGTAAAGATCTGGCTGACCCATTGGAAAATGAAGGGAATAAGCCAGAAGAAGTTAAGGATCTTGTGTGGAAAAATATGCACCAGAAGACTATCAATCAGATTAGACAATGGATCGACTATAGTGTCTTTCATCACGTGGCCTAAGAGACATATGCATATGTCCTCTGGAAGAAGTTGAAGGATATGTATCAAGCGAAAACTACTCGAAACAAGACTATATTGATGAGACGGCTTGTTAACTTGAAGTTGAAGAATAACACCTCTGTTGCCAAGCACACTAGCGAGTTTCAAAATCTAGTTAATCAGCTCAGGTCTGTCAAGTTGAATTTTGGAGATGAAAAACAAGCCATACTACTTCTCAGTTCATTACCAGACAGTTGGGGGACACTGATGGTCTCTTTAAATAACTCTACTCTAGATGTTAAACTTACCATGATGATGGTTAATGATGTCTTATTCAATGAAGAGGCCAGACGAAAGAAGATGAGCTTGAATCAATCTCATGTCCTTGTCACTGAGAGTAGAGAAAGGCCTCCAGATAATGATAGAGGGAGAAGTGGAGGCAAAAACAGAGGGAAATCTCAACCACGTTTAAAGTCCAACAGTAATAGGAACCAGTAGATGGGTAACATGAAGTATTACCATCGTGGCCAAAAAGGCCACATGAGGAAGAACTGTCGCAAGTCCATAATGGAGCAAGGTCAAAGTAGTAAATTGAGAAAAGAAGATGATGAAACTCTTGTCACTTTTTCATGAGATGTAGCAGTACTCTTCACCAATGACAAGACGTGTTTGCACGTTGCAAACCACGATGCAGAGTGGGTGGTAGACATAGCAGCATCATACCATGCCATTTTTCGTAGTGAATTTTTCATTACGTACAAAGCATGAGACTTTGGTACGGTAAAGATGGGGAATGCCAATTCCTCAAAGATCATGGGTGTTGGCGATGTGCAGATCAAAACCAACATTGGTTGCACTATGGTTTTAAATGATGTTTGACACATTCCTGACCTTTGAGTCAACCTAATTTCCAGGACAGCTCTTGATCGACAGGGCTATGACAGCCACTTTAGTAAAGGCACTTGGAAGTTGACAAAAGGTGCCATGGTTGTCGCTCGAGGATATATTTGCAGCACATTATTCAAAGCCCATGCGAAGATTGGTTCTAATATCCTCAATGCAGTGAAAGACGATGCATCATTGAATCTATGACATAAGAGACTTGGACACATAGGTGAGAAATGGTTGTATACGCTTGCGAAGAAGGCACTCATCAAAATTGCTAAAGGGATAGTGTTAAAAACTTGTGAGTACTGTTTCTTCGGCAAACAACGTAGAGTTTCATTTAACTCCTCTACAAAAAGGGGATCAAAGTTGTTAAGTCTGGTACACTTTGATGTATGTAGTCCCGTGGAAGAAGAGCCATTAGGAGGTAATAGATATTTCGTGACATTCATTGATGATGCTTCACTAAAGGTCTGGGTGTATGCCTTGAGAACAAAGGATCAGGTTTTCGAGCACTTAAAGAGTTTCCACGCCCTAGTGGAAAAAAGTTGAAGTGCCTGGAAATAGACATTGGAGGAGAATATATTTTCAAAAGGTTTGTTGCATACTGTGCTGATCACGATATTCAACATGAGAAGATAGTCCCATATACCCTTCAGCACAATGACATAGCTGAAAGAATGAATCGGACCATCATGGAAAGAACGAGATGCATGCTCAGTATGACAAAGTTACCATAGTCATTCTGGGGTGAAGCTGTTCGTGCTGTATGTTCTCTGATCAACAGATCACCGTTTGCACTATTGAAATTTGAAGTTCTTGAGAATGTTTGGTCTGGAAGAAATGTCTCTTACTCTAACCTAAAAGTATTTGGGTGCAAAAATTTTGCACATGTATCCAAGGAACTGAGACAAAAGCTCGATGTCAAGTCAACTCCATGTATCTTTGTCAGATATGTAGATGAAAAATTCATATACAAGTTATGTGATCCAGGGACAAAGAGAATTGTCAAAAGTAGGGATGTTATGTTCCATGAAAACTAGAACATAGGAACTGAAGCTTCATCAACATCAAGAGAGCTTAGTTCCTATACTCCAAACCCTGCACTATTACAGTTTACCATAGATAATAAAGATATGCAGGATTTAGATCCAGAAGCAGAAAAAGAAGCTTAGGGTGTCAAGCAAGGGGATCAAGAACCCTCTCCACCAGAAGCTGGTGTACCACCACAAGGGTTAGATGATGAGGAACCTCCTTTGGTTGATGAAGCTCAACTAAGAAGATCAATAAGAGGCCGCCTACTGATTCCATCGAGGAAATATCCAGAATCAGACTATATTCTACTTATTGATGAGGGAGAGCTAGAGAGCTTCTAGGAAGATCAAAATCATTTTGATAGAAGCCTATGGGAGCAGGCCATGCAAGAAGAGATGAGTTCTTTGGAGAAGAATCAGACCTATGAGTTGATGAAACTTCTTGAAGGAAAGAAAATCCTGAAAAACAAATGGGTGTTTAAGCTGAAGAAAGATAGTCAAGAAAAGCTGATGAAACGTAAGGCTAGATTAGATGTCAAAGGATTCTAGCAGAAGAAGGGAATCGACTTTGACGAGATATTCTCACTAGTGGTGATTATGTCAATTCGAGTCATACTCAGATTGGTAACCAGTTTGGATTTAGAACTTGAATAGATGGATTTGAAGACAAACTTTCTCCATGGAGATTTGGAGGGGGAAATCTATATGGAGTAGCCATAAGGGTTTGAAGTTCCAAGGAAAGATCACTTAGTTTGCAAGCTGAAGAAGAGTCTCTACGGCCTCAAGTAAGCGTCAAGGCAATGGTACAAGAAGTTTGACTCATTCATGATGAGTCATGGTTACAAGATACTTGTTGCAGATTAATGTGTCTATGTTTGAGGGTTAGAATGACAAGTTTGTCATACTCTTTTTTTATGTTGATGATATGTTAATCAGTAGTGATGATAGATTTATGATTAACAAACTAGAGAAGGAACTATCCAAGTCCTTTGATATGAAGGACTTAGACTCATTGCAGTAGATTTTGGGCATAAAGATTGTTCGTGATAGGAAAGCCAAAAGGCTGTGGCTATCACAACAAAAATATGTTGAATGGGTAATCAGACGTTTCAACATAAGGGATGCTAAGCTAGTCAATACCCCACTTGCTAACCACTTCAAGTTAAGCAAGAGCTTGTGTCCTTCTTCAAAGAAAGAGATTAAAGAAATGGAATCAATCCTCTACTCTTCAATAGTAGGAAGCCTGATGTATACAATGTTTGTACTAGATTAGATATTGCTCATGTTGTAGGCATGATGAGCAAATTCTTTTTAAATCTAGGAAAGGATAATTAGGAAGTAGTCAAGTGGATTCTCAGGTACTTGAAAGGTACATCATAGATGTGTTTATACTTTGGAGAAGCTAAACCAGTTTTGGAAGGCTATACAGATTCAGATATGGTAATGGATCTGGATGGTAGGAAATCCACTACAGGATTTCTCTTCACCTTTGCAGGAGGAGCTGTCTCTTGGTAGTCTAAATTGCAGAAATATATTGCTTTATCTACAATAGAGGCAGAGTACATTGACGCAGCGGAAGTTGGAAAGAGATGTTGTGAATGAAGTGTTTTTTTCAAGAATTAGGGGTTAGTTAAGAAGACTACAAGGTACATTGTGACAGTCAAAGTGCTCTAGACTTAAGCAAGAATTCAATGTACTATTCTTGCACTTAGTATATTGATATCCGCTATCATTGGATATGCGAAGCGATTGAACAACAACTATTGAAACTTGTAAAGATCCATACGAAAGAGAATCTAGCGGATATGTTGACGAAGGTGGTTACAAGTGAGAAGTTTGAGCTATGTAGAGACATAGCTGAGCTGGAAAACATCTAGGTAGATGGGCATGGAGGGGGAGAATTGATGGGTCCCTGCCCACTTGCCAAAATGGCCACATGGGTGTCTCACTTCCACTTGCCCACTTGAATTAAACTTTCTATGAGAAAGTTATCAGGCAGCCGAAAGAATTGGTAGGAAGCCGCAAAGCATTGCAGCTGCAAATCTCATGCGTTCACATAGGCTCATTGCCTATGTGGTCAGCCTATAAATTGAGGCTCCTAGCGAGAGCCTCAATACACATCAGTTGAGCATCAACTAAGAGAGAGAAAATAGAGAGAGTCAGTAGAACTCTGAAAAATAAATAAAAGAGTTGAGTTGAGTTGAGTGGAGTGTGATCCTCCTCTTCTGTAATATTTTTTCTGTATTCCACTATTATTAGTGAAACTCTTTTCTGTGGCTATAGGCAGTTGCTGAACCATGTTAATTCTTGGTATCATTGTGTGGGTGAGTTGCTCTTTTATTTCCACTTTTATTTATTCTGCTGTGTTTTTTTTTTCCCAATAGAAACAAAGATAACTAGAATTTATGTGTGTATATACTGATGCACCTTAACTTAACTTTGAGTTTTTGTTTTTAATGTTCTCTTCCTTTATAATTTTTTAGATTGAGTGAATGATGAGTACTTCAATAGATGATGTGGAGCTTTTACATTATTGTTATTATAACGCTTAGGAAGTTGTGATGATTGAAGATGATGGTGAGGTTCAACAAGACAAGAACATGCCCAAGGTAAATAATGTGATGTCAACTTCATAAGTAGATTCATATGTGGGGTTAGAGTTTGACGATCTAGAGGATGTACATAGTTACTATAAAGCCTTTTCAAAACGAACTGGTTTTAGCAATTGAGCAAACCATACTCGGCTATCAAACATAGACAGATCATTAATTGATATAAAGTATGTGTGTTCGAGAGAAGGATTCTGTCGTTATAATTATAAACTTAAAGAGAGATCAAGACTTGAGTTTGCAAAAACAAAGTGTGGGTGTAAGGCGATGACGACAATAAGGAAGGATAGAGACAAATGGGTTGTGACCAAGTTTGTACTGAAGCATAATCATGAGCTAAACACCTAGGAGTACATGTTTGCTTCGTGGGTATAAAATGGTGACACCAACGCAAACAAATTTAATAGACACTCTAAATGGTCAGGGATACCACTACGGAAAATAATATCCGTGTTGAGTAAGGAGTTAGGTGGTGATTAAAATATTAGTTGATTGTTGAGGACATTCAAAATTATTTGGGCAATCGAAGGAGGCAATAGAAACATTAAACATACGACTCCTACAAGAATTAGAAAATAGAAACTGATAGAAAAAAAGATTTTAACCATAAGACCTCCTAACTAAAGACTTTTGTTATATCCGTGACTTCAAAATATAGAAGAAGATCACATACTAGAAGCTACCAATATATTGCAAATTTATCACAATACAAACACAATACATTATATCACAAGATAAATAACTTTATATGCAGAATAAACAAATAAACAACTTATGGATCAAGTGGGTTCGACAGAGGACGAAGGAGAGAGGTTTTGGATGATGGGATGAAGGAATAAGAAGATGGGTTAGATCGAAATCTCTTGACGAAGATGGGTTTGACAGAGGATAGGGGAGAGAGGTTTTAGATGTTAGGACGAAGGAATAAGAAAATGGGTTAAATCGAAATCTCTTTACGGAGATGGGTTTGACAAAGGACAGGAGAAAGAGATTTCGGACGATGGGACAAGAGGATGGGTTCAAAGATAGGTCTGACGAGATGGAATCAATTGAAAGAGATAGAAATGAGATCTATTGAGATGGGTAACATTGAAGGAGATGAACATGGGTTCGAGGGAGAGCTTTTGGCCCTTTGGGAGAAGAGGGAAGAAGGAAAAGGGAAGAGAGGAGAGAAGGTAGAATGGATGTGCACCCACCGTAAGTTCAATATATCCACCACGTGGTACAATTTTACTGGCGGGTGTAAAAGTGGAATAGACACCCCCGGTTTTAAGTTTTCTCTTTTTATTATTTCTTAAATAGAGTTAGATGTTCCATATTCTCGCCGTCGGACGTAATTGTTTCGCAGCCAAACAGAGAACCTCATATTTCCGAAACCCGCCGCCTTCTTCAATTGAATGAACTTGCGCTCCAGTAAACTGATGCGGCACCACACACCCACTTTCGAAATACAGCCTTCGGCGACAACCGATGCCCAGCGCCGCTGCTTCCCACTATTGGCCGCCACACTATAGAACTACTACGCGCCTCCGTTTGCAACAACAACTTCAAACATAGCGCTACCTCTAGGCTCGAGATCACCGCGCACAGCACAGCTGATTCTGCAGCACGTGAACCACCGCGCCTTAGCCGAACACCAAGACACCAACGGCACGGTTCGCCGGGTTCGGTGTACGGACCTTCTTATCATTTATTTAAGGAATGGGTTCAAACGAAAACAGACAAATTATTGGGGAAGCTGCCCAAGTGTCGGATCATTATTTCTTTTGGAAAGCGATTTTAATTTAGCTCCTATGCTAAAATTCCACCATTAATAGCCGAAGAGAGCATGACTCTCTGTCGTCCCTTTTTAAAGACGCTCAGAAAGTTTCAGACAAAGCAGACACTGAACACTCTCAAACTCTACCATTTCACATACTACACGAGTCCTCCATCTCAATCACGTGCCATTGCCGTTGACTCTAAAGATCCATGTACGCCTCGTGGCACATGCAAAGTTGATCATGCATACCCCATGTTCGGCAAAAGTACCCAGAAAGACCTTTCGATATGTAATCACTTTCTTTTCGAATACTCACGCACTGGCCGTAACCAGGAGGCTCTGAATCTTTTTGTGGAAGTCCACTATTCGAGTTTACCTGTTGATGGGTCAACCCTGTCGTGTGTGTTGAAGGTCTGTGGATGCTTGTTTGATCAAAATGTGGGCATACAGGTGCATGGTAAATGTATAAAATCCGGATTTCTTGAGGATGTTAGTGTTGGGACTGCTCTTGTTGACATGTACATGAAAACAGAGGGTGTAGGAGATGGGAGGAGAGTTTTTGATGAGATGGGTGAGCGAAATGTGGTGTCATGGACTTCGTTGCTTTCTGGTTACTCACGGAATGGGTTGAACGTGCAGGCCATAGAATTGTTCTTTAGGATGCAAGTTGAGGGAATTAAGCCCAACCAGTTTACTTCTGCGACTGTTCTTGGAGCTTTGGCAGATGATGGTATGCTTGAGAAGGGAATTCAAGTTCATTCTTTGGTTATAAAAAATGGTTTTGATTCTACCCCATTTGTGTGCAATGCTTTGATTAATATGTATTCAAAGTCAGGGATGGTTAGAGATGCTAGAGCTGTGTTCGATGGCATGGATACCAGGGATGAGGTTTCTTGGAACGGTATGGTTGCAGGTTATTTAACAAATGGGATTCTTGTGGAAGCTCTTGAAATGTTTTATAAAATGAGGCTTGTGGGCCTAAAGCTTACCCAGATGATATTTGCTACCATGATTAGGCTATGTGCTAATCTTAAAGAATTGGGTTTTGCAAGACAGCTTCACTGTTGTGTTTTGAAAACAGGATATGGATTTGATGACAATATCAGAACGGCACTTATGGTCGCTTACAGTAAGTGCAGTGTTATGGATGATGCGTATAAACTGTTTTCTAGGATGCATGGGGTCCACAATGTGGTGTCATGGACGGCCATGATCAGTGGGTACTTGCAGAATGGTGGAAGAAGGCAAGCAGTTAATTTATTTTGCAAAATGGCCAGGGAAGGTGTTAGACCAAACCATTTCACTTATTCTACCATCCTTACAGCTCAACCAGCTATTTCTATCTTCCAAGTACATGCACAAGTCGTTAAAACTAATTATGAGAAATCACCTTCCGTAGGAACTGCACTCTTAGATGCTTACATTAAGATAGACTATGTTGATGAAGCTGGAAAAGTATTTGAATTAATTGATGAAAAGGACATCGTGACATGGTCAGCAATGGTAGCTGGATATGCTCAAAGGGGAGACACAGAGGAAGCTGTTAAAGTTTTTCTCCAGTTGGCAAAAGAGGGGGTAGGACCAAATGAGTTTACCTTTTGCAGTGTCATTAATGCCTGTGCTGCACCTGCAGCAGCAGTAGAGCAGGGGAAACAATTTCATGCGTGCTCAATCAAATCAGGACAACATAATGCTTTATGTGTAAGTAGTGCGCTTGTTACCATGTATGCCAAGAGAGGAAATATTGACAGTGCAAATGAAGTTTTCAAGAGGCAAGATGAAAGAGACTTGGTTTCATGGAACTCGATGATCTCTGGATATGCACAACATGGTCATGGGAAGAAGGCTCTTGAGGTGTTTGAGGAAATGAGAAGAAGGAACATAGAAATGGATGAGATAACATTCATTGGAGTGATTTCTGCATGTACTCATGCTGGTTTAGTGGTTGAAGGTCAAAGATACTTTGACATGATGGTCAAAGACCACCACATTGATCCAACAATAGAGCATTACTCTTGTATGGTTGATCTGTATAGCCGTGCAGGACTGCTTGAAAAGGCCATGGATATCATAAATGAGATGCCATTCCCTGCGGGTGCAACTGTGTGGCGAACTCTCTTGGCTGCTTGCCATGTTCACCGCAATTCAAAGCTGGGAAAACTTGCAGCAGAAAAGCTCATTTCACTTCAGCCACAAGATTCAGCTGCTTACGTCTTACTATCCAATATTTATGCTGCAACAGGAAATTGGAAAGAAAAAGCTATGGTAAGGAAGTTGATGGATGTGAGAAATGTAAGAAAGGAAGCTGGGTACAGCTGGATTGAGGTAAAAAATAAGACCTACTCATTCTTGGCTGGTGATCTTTCACATCCCTTGGCAGATCGTATTTATTCTAAACTTGAGGAGTTAAAAATCCGGTTGAAGGATGCTGGATATCAGCCTGATACAAATTACGTGCTTCATGACGTGGAAGAGGAACACAAAGAAACAATTCTTTCTCAACACAGTGAGAGGCTGGCCATTGCTTTTGGATTGATCGCTACAACTCCTGGAACCCCGATCCAGATTGTAAAGAACCTTCGGGTCTGTGGAGACTGTCATACTGTTATTAAGCTATTATCAAAGCTTGAAGCTAGAGATATTGTTGTCAGGGACTCGAACCGATTCCACCACTTTAAAGGTGGTTTATGCACATGCGGGGACTATTGGTGACACTCCATTAGGAAAATGGGTTTTATATGAAGTTTTCTGATGGCTTCTCATGTGAAGAATATTCTTCTTGGGCAAAGGAGCTCTACAACTTTTACACTTCCAAGTATTCTGTTTTTGAAATCACATTGCAAAGAATAGCTCACATTGGCAATCTTTAGTCTTACCAAGCAACATAATTGACATGTTGCCTTGGGCAGATTTCTGAAGTGATGGTCGTTCACATTGAAGAAAGAAGGAACACGTACTAATTTTTAAAAATTTGTAAAGGTTAAGTACATGAGTGGATATCAGAGGGAATTTGTACCATTTTGGAAAAGTGTTTGATATCTTCACTCATGCTAATTGTTTTGCCCCATAAGTATGAAAGTAATTTTCCCCATTATGCTCACAACCTGTTGGCTTAAGAGGCATGTGGAAATAACCTTCAGGTACTTGGGATTTGTTTCTTTAGTATGATGCTTTGTTTTCTGACTGAGTGTCATTTGTCAATATCTTACCATGCTCATAAGGGCTAGTCCTCATCTTTAACACTTAAAACCGAGATGTTCTCACATGAAACCACGCCTGTAAGAACTTAAATTTTCTTTTGCAAAATATACAATGGAACCATGTCTCTACTCATCCTTTAATGCCTAGGAATTGCTGAAATAGAATCTCACAATAAAGAGAGCAAAATATTTCTGTCATAGAATCTTGTTATATTTGACATCATGTATTTACATGTTACTTCCTCTTGAAGACTTGTTTAGAGCAACAGATGAGATAATGAGTAACATATAATCATGTTTTAGAGCCCAAAACCTGACAAGCTTATGGAGTTAACACTTGTTCCTACACAGAAACCACGTTCACACCAATAGAACTCCTAACCCTATGTATACCATTGGTCCATGTTAATGCCCCAAACACAAAGCTCCCATTGCTGTTTTTGTAGGGGATGAAATCAACTCTGAAAGACATTTTCTCCCCCATCTTTGTAAACTTCAGCTTAGCAGGCGTGACTCTAACTTCTACACCAGTTGGGTAGTCAATAGATGCAGCATATGTCGTCGGATTTTTACCATAATAAGTGACTGTTCGATAAACAGATAAATTTCCATTCATGTTGGCAACACCAATTGAAGGGTAATTAAAATTGTAGGAAGGGGTAGGAGGGTTCTTGCATTGTAGTAGTTCCCCTGTAAGGTTTTTCAACTGTGCAGGGGTTGCACCATTGCTGCAGAGAAAATTGATGATGTCATGGGAATTAAAATCATATACAAGTCCAGGATTGAATGCTGCAGCTGGGTTGATGTGTCCAGATCCATCGTCAAAAGGAGTGGTGGGAGAGCCATTTGGATCCCTTCCTATGGCATGTCGAGTGTTGTCTAGGACCATTGCTGTGAAGCCATAGATATTGGATAATCAGAGACTGGAGTAAATTACAATTTTTGATATTATAATGTTGGCACAACTTACCTGTTGTCATTATTGCGGACATTATGGCTGCTGGACTCCAGGAAGGTTGGTAAGATTTTAACATTGCTGCAACTGCAGAAACATGTGGGCAAGACATTGAGGTGCCGGAGATTATGTTATAATTGACAGATCGTTCAGCTGTAGCTGTAGTTGCCACTGGAGACCATGCTGCCAAAATATTCACTCCAGGTCCTGTGATATCTGGCTGCAATTGGAATTTCCACTTTTAGGTAAGTCTCCAGGGATTAACTTTTCTTTATTCCTTTGTTTTTTTCCCACCATGTTGGTATAATCTTTTTCTTTTTGGAAGTAGTTTGAGTGAATTGGTTTAGCATAAAATTCTAGAATACTAGATAAACTTACCTTAATAATGTCTGGAGTTATTATATTTGGTCCCATTGAAGAAAATACGGCCACTTCTGGTGCGGGTTTAGTGTTCAGAACTGTTGTAGTTGGGGAGATTCTAGCAACTGGATTCCTGCAATAGCAGCAGGCAGCCACGATCAACTTAAACTATTAACTTTTTTTATTCATGAATTCATGATGAAGTATTCTTCCATCGCCAATATTTTCAGGCTTTTCTTTTCTGTGATAGACTAAATTTATAAAGCTTGATAAACTCACTTTGCTGTAATCATGTATGCTTGAAGTTCTTCTGCTTCTTCTTGACCAATTAAAGTGCCTGGGATGACGAACTGAAAGCCAACATCTTTTACCAACGGATCGACTAGTATCATTCCAACAGCACCAGCTTCTCTTAAGAATATGCTTTTTTCGTTCCGGTTATCGTTAACAGTTTCAGTTGTGCATACCACTATTTTCCTCCCAACTAAGGTTGGGTTTAGTGTATTGTTCTTGCAAAAGCTGATACAGAAACGGGGAAAAGAAAGCTTTTAAAGCAATAGATCAAGTAATGCAGTTTTGAGCTCTTGGGATAGGTTGAACATTGTGGAGTCAGAAATTTGGTACCCAAATTAATTAAAATTGAAAGATATTACTAGTTAGTCACCAAACAAAGGATGCCAGTGTTCTGAGTCTTTTTTTCATAATGCTTCCAAGCAAACAGCGTAGGAACTTGAAAACTTTAAAAAAAAAAGAAGAAAAATTCTAAAATTATTGAAGGTGATGATAAGATTGAATATTGTGAAGATTAGAAGGATAATTCTTTAGAAAATAATTCATCTAGTGTTAGCATTAGTGGTGTTTTCTGTTGGGTTGAGGAAAAGAGTTGTCAAAATAAAATTTTTGTATCAACTTATACTAGATAAAATTGGCTTAATATAAGGAAGAAAAATCTTTTGTATAGTTTAGGAAGAAGAAATTTTTTTTTGTAAAGACTGCAATCATGATTGAATTGATTTTGTGTAAATGAAACAAATCACGCAGAAAATACAGAAGATACCTTGCATTCTTTGCTGTAACACCTGGGGCAGCTGCAGAACTTGCATCTATCAAACCATAAGAAGTTCCCATCTTGATTGGGTTTAAAGAGAAACCCTGAAAGCACAAAAGCAGTTCTATTTGTAATAAAATATCTTTACGATATAACTTTTATTTGTTAAATGGGTGCATTGTAATATGCTAAACTCACCTTTAGAACTTTCGAATTTCCAAGATAAATGTTTGAATTGAATTCCCTGTCGACTGTGCTTGCAGCCACAGTAAGGATCCAAGGCGCAACATTGGTAGCAGTCTCTGGTAAACCTGAGTTTCCCGCGGAAGCTGAAACTAGAATCCCTCTTTGGAATGCATGGAAAGTACCAATAGAGATCGCATCTTCAAAGTAAATAGGCTGAGGAGGATTTGGGCCAAGGGAAAGAGAAAGGATATCAACACCATCACCAATGGAATCATCCAGGGCAGAAAGAAGGTCAGCATCGCTGCACAGGTCAAACCAACACGCCTTGTAGATGGCAAGTCTGGCATTTGGTGCACCACCTCTTGCAGTGCCGCTAGCCATACCAAATAAGCTGACATTTGCTACCATGGATCCAGCTATTGTTGAGGCAGTGTGTGATCCATGCCCATCACCATCTCGAGCTGACCGGAAGAATGGGAGGTTAAAAGATTCAAGAGGTCCAGACTCTGCTTCAAACCCTTGTGAATAGAACCGGGCACCTATAATCTTCCTGAAAATTCAAGCCCGGATGAATGGTTAGCCTCACAGTGAGGTACTTGCATTCAAAATATTGGTTCAGTTAAAATACTAAACCTTTTGGTGTTTAATATTTCAGGAAGAATTTTGTGTCAATCATGGGAGTGGATTCTTTGATGTTTTAAGTGTTCTGGTACCTGCTTTACTGAATTTCTATTTTGCTTATCAAATAGTGTTTTGGTACCTGTTGCAGTTGGCCAAAGTAAAACGTTCACCAGTAACACACTCTCCCTTGAATTTTTCGGGTACAGGACCCAATCCTTTATCATTAAAGCTCTTTGATTCAGGCCAAATTCCTACAAAACACATGTTAAACTATGGTTTGTTGGTAATGGGATAAAAACAGAATAATTGGATGAGAAATCTATAATACGGAGCATTTACCTGTGTCAATGACACCAACAATGATATCTGAATTCGAGTTCATTGGCATCTGATTATATTGATGTGTAGACTCTATTCCCAGAAATTCCCAGGAGCGTGTTGTGTGGAGCTTATTCATCTTGCTCTCAAACACGGAAACAACCAAATCATTGGCTACAGAAGAAGCAAATTAGTTCAATTAGAGCTTTTATAAGCCGCCGTTAGCCATAATTAAAGCTTACTTTAGAACCCCAAAAAGTGATATCAAAACTCTTAATGAGTTCAGGTGAAGATGCAAATGAATTTAGAGGTATAATAACTCTATTTTACCATTGACTGTTGATGTCGAGATGGAAAATGTAACTTTTGTGGTAATTTTACCCAAAATCAAATGATAAGAGATTACATTCATTTTCAGGTACCTTTAAGTTGTTGTGCCTGCTCTGGTGTAAGGATAGCTGAGAAGCCTCTAAAGCTTCTGCTGTAATGGTGAAGTGCCGCTCGTTGTGCTCCAGCAAAACTGAGAAATAAATCACTTTTAGTATTGTGCAGCTCTTATTTCTGAAATTCTATATTATTGCTAGGAACTTTTTATGAATGTCTCGTTTATATCCAACAGAAAAGTTGGCAAGACCACTCAATTTGTGTTAGCTCTATATAGCTCATGTTTTCAGTTAGTGCCTTGCCTTCCGGTAACTGAAGCAAGCATTTTGTGATTGGCCCTAACCACCGATTCTGAATTGGGGTGAGAGTGTTCCCCCATGTACACTATGTAATGCTGCAAAATTGTAGAAAATTTGAAAAAGTGTTAGCTACATAAACATATGCATGTAACAGTGCTGGCATTATCAATCTTGGAGAGTTTTCACTCTCACACCCCCCTCAAATTCGAAGAAAAAGACGTATCTCTTTGGATTTATGGTTTTCCCATGAATGCTGTACTTAAAGTGAGGAGTCTCAGACATGAACAAGCAGATTAAAGCAAATCATGTGCATTGGAGGGAATGTGATTAACATGTTTTCTGAATAAATTCTTATAGTGAAATGCATGGTATTCATGTAGTATAAAACATGATCGTATTTCAATCACTTCACTTGTTCAGCATAACGAAAATGAGCAAAAGGATCTTATTCCATTCTTCACTAAAAGGCATTTTCATAATGTAAAAAAAGGCCCACCCATTTTAGACGAACAAATCTCGGCCTGGATTAGATAGTGAGATGAGGTGAAATGAGAATAAAAATGAAATGATTTGTGAATAATAGTGAAATAATTTGAGTTAAGATGTTTTATGAAGTTTTGGAAAAGGAGAGAAATAATTGAATAAAAATATTATAAATTAAAATATTATTAGAATATAATTTTTTCTTTGAAAATTGAAAAAGTTGAATAGTTTTTTGTGTTTTGTTTAGAAGTTTGAGAAATTTGTAATGATTAGATAAAAAAAAATTGAAGATTTGAAATTGAAAAGTGTTTGTATTTGTGCATGGAGTTTGGATATTGAGATGAGATGGAATGACTGAATGAGATAGGATGAGATGGAAGGCTCTTGCTATCTAAACTAGGCCTTAAGTCATTGCGATTTGTACTAGCTTTTCAGAGAGATCTCTAGTCCATACCTTTGTGTTAGTAGTGGTTGCATCTGAGAAGGCAAATCTAATGAAGAACAGAAGAGAGAGAACTTTGACAAGTCTCATGACGAAAGACAAACACCAAAATGAACTTTATGTCAAAACAATATTGAAACAGCTGAAAAGTTGGTGTTTGTGCAAAAGAAAGCATTCCATTTTTATAGCTCAAATGTTTCAAACTCAAGCATGATGTAAGATTTAAGTGCCGGCTTGGCTTGATGTGACATTAGGTTGAAATTTTCATATGCATAATAAGCTAAGATACTCAGGAAAAAAAATAAACTATTGTAGAATTTATTAGTTTTGACAGCTTCTATGCAAATCTTTTGGCCGGCTCAGGACGTTTTCTTGAGTATGTAAGCTTCAAACATCACCTCTAAGGTTATTAATTAGAAGTAAGCTATTGGATTGTAGTAGGTAGTGTACTAGTGCATGTAAAGGATGTGGTGAGTACTGTAGCAATATTGCCATTCCAAAATGTGGCGGCTTCTGTAGAGTAGAATACAAGACATATCCATACAGAAATGTGTCATCCATTGAGAAGAAGCTTGCGTTTGTTTATTAATAACCGGCTAAGATTGTAGTATCTTGCTTAATCACATCGTCTAGATGTTTGAGGCCAGCCTAGAACTTAAAAGTTGTGAAATAAATTTGGCAGAACAAGGACTGGGCAACGGGGCCCATTTCTCGACTTGTTCGTGTGTTCCACCCGGCTCGCATGGTACTGGGCAGTTTATCGGGCAGGTGGGTTGGGTAGACAACTTAAAAAAAAAAAGAGGATGGGTTGCGGGTAGAATCTGAATATCCATTCGTCCGGAGATCCCCACACTCCACCTATATATATAAAAACAAAATACTAATTCTAAGATCAAATTATCAAACTCTCTTGCTGTCTCTTCCTTCTTCTCCTTATCCTTCCTCCTCTGCTCTCCTCCGTTCTTTCTTCTCCTTCCTCCTTCTTTGAGCCTCTCCTCTACTGATCTCTTCTTCCTCCTCCCCTCACTCTTTCTTCTCCAACATCGTGAGTACTCTTGTGAAATAAAACAGATCATTTTCCTAATTGCGATGCTATCATTCTTTGGTCGTAAACCAAAGACACATGGCGTCGTTATCTGGTCTTGAACCAGAGATCCATGGAGTCGTGGGTCTCTAGTTGCAGCTAGGGATGAAAAAAAACCAATGAACCAATAAATCGAACCGAACCGGTGGATTTGGTTGGTCCGTTTCAGTTTCATTTTTTTCAAAACCGGTCGAAATTGGTTCGATTTCAGTTTTTTTTTTTCTAACACTAGACTAGATCGATTCATATATATATTTTAATTTTTTATATTGTATAATTTTTTTATTTGATTTGTTATATTATATATAATTTTTATATATAATTACATATAAATCTGTTTTGTATATAATTAATATAATATTAAATTTTACTAATTAATATAATATTAAATTTTAAAATCTTATATAAATAACTATATATTATCACTATAGTCTATAATACAATTATAATATATTATAATATATTACAATATATTATCAATACATTATTATATACTATAACATATATACTATATAATATACCGAAAAAATCGAATCGAACGGGACCG
Source organism: Cyclocarya paliurus (assembly GCA_029856935.1). Lineage (NCBI taxonomy): Eukaryota > Viridiplantae > Streptophyta > Magnoliopsida > Fagales > Juglandaceae > Cyclocarya > Cyclocarya paliurus. The sequence continues at coordinate 6,907,532 of CM056958.1, forward strand.
AAATCGATAAAACCGAAAGTACCAGTTTAAGGGTGTAACCGATGCAGTATTAGATCTTCAAATCTTAAAACTGGTATAAAGCGGTTCGGTTCTGAAATATGTTTTAAACTGGATTGAACCGGACCGGTTACATCTCTAGTTGCAGTGTCATTCTATGGCACAACCAGATAACGACGTTGTGGATCTCTAGTCGCGAACCAGAGACCCATGGCCTCTTTGCTTTTTGGTCTTGAATTGCTTGTTCTATTTTTTGTTTGATTTTTGTTCGATTGTGGTTGGTTGTTTGGATCTAGAAGGTGTGGGCGGAGGGAATGGTGGAGAAAATATTTTTTCTCATGAATTTTGTAGTTTGGGAAATGAGTAGCGGCTAATTCCTGCCCTTCATCCATCTGCCTGTATGATGGGGATGAACAACCTTTGTGTAAGGTGGGCGTGAGGGGCGGGATGGCATTAGGACCTCGCTCTAATGTCATCCCGCCCAAACGGGGTAGGGGGGCGGAGAAGGTTGCTACCCTCCCTCGTATAGGGTAGGTAGCAAGTCTAGATAGAACCACTCAACAACTACATTTCATGTGGACAGTAAAAGATAGAGTTGGGAAAAGAAAAGTAACATTGTTCAATAAGCTGTCTAAGATTAGCTTAGTCAAACTCAATTTTGGCTCATCCGTTTATTAAATGAATTCGTGAACACTAACTTACTACCAATTATGGAACAAACACGATTTGAAAAACACTTGGTTTCAATTATGTAATGTTGTATAAACTCGAAACTTCCTATTTATTAACTTTTAATAGCATCATCATTAACTTTATAATGAGAAGAGAAATAATATTTGCAGTTGTGGAGAGAGTAAGTGTTGCGCAATCCCCTTGAAAAAAATAAATAAATACGGGATCCACATGAAAAAAAACTAATTTTTGATAGTGAACCCCACTATTTTTCAAAAGTATTGCGTGACGCTTGTGTACTCCATAACTGTATTTAGCATTAATCTAACGAGAATATCATGAGTATTTAAAGAAATGAGAGGAAAAATGTTCCTAATATTATGTATATTGCGTAGATCTCCTTATGAGTATAAGCCGTGATATATGTATATATAACTTATATAAAGATACTAAACACTCAAAGTTTGTACATAAAGTAATAAGATACAATATAAATAATCTAGTTTGTCATAATTAAGTAATTTCTAAATAAATGATCTTGATCAAATCATCAATGAATTATACTTGAACACCAAATGTAACTTGGTAATGAGCTCAAGTTCAACTAATGTTTGAATGGCTTGATCACAAACTACTCACTTAAACTCAACTCATTTATGAAGAAGAAGTTATTACATTGTAGAGTCTATTGCTACAATGTAAGGATCTAGTTATGTCCGGATATCCAGATCCGGTTGCACAGCCCTAGATATAATCCTGGTGTTCCGCATTGATAATTCTAAAGGAACTCCCCATCATCTCATCTTCTTCTTGGTTCCTTATTCTTTTGAAGTACAAAACAATGAAGACTTCTGTGTGAATCTGATCAATTTCCTAATTATGGGCTGCTCTGAAGTAGTTAACATTTTTTTTTGCTAAGTAAAAAATTATATATATCAAAAGGAGAAACCAAGGATACTGAATATGTACAAGAACACACCTTGCCCAAAATGACCCAAAAAGCCCCTAATGACACAAAAAGCCTGTGGAAAAGCAACCAAAAATACACTAGACTCGACTCTAACCCCTTGTTTCTCGTAGAACTAAAAATCTACCTGAACACCCAACCCCAACCCATTGATTCCCCGTCTTTACAATGCCCTCCTTTTAGACTTTCCTCTAGTTGAGCTACCACCCTTAGCGTTGTAGTTGATTGCTTAAGAAAGATGCAGTAGCTCCCTACTTTTTTTGAAATTTGATTTGGTTTCAAGCGCATAGCTTGTCTCAATCGCAGTGATTAGTTCTTTAAATTGATTTTTACATCCTCCATGTGAGATTTCCACAAATGTTGAATCTCGTTAACTTTAGGCAGAATTCAGTCTACTATTGGAGGAAGAGAGACCAGGGGAGCAATATTATCCCAGACACAGTATCCAACTGTACTCCTGACTCTACACAAGGCACCAACGCCAAACCCATAGGTTCTCCAGCAACTCCATTGGTTCTCTCCATTGGAGATTCTGGAGTGATAGCAAGTCCCATCACCTTTGGGGTGATAGCGGATCCTACATTTTCTTCAGACCTTGGTAGTACACCAAGGTGTAGTACCGACTATTGGTCTATCCTGTGTTACATGAGGCGAATGACATTCCACTGATGTCTCTACACCAATACCTAATGTAGACCCCGCTTCAAATAACCCAGATTTCCTTTTGACTCGCCATACTCTCTTGGATCTGGTTATAGGGACATGGCCGAATCCGATCTTCCGTTTTCATTTTTTCTGAGTTTAAAGGATTCGGGCCTATCTTGTTACTTACAACCCTATTTCCTCTAATTGAAAGTTGGTCTATTTTCGTAGACAATATAGTTATTGCTGCCTTCAACTCGCCAAGTTGGGTTTCCATCTCCTTTAAAGAATTGTGCATCTCGACAAGCTGGTCTTGAGATATGATTTGCAGACCCCCCCTCACTCTGAACCTTGAAGCCTAACCTGTCTTTAGAGCTGCTGCATAGGATCGCCTCACCACATGTTTGCTACGCGGCTCCTTGACAGAGCCATGTCCTGCAGCACCTTGTCCTTCCATATCGTTACTCCCTCTTTTGCCGAAGGAAAAATCACGCAGTACCTCCCCCATCCTTCTCTAGCCACTGCTCCCTTCCTCAGGAATGAAAATAAAATTCCTCCTCCTTCCACCTCCATACTCCTCCACCGCCATATAACGTCCTCGAGCATTCGAGCAGCAATGCGCTGTGAAACTACATCTACCGTCTCAGACAGTAGAGAAAAAAATCTTGTTTCTCATCTTTTGTGCACACTTCCATGGCCTTGGCCAGCCACTGTACTGTTGTTAAACCCAAAAACAACTTGGATATCACCCTTCGACTCCTTTTAGTGATGACCAACATGCTTCCCTCCTTCATCAATGTAAATGATTTAGATTATATGACCAACTCCATAGTAGAACCCATACTGACCAACTCCCATCCTTCAACAACCATTCGTCATATCAGAGAATCTAAATCTGTGACATAGGGACACGGTTGAAAACCACGGCTGAAGACCACTGCTTGACACCAAAGTACTCCCAGAAGACTCGCCGAAAAGTGTCGACTCATTCTGTGTCGATGGCAAGACCAACAGAGTTGTCGTGGGGGTCGTTGGACTACTTTGAGAGACAACACAGAGAAATCCAGGTCGTCAAAGGGTGGACCGACGCCGAACGGCCCTCAGCGAAATTGCCGGGGTCCGTTGGCTTTATTTGTGACGAATGGGGAGGTATATCTCATCAGTAAGGGTGGGTGGTGGAAAATCTAGGGTTTTCTCACTTCGTAGGATTTCTCTCTCTTCAAGACCGATACCAGACGATCCTTAGCAAAGTTGTCGGGACCTGTCGGTTTGCCTATGACGACGATGAGGGGTCACTTGATGATAATGGTGGATGGCGGCGATCTCCTTAGGATTTTCTTGAATGTACGGAGAGAGAACGAGTTCAGCACATAAGTGTTAGGGCACTAGCATTGAATTGGCCAAAGTTAAGGATTGGCTAAAATTTAGATAATATGTACTAGAAACACTCCACATTGGATTAACCAAGTCTAAAATAAAATGGACTTTTACTATAGTGATTGGCCAAAGATGGAGAATCACTATTGATTCACCAAACATTAAAATATTAATTTCTCACTTCAAGAAAATATTAAAATATTAATTTATCACTTCAATTAAAATACTATTTGGTTTGTAATTAAGAAATTTAGATGAAATTAATTAATATTTTATATTATTAACATTAAATGAATTTTAAAAATATTAATTTTTTAATATTAATTTAATTAGAATATAATTATTATTAATATTCAATTGGTAGAATTATAAAATGTGATACAAATAAATTAAATACAAAAATTATTAATTTCATAATATTTTATTATTATATAGAGGGTAAATGGCTAATCAATGTGGGGATTGAATGTAAATAGAATAGACAAATGTAAAAAGAGGTGATATTGACTAAAGTTTAGAGATGCATTTGGCCAAGCCAATACTAGTGCTCTTATAAGCTTTATATTTAAAGAAGTTGACATTTCAGCGAAGAGTAGTGATAGGCAATCTATCACATCTTATTTACATTAATTTTTAAAAAAATAATATTTCTTAAATATTTAATTACATCAAATCAAAATAAAAGTCAAACTAATATTTTAAAAAATATATTATTTTAATCCATAATTATAAACAAATTGTTAATAAGTTATTGGCCTATCGAACCACCCGAAAACTCAACAAGTCTACCAGTACCGATGCCTCGTTGCTCCATGTAATCCTATCGACAATAAAAAAAGTTATCCTTGATCAGTCCCATATCGCCGCACCAAATATTATCTAAAAAATTAATATTAATCATGTGAATTGGTAAGATTTTTTTTGTATAATTTTTGTGTGACTATAATAACCCTCGTTTATACGCGTATTTGCTTCTATTGTTAGATGCAAACTCAGTCGGGGATGAAATTTACAGTTGGCTCATATCATCGTCATGTCCATCACAACGAATGTTGGTCGTCTATTACTATGAATTAAGATCAAATCTCTAATTCCAATATTAAGACCTAATCAAAGCCTCTAATTCCAATAATACCTAATCAAAGCCAAATAAATAGGAAGAAAGAAGAAGTGCTAGATCTTATAAAAAGAAACTTTACAAATTAACATTGCTAATTAATGTGATATGTCCTATACATCTAATTCTTCTTCTAATTCAATGATGATCTCTTTGGTCCACCAAAAAGAGATCCACCAATCTGATCTGTGAACTTTTTAAAGGCTCACTGTCGTCCATTAACAGAGGCCTGCGCCATCTCATGATCAGGGTCCAAGGCCTCGACGCGGTCCCCTCCCTCCTAAGTGCTTCACGTGTGCCTTTCCTTCTACACTCCTAGATCTGCCATTTCCTGTACATCTTTGACCTCTAAACTTCTTATACACATCCCCTTGGTAAAAACCTCGTGTTCTCCCTGCAAATTTTAGGGAGACAAGAGCTCCGACGAATGAAATGAGAGCCAAAATGGAGAATAAAAGCCTCAAACAATGGGAACCCTGGCAAACTTGATCCATCACAGTCGACGGATCCTTGCCCTGAGCTATAATGTCCTTGATCACCTCCTTTTCGTAAAGAACTCTTGCGAGGTTTTGATTCATTAAATACAAGCCAAGTGGAGTGGTCAACTGTGCAAAATTGAGCAATGTGCCGTAGTACTTAAGGCCAAAGAACTCAGAAATCATTGCCAAGTTTACTGGCAATTGTGCACCAAGTGCAAATCCAATTGTCCCTATTGCTAAGTGGTACGAGCCGGGGATTTCTGGGAAGGCGCCTAGGAGCAAGGCTATGCATTGCAGGAGAAGCATGAACGCCAACATCGTCGCCCTAGGAACTCTCCATTTGATAATCAAGAGTTCGGAGAGGAACCCAGAATAGATCCTCCCAAAGCAGTTACATACACTAGCCATTGATATAATAGGGGTGACGACTTGTTCTTTGTTTCCCAGTGCTTTACCAAGGCGCCAGAATTGTTCGTTGGCTGTCAAGCCTGACCCATATCCGCATAGCATGATAACAAGGATGTACAACATGTCGATGCTTAGGATTGCTTGGAAAATGGAGTGGTCCTCTCCTCTTTCTGGTTTGCTGAAGAATATGCATGAGAGACAAGATCTTTTGGGCTTCTTCTCTTCTAGTACTATTTGTTTATTAGAAGAATTAGAATCTGCAAGCAATATTTCTTGTGGGTTTTCAATGAATTCTACTACTACTACAGCACAACGATCCAAGAACTGCTGTTTCTCGAGTCTGGACTCAGCAGCAGCCTCTTCTTTAATGACATTATAGAGCGGGAGGAAGATCAGGACAAAGATCACAATGACACGATACTTATGATCTGTCTTGGTAACATCGAAGCATCTCTCAAGCAAAGCCACGGTCATGACAAAAAGTGCAACTACGCTCATTAGATAATAGAAATTCAAGAACACACTGAGCTCGTTCGGATGACGTTGCCACCTTTGATCGTCGTCATCCCGCTCTATCTTCCGGATTGTGAACACAAAAGCAACTGAAGTTATAGCGGGGAGCACAGCAGTGGCAAGAATAAGATTTCTAACATCATCATCTCCATGTATAACGAGGTAAATCTGGGTCAGGACAGCTACAGAAGCTTCAGCCATACCCTTTATTAGACCCAACACAACGCCTCGGCTCTCCGGGAAGTTGTTGACACAGGTGACGAGCGCTATTGTGTGTGCAAAGTTTGGTGCAGCGGCCCCAAGGCCAACGAAAAAGCCCATTTCCGAAGCTTTTGGTTTCGGAATTTTGTGCATGACTGCTATCCACGGCATGAAAAAGCCTCCAAAGTTAAAGACTGCACCGATGAGGAGCACAAGCCATTCTGGTGTCAAGTCACAGAGAAGGCCAACGAATACTGAGAAGTATGCACCCACATGTTCATAAAAAGTTATCTGATTCATTTCTTTCGCTTCAAACGCAAGAGTTTCTTTAATCACTTTGTAGTACACTCCATAGATGGAGGCTGCCCCAAACCAACACATAATCAGCATGGTGGCGAAAAACATGAACCATCTTCCTTTGATCACTTTTGCATAGTACTGGAAAGTACTCATGTCCCCTCCGCGGTCGATTCCCCCACCCATTTTGTTCTAGAACTCTTCTGTAAATAAGGCTTAGCTGCAGTGTAATTAAAGGGGATTAAATTAGGGATTAGAGTAGATCAGCGGCTAAAAGTGATACATATATATATTAACTGAGTATTAATGTTAGTACAAGCCTTAAGCATGAAAGACTCTTATGTCTTTTATAAAAAAGTGAGTTCTACTAAAAAAGCGAATTTTTTACACTTTCTACAGAGAACCTGTACGAGGTTTGCATACTTAGGATTTGTACAAATCATTAATCATGTTAACCGTATGTAATTTGTGTAGGAATTGTGAAAGTTTGATTGTAAGAATGAGCTACATATTCTATTATACTAGCCTATAACTCGCACAATACGCAGACTTATATTTGTAGCTAACATTGATTTATCGGTACTTAAATTATAATATTTGAATTTACATTCTCTGATATTTTTAAAAATATATAAAAAACTATCATGTGAATATCAAAATAAAATTATAATCTTACTTATGATAACAACAACTAATGTTGATTAATCATGTCATACTTTAATTGAAAGGAAAAGAATCCAGGATAATCACTCAAAACAATATATCAAACGTGATTAAAATAGAATGAAGAAGAACTGAAAATTCAAACCCCTGGAAGTTCAAACACACAAAAAAAATAATAATACCCAATACAGCTAATTTTATATGTCTTAACGTTCAAATTGTAAACCAGCTTGTATCTATAAGAAAGGCTCTGAGACTCACCTATTTAATCTCCTTTGAACGTAAGCACCACCTCAATATATATATTATCTTACAACCCGGCCGATGGCACCTCCACACCCTGAACAGAGTTGAATGCAGAATATGTATAAAGGCTTTATCTCATATTGGTGGGACATGAATCATCTACTGATCAGGTTTGGCATGCTCTGGAACGATTCCTGATGCAAATGCAAGGATCTCCGTGAGATGAAGTTGCAATATCGATTAGAGAGAGAGAGAGAGAGAGAAGAAGAAGAAAGTGCAACGAAGAAAAGCACCTTACTGAAGTTAAATAAAAGGATAGAAATCAATACATAAACATCTAAACGACGTGGTGCATGCATGCTTTAATTACAGTAAACATCTAAACGGCGTGGTGCATGCATGCTTTAATTACAGTTTGATTTCCCAACCGTGTCTTAATATCCCATTTTGTTCGCTTTGGCTAACAACTAAGTCAAACAATGCATGCTTCTTTTGGTTTTTCTCTTTCACGCGGTAATTAACTCATTCTCGACCATTTTTTTAGAATTTGCTCTTAGGATGGTTTTCGTGGCATTTTACATTGTTCAGTTGCTCTTAGCAATTCCCTTAGTCAGTTACAATACTTTGCTGTTGTTACGTTGATGTGTACGTACGTACGTTGAAGCTGTTTGGTTTCGGGAGTTGACATTTTCTTGCTACTTTGGTTGGTGTTGTTAGTTTTAGAAGTTTCGGACCGAACCGCTGCTTTGGATTCGGGAGTTATGGTTTTTCCGAATTGTTTCATTGGTTTAAATCCATTAATCCAACCCTTTTGTTTCTTAAATAATATTATATTTTGATTCCTACTTTTGCGGTATGAAAACCACGTGAGATTTGTCGGACTTCGTTTCTAAATAAAGTTTTTTTTTTTTAATAAAAAAAATGACGGAACTTCTAGAACTTTATTACCCTCGTTTATGACGTAGAAAACCTTGAAGCCAACCAACTTTACAAACTCCAATATCCAACTAACAAACCATAAAACCCACCCAACAAAATTAACGGCAAGGAAGACTTGGAGCGGCAGTTCTTCCAACAGTTAAACCATAACGATTATATTGGATTATACTATTTTGAGATATTGAATTGATCATGAAGCACTCCTTGATTAATTTTGACTTATTTCAAAACAGAAAATTAGAATTATATTCTCGACAATTTTAGGTTTGAATAGATATTATATTAAAAAATAATGTTAATGTTAGGTACAAGTTTTAGGTGTACAAATCGATCATTTTTAAATAAATAGGCCCAATTAGAAAAAAATGATTTTCTTACATTTTTATGGTGGAGCCTAGAATTTTTTTTTAATTTTTTAACTCACGTAAGACTTGTATAGGCTTGTTCAAATCATTATTCACAAAAGAATAATAATAATAATAATATCATTGGTAAAATTTTTGTAAATTTGGTGAAAATTTTACGAAAAGAAAATCTGCCAAAATGTTTGAAAAGGTGGCAAAAAAGGGTAAAGTGAGAATAAAAGTGGCAAAAATGTATACTAAAAATATTTTCAATGGTATGAAAATGATATGTGTTCTAGTGAATTTTGAATATAAAAACTTGTTTAATATCTTTGTATCTCAAAATAAGTGCGATTTTTAAATAAATTTTTTAAATTAAGAAAATATTTAGTTATTTCTTTTAAATTTAAAACCTCGTCATGTAATTTTCTCATCTTAAATCCTAAATTGTTTGAGCCACCGTACTGCGACATCACGAGAGATGAAAATTCGTTCCCCCACCCTATCTTGTTCTAATTTTGTTTCTTATTATTACAACTTTTTTGACGTTAATTTTTTCTATCATAGAAGAAACCAGAAGCTCGCGGTTTGCTTCTTCCTTTTATTTTTAGTTTTAGTTTTGAGAAACATTTTACTTTTAAGGACAAAATTTGTTAGGTACAAATTAAATTTCGTCTTTAAAAGTAATTATTATTTCATCTAAAAAAATGCCTGAGTTACTAAATTCGTTCGAATGGATAAATAGTCATTCAAATAAGATATTTTGTGACGAATAAAATCGTCTAAAAGAAGCAAAACCATTTGAACAAATCAAAATAGATTCGAATAGGGAATTAATGTATGTTCAAACAGTATATAATCTGTTTGAATAATAATCTTGGCGGAAAACTAATTTATTTTTTTCAAAAAAAGTTAATAACCGTTCGAACTTAAATTTCTTTATTCAAATGGATG